>JAQQTP010000082.1:3000000-3515000 GCA_029884605.1 Ormosia emarginata | reverse complement strand
CAGCTGGAATCTATTGTTGACACCCTAAGGGGAATTCACTGGGGCCATAATGTATGTCGGACAACGATATTTGGTAGCAGCAACATTATCATGAGATTTAGGCAGTGATTGAATCCCATAATTATCCATAACTGTCAATCACGATCTTGCATAATAATAGTGTATATAACCGCCTTTAACGGCTCATAACTGTAATATCAACATTCCAGTTTTAAAGGGATCCTCTGCAACAATCAAGGGAACATGTTTCCCTATTCAACCTCTATAAATATCAAGCTCAATCACCTTCAACAAGTAACTATTGCTCTTTTGGCTTAAATCCTACTTGTGCACAACTTGACTGCATTGAAGTGCCTTTGCAGGTACTAACCACCCTTGTTTCAACACATTTCGCTGCTGCTCATGGACAAAAATACCCATATGCACCTATTCAAGTAAACCTCAGTATCCACTATTGAACATTGGCGTCGTCTATAGGAATCTTTAAATTCCTATTCTCATTCAACCATGGTGAGCACAAGATAGAACTCAAAGAGAGGAGATGTTACGCATGCCCCATCACCCTCACCCTGTCGCAACACCACACGATCATAGCATGGCCCAGAATCAACCAGTTGTTGAAACCTCCGCCATGAGGAACTAGGAGACCAACACTAGGCACCCACGTGATGGGCATGAAACCTCACTTTTTGATGAAATCCCACACCCATCGAGCAAGACCTTTGTGAGGGATCGACTTGGTCCCTGTGTGTATGGAGCCAATCCTAATGATCATGGGCCTAGAATCCCGGTGCATCAGTGCCTGGGATGCAGGAACAATGATGCTGATGATCGTGTGTCTCGCCCATAGGGCACAGTTCAATCTGACATGTCCAGAACCCATCTGTTGGACATTGTACGACAATAAGCAGTGGTGCTAGAGGAGCAACTTCGCAAAATAAGAAATTTAGAGCGATCTGTGCATGAGAACCATTCCAGATCACACCAAGATGACAGAATACGGAATGCAGCCAATGGCCAGGGAAGAATGCCGCATGTTGACGCCAGAATGCCCAATGTTGTTAATAACAACCCGGACCCCGACGAATAGGACTAGCCCTTCTTTGCCCAGTTAATGGAGTATAGAGTTCCTAGAAACTTCAAGTTCTTAGCCAATATGGAACTCTACGATGGGACTACAGACCCTCAAGAACACATAGATGTCTATGTTTAATCTATGCGCTTCCATGGGGGATCCTCACAATTGTTATGCCACACCTTCCTCCTTTCCTTAAAAAAAGCGACCCTCAGATGGTTCGTAACATTGCCACTGGGATTCGTCACCAGCTGGCAAAGCCTCAGACAATTGTTCTTGCTACACTACATCACCAACAAGGAGCAACCCAGATCTATTGAATCTCTTTCTGAGATTTTCCAAGGGCATGACGAGCCCCTTCGCAAGTACCTTAAGAGGTTTAATACACCTTGTATTAATGTGGAAAACCTCGATAAGAGGATTGTTCTCTACTATATCAGAAACAGCCTTCGAACCGACTCCCAATTTTTCCAATCTTTGGCAAAAAGAAAACTAGAGAGTATAGAAGAATTTCAGGAATGGTCCCAGAAGTACATAAACTTGGAGGAGGTTGCTAAAGCTAAGAGGAGCATGGAGAAGGCTGAGCCCTCTCACAAGAAAGGCAACCAAAATTCTTCTCAGCCCTAGAACTTCTCTAAAGATGATCAAGCCCGGACTAAATACTTAACTTATACTCCTCTAAACACTCCACAGGCAATGATTCTGAAGGAAGTGTTTCAGAGTGAGTTCTGGGATATCAAGAGGCCACCTCCTTTGAAGAAATATGCACAAAAGGATAGTACAAAACATTATTCATAGCACAAGGGCTACGACCATGGCACAGAAGATTGCTTTCAACTTCGTGATGCCATTGAGTCCCTAATAAGGGCAAGACGGTTGGATCGGTACATCAGTCATGTCCAAAATAATGGACGTCATGAATGGCGGAATGAAAGAAAATGCAACCCTAGTCTTAGGCGAGGCCCGTCCCTACACTAAAGGAGGAGGTCCTAAAGTCCACATTGTCGTAATACTGACAATTAGTAGGATCGAAACTGGGATTATTCATCAGATGATAATGATGGCTACCATGCCTAGGTCAACCGAACCATCAACACTATCACTGATGGTTTCGCGAGCGATGGGTCATCTAACAGCACCCGGAAGAAAGCACTTGGGATGGCAGTGTTGAGTGTCTCCCATCCCGCATCCAAATCACAGGTCAGAGATCGTAAAACACCCCTCATTTTCTTTTCAAAAGAAGACTACGATGAAATCATCCCAGAGCACGATAACCCACTGGTTGTCTCTGGGATAATTTCTAATGCCGAGATCTGGCACATTTTTTTAGACCAAGGGAGTTCAATTGACATTATGTTCATGGAGTTATATGAAAAGATGGAGTTTCCAGACTCAGAGCTGATCCCCTAAAATGGCAAGCTCACTAATTTAAATGGTGAAAAAATACTCTAGCAGGTATGTTGAGACTTACCTGACCCTGAGGAGCAACAAGCTTTTCAAGACTGTCAAGGTCAAGTTTTTTGTTGTGAATTGCCCCTCAGCATATAATATTATCTTAGGTCATCCTATGCTGAATGCACTTGGCGCCGTGGTGTCTACCACCCACTTGGCCATGAAATTCCACAACAAAAATAATGAAGTTGTAACAGTCAAGAGGGACCAGATCATGGTGCGTAGATGTTACAATGAGACCCTCAAAATCAGCAAGATCCCCAAGAGAGCTGAAGCTGACACATCTAGCCCATCTCTAAACTAAGTCAACATCCACATGACTGAGTTAGATGTGCGTGAAGAAATCTAGGGTACCAAACCCCAACCGGAGGGTGAACTACAACTGCTGCAACTTCGTGTCAAGCATTGATTGAGCAAACTTAGAGGAAGAAGAGAGGCGTTAGTTGATTGAGCTATTAAAGAAAAACAAAGAGTTATTTGCCTAGATATCCTCCAACATGCCTGGGCTTAACCCCTCTTTCATCTATCATCGCTTATCTATAAAGAAATATGCATGGCCGATCTCTCAGAAGAAGAGAAATGTTAGCCCAGAAAGATAGCTGGTCATTGAAGAATAAGTCAAGAAGTTGCTCAATGCTAGCTTCATAAGGGAGATAGCTTATACAACATGGCTATCTAACGTAGTCATGGTGAAGAAGTCAAATGGGAAGTGGAGAATGTACGTGGACTGCACAGATTTAAACAAAGCTTGCCCTAAAGATCCATACTCACTTCCTAACATGGATAAATTGGTTGACTGCTCCTCTAGCTTTCGTTTGTTGTCTTTCATGGACTCATATTCCGAGTACAATCAAATCCCAATGTACCTCAGAGATGAAGACAAAATCACTTTCATCACTGAGAAGACGAGTTACTGCTACAGGGTCATGTCCTTTGGACTAAATAATGTAGGAGTCACCTATTAGAGAATGATTAATAAAGTTTTTCAAGGCTAAGTAGGGAAAATACTAGAGGTGTATATCAACGATATGATAGTAAAAGCCCCATAGGTCAGGTCATACATCACAGACCTCGAAGAGGTATTCGCATAACTCTGAAAACATAACATGAGGCTTAAACTGGAGAAGTGCGCCTTTGAGGTCTAAGCAGGTAAATTCTTGGGCTTCATGTTGACTCACCACTGGATTGAGGCAAATCTAGATAAATACGAAGTGGTGCTCAACATGCATAGCCCATAGAACATTAAGGAAGTGTAGCAGCTGACTGGCCGAATTGTAGCCCTCACACATTTCCTTGCTAAGACTGCTCACAAATCTCTTCCCCTCTTTAGACTGCTCAAAAAAAGGAAAGATTTTGAGTAGACTAAGGAGTGTGAGGATGCCTTTATATCTTTGAAGAATCTTTTGTCATCTCCCCCCATATTGACAAGACTAGAACCCGGTGAGACATTGTACTTGTACCTCTCAATTCATGATAAGGCTATAAGTTCTGTGCCGGTTCGGGAAACGTTTAAGTGGTGGAAGCTTGTCTACTTTGTAAGCAAGGTGTTGTAAGGCCCTGAGCTCCACCACCAGAAAATAGAGAAGGTTTTCTTTGCATTCATCACCACAACCAGAAAACTCAGACAATACTTTTAGTGTCATCCTGTAGTGTTGAGGACGGACTAACCTATCCGTCAGATATTGCACAAGTCAGGCCTAGTAGGAAGAATGATCGCATGGTCTATTGAGCTATCCGAGTTTAGGACCACGTATGAGCCCCGGCTAGCAATTAAGGCTCAAGCGCTTTCAGATTTCCTAATAGAGCTCACATCGGACCCCAGCAACCCTGAGGGGATTTCGTGGATCGTATTTCTCGATGAATCTTTAAACCCAAAGGGAAGTGGTGTCAAGGTGATCTTGGAAAAATATGAAGGAGTGATAATAGAGAACTCCCTGAAGTTTAAGTTCCCCACTTTAAACAATCGGCCAGAGTATGAAGCATGCATCACCAGATTAGTGATGGCCAAGGATATGGAAGCCGCTAAGATCACACTTTGCAGTGACTCTCTTGTGACCTCCCAGATTCGAGACGATTATCAAGCCAATGAGCCCCTCCTTCAGAAATACTTAGCCAAAGTCCATGGAGTCCTAAAAAATTTTCAGGTGGCCAAGATAGAACACATACCCAAGGAGCATAATTCAAGGGTGAACCTCCTATCCAAACTAGCCAACACCAAGAGCCTGGGAAATAACCGTTCTGTCATCCAAGAGATCTTTTCTCAACCTTCCATCACTGACTCATCCATTTTCTAGGTGGTAGGAGATAAGTGTACTTGGATCATGTAACATCCTAATATCGATAACCTAGTATATCTGACATATACCTGGATAAGTAGTACTAGTTATGCTACTTCTAACTTAAACATCAACTAATCCATATCATTTAAACAAATATAATGGAGAGCCTTGTGGAAACTAATATATATATATATATATATATATATATATATATATATTAGTATATATATTTGTTTAAATATATATATATATATATATATATGTATATGTATATATATGTATATGTATATATATGTATATGTATATATATATATGTGTGTGTGTGTGTGTGTGTGTGTGTGTGTGTGTGTGTGTGTGTACATATATATATATATATATGTACATATACATATATACATATATATGTATATATAGATATATAACTACCTCATTGGGCAAAAAATTATACATACAACTTCCTGCAACTTTAAAGCAAAAGTAAATAAATACATGAGTATTATCTACTAAAACAATTAAATTAATGTAGTCTTCATACATCTTCTTCTCCCCCTTGGATGAACTTCTACCTAGATTTACATGACAACACAATTGAGGTGAGAATTTACAATCCATAGTATAAGCATTCCAATATCAACAGTTGTAATATTCACAAGAATAAACAATCAGAAACCAAAATGATATCAAAAAACCGCCTATACAATTGTAAGATATCATCAAATAAGACAACCACCCATACAGTTGTCATCGAAGGTAAATGCAACACATTCACAAAAGAAACACTTATAACAAGAGACAAATATCAAAAAATTCAATGATTATGTTATGTATAATTATACTCAAAGAAAAGTGTATGATAGTGAGAATGCAATGCCATGAGACTTGATTATTCCTCTAAGTAAGGAGGGAATCTGTTATCTGAACATGTTACCTCCTTAACCTACCAGGTAGAGAAGGAATATATTACCTCCTTAACCTACCTTATACTGAGTGGACCTTTCCACTACCTCAACTCTAGGAATAGTAAGTATGTGAAAAATGTGTTGTGTGTGAAAAGCATGGTGCTATGTCTAAATCTTACATAGACACCACATCAACTCTATACTAAGATTATTCCTGCACTACTAACTTTATCTCAACTCTATGAGAGCATTCATGCACTATGGCATCCTACTATCACCAACAAACTTAGTATACCTTTTATCCTTGCATGACTAGCTCTACCTCATCTCTATGAGAGCTTTCATGCCCTATAGCACTCCTCTATTGCCAACTAGGTACTATGACCTTCACCTCTTGCCCACTAGGCACTATGGCATTCAACCCTTGCCAACCAAGCACTATGACCTTCAACTCTTGCTAACTAGGCTTACTATACTTGTATCTAGTGTTCCACCTTCTCATCACTCCACAAGTAATATATGATGCAACTTTGTGTTGCCTAAAGGTCTAGATACCCATTTATGACAATCCATAGTTAACGGATACACAAAACTTACTTACTTCCTTTTATATGCTAGGTGGTCTTTCTCTCTAAGAAATACCCTTACTAGTGTCGCAATTCCCTCTAGAAAGCATATATCAAAAATCCTAACTAATAGGGAACTCCATTTAAACAAGATAATAATCTTGTGAAATTCTAGACTGGGCACCTAAGCACCAGCTACCTAGTGCTTAAGCACTGGCTTGGCAAAGACATTACTCTATGTTTCCCTGCGACTGGCGCTTTGGTGCTCACATCCTAGCACTCAGGCACTAGGTGCATACTGTGCGCACCCCCTTCTATACATTAGGTGTTTGAGCGCCCAAAACCCAGCGCTTAGGCACTGGTTGCCCAGAATCAGTTTCTGTAAAACTTTGCAAGAAAGTTCAATGATTTCATTGAATTTTAAATGAAACCCACTCTTCCAAAACACTTTGCTCATGGTTTTTAACCACAAACATGATCTCTAATCACCCTTAAACCTTCATATAAGTTTTCTAATCACTCAACTTCATGATCAAAACACAAGTATCTTAATCTTTTAACATAAAAACCCATTTTTCAACCCTAACAAACATGCCTCATACTTGAGGAAATGAGTAGAAAAATGAAGGAATCAAACACCCCTACCTCTTGTATGCATGGTGATCTTCAAGCCTTGAACTTGCTCTTGGATCCTCCTTCAAGCTTTGATCTTGGTTTCCTAGTTTTTCCCTTTTTCTTTCTCTTCCTTCTTCCCTTTCTTTCTCTCTTCTTTCTCCTTTGTTTTTAGCTTCTAGCCGTGAGAAAATTGAGAGAAGAGAAGTCAAATATGACTTCTTATAGATGTATACTAAAACCCTCTACTGCTAAAAACACTTAGAGTTCACCAAATAAAGTTTCCTAACTTCCAACAAGTTTAAAATAAATCCTAAGATTCATAAAAAATCTTATTTCACCATTTTCATACTTTTTATATCTACTAGTAGTCAATCTAGCATTAAAACATATAACCAGTATGCTTAAAAGTATCAAACAAACCCTGATTATCCTCAAATTTTAACTACATCCCCTACCACCTATTTGTGACTTAGAAACAAACTCTTTAAGTATATTTCCCTTAACTTAGCAATTTATGCTACTATATGAGTCATTTTAAGCTATTTTTCACACTCTAAGTTGCAACAAAATGTCTAAATTAACTCAGTTCATTACAAAACTTCACAGGCATGCTAAACAAGTATTAGACTACCTCGGTATCAATTTATAAGGCTAACATGTTATCGATGGTATTACAGATCACCCCAATAATGGAGTCCCTTCAGTCCGGAACCTAACCCAATAATCTAAAGAAAGCCTCCAAGATGGCCAAAACTGCAGTCTGGTACACTATCTATAATGGACAGTTGTACTACTATGGGTTCTCTTTACCCCTCCTTAAATGTCTCACACCAAAAGAGGAAGAATATATTTGGACGAGGTCCATGAGGGCAGTTATGGACACCACTTATGGGGCAAAGCCTTAGCTTTGAAACCACTTAGGGTTGGATACTATTGGCCAATAATGGAAGCTGACTCTCTCGTACATGTCTGAGTTTATGATAAATGTTAGCGACACTCAAACCATTATCAAGCTCCTCCTAAAGAACTATCTATGACATCCATACCTTGGTCATTCTACAGATGGGGTATAGATATCCTGGGTCCATTCTCTCAAGCACTTGGATAATTGAAATACTTGGTGGTGGATGTGGATTATTTCACTAAATGGATCGAAGCAGAATCTTTAGCCGCGACCACCTTCGCCCGAATTCAGAAGTTCACTTAACACCACATTATCACTATGTTTGGGGTCCCAAAGTCCATTGTGATGGACAATAGAGCCTAGTTCAAAGATAAAAGTTTCAAAGAGCTGCTTGCCGAACTTAAAATCAAGCATCATTGCAGTTCTGTTGAGAATCCCAAAACTAATGGACAAGTTGAAACTGCTAACTAGGCTATTATTCAAGGAATTAAAAAGAGGCTGGATAAAGCTAAGGAAACTGGGTCAAATAACTAGACCACTTCCTTTAGGCCTACCATACTTTGCCTCATACCACAATAAGGAAAACCCCTTTCAAATTCACTTATGGATGCGAGGCTATGATCCTGGTGGAGATAGGGGAACCCAGTTGATGTCACCAATAATTCTCACCTAACAACAATCCCAGACCGATTAGGGAGGACTTAGATCTTCTAGAAGAAATAAGGCATGTCACTCACATAAGCGACTTCACCATCAAACAAAAGATGGTGACTCGATATAACTTGAAAGTTATCCCATGAAAGTTCGAGCTGGGTGATCTAGTACTTCAGAGAGCAGACATTGGTGGTAGGAATGTCTTTCAAGGGAAGTTAGCCCCAAATTGAGAAGGCCCCTGCCGAATCATGATCAGCACCGGCAAGGGAGATTACACCCTAAAGACTTTGACTAGCAAGCCAATCAAAAACTATTGGAATGTGGACAAACTTAGAAAATATTATAGTTAAATACCTTTTAAGGCTTAGTTTCTTAGTTTCCTTTACGTTTGATCTGCCCCAATATTTGTGAGTATACATTGTATGGGCTCCGGTCCTTCGTTCATTCAATAAAAAAGGCATGTTGTGAGTTGATATCTCATTCATGGCGGGTCAGTCCAATACATCATTACTCTAATATGTATCTATGTGAAGACTTGATATCTTATATCCATGACCCGTGAGATGTGGCTATCAGTCTATGCACATACTAGCCTCAATGCATTATTATCGTCCTAATTAACAATAATAGTTAACTAGGGACATTTAAGAATCTTGTTTTGTTTCTATTCGATAGGATCTCATAATCAAGTCATCCACTTGATGTCCTATGGCATCAAACTTACTATTCTAAGGACTTTATTTTGTATATCATAAATAACACAATAAATGAAATGCTTCATATATTAAATAAATAGCATAATACAATGTATATAAGATGGTCAAAATAAATTGGCCTCTAGGGCATACACCAACACCGGTAGCCTAGACCATGTCTCAACAGGGCTGACCGTGATTTTTTTGTCATTCCTGTTTGGCCCCGGAGGCCAAGGCCTGGTACTACTTTATCTGTACCAGGATTTTGCCCACTAACAACCTATCATAGGTCATATGCGACAGAGCCATCCTCATATATGCCATACTACAGAGGTGCTCGATTGATGTTGCCAACATTCTCTACATGTAGCTGCAGAGATCAGCCATTGAGCCACACAGTCTTTTCTTCCCCGCCCTCATCCATGCATTGTGCCGAAGGCTGGGTGTTCCTATAGAACCACATGAGGAGCTCACGGACGTCAAACAACCTCTCAATGAGTACTTCATTAGGGGGGTAGGTGCAACTCCCCCAGCAACAACAATGCCCTGTAGAGCCCTGAGGCGGGTTCAGAGAGCAGCTCCTAAGGCCCAGATTCCTCAGGACGAGGATGAGCGGCTCACCGAGATTTGCCAGGTCACCGCCATGCAGGCTTACATGGTAGAGACCATTAGATGGCTGGCTGAGCGCCTTCAGATCCCCACTCACGACTTCCCCATTCCTCCATACCCACCTTTTAACGGTGCTAGCCCTTCACATCAACACCAGGATCCAGCAGTTCCAGATGATGACAGTAGTGGAGATACTGAGGTCCTTCTAGATGTTGATGATGACTAGACTCATGCATTCAGGGTAGTCTCCAGTATTTTTCTTGTTATTTATTTATTTTCCTGTATGTTGAACAGTGAGGACACTGTATCCCTCAGGTTTAGGGGGTGTCTTGTTGTATATTGACTATTTATTTATTTTTGTTGAAATATTATTAGTTTAATTATTTATATTTTTTGTAATATTTTTTGTTTATTATATGATGTGGTGCATATAATGGCTGATTTGCATGTTTGATATTGTGAAATTATTTGAATGCATAACATGATGCCATTAGCTAGTGTAATGTTTTCCTAATGATAATTAAGGATGCAAATTAACCTCAATTTTTCTGTGAATCCTTTTGTGATCTTGGAGGCATGCCAATCAATCTCAATTCTTTTTATACATGATGTGTTTTCTGTTCTTATGCTTGTTTAGCTTCGAATTAGATTTGAGTGCTTTTCTAGAGAATGTTTATGGTTAGTATATGTGGAGATGTCTTTTATCTCTGAAATTGTTTTGCAACTCTCTTGAAGTGAAATCCTAGATTGTGTATGATTGAGGAAATGATTAGGACATTCTTTGGACCGATTGAGCCTTTCAAGTTTACCATTTAATGATAATATCCATAGGTCCCCTTTGAAGTTTTTTAATTATTGGCTTTATTTGTTTTTCATTACCATTATGGTCGTTACCATGTTAACGATTCTAATGCATGTGAAAGCATTGCAGTTTCTTCCTACCATCAATGTTTGTTGAGTGCATGATATGTTGTTTCTTGAAATGAGTTCAGTGATTAGATGTATTAATATTTTCAAAACACAAATGAGCCTGAAGGAACCAGATGCAATAAAAGAAAGAGAAAAAAGATTATTTTGTATAAGTATAAAAGTATAAAAAAAAGAGAGAGATAAGCAAAGCAAATAAAGAAAAAAAAAGTTAAATGTGAAAAACATTGCATGGTTTTGGCAAGTTTTAATCTTTCACTATTGAAAACTCTGCTATTTTCACTTGATCTCAAGTCTTAAAGTCCCTTTTTTTCTTCACCCCATAACCATGATCTTACATTACAAGCTGATAAAGACCCTTTTGATCCTCAATTATGTATGATTTACATTTATGGAGAGAGTTGCATTACAATCTTGTGGATTCTTTTTATTTATATCCATATGTTTGCTCATAAACTTATTTGGTTGAATGTGATTTGAATTGAAAAGGTTATGCTTGCATGTTGTGGAAAATAGGTTATGCATGATTTGAAGCTTTGATTGTTGGTATAATAAGGATTGTGTATGCGTGGACCAAATTATAAGGCATGTTTATTCTTTGAGGTTTAATGCGTTCATCATACACTAGTGTTACAGCAAAAATTGTCTTCGCAAGTGTTGTCTGACTTTGTTTTGCTCAAGAACTAGCAAAAACTTAGGTTTGGGGGTGTGATAACTCTATTAAATGTAGTTATTTGTGTCCTATCTCTATGCATTATTGATGGCTTTGTCCTTGTTGTTATGCATTATTGGAAGACTTTAGCCCCATTTTCATGTAAAATCCATGTTGAGGTTTTCCTCTCTAATCTTGCTAAAATTCTTCCTAATCTTTGATTTGATTGAGTTGGATTATTTGACTAGTTGATTTCTCAACTGCAGGTTAAGCCAAAAAGAACCAACTTGATGCAAGCAAAGGCCCTGCATTGGAAGAGAAATCACAAGACAAGCTCTGCGATGCTAGCATGTTTTGCGCACCACGACGCATATTGTGTAATGTCGCGGCGTGAAGCGCGAAATCTGTGGATCTATAAATACCATTTTATGCTGATTTTAGCTCTCTCTCGATTTTCTCTCTTGTCTTGGAGAACGTTTATTTTTACTCTTTTAGCTTTGATCTTTTAGAGAACCCAGCAGCTAGATCTTCAGTTATGAGCTGAAAGAAAGTTGAAGAAGTCAAGATTGGAGGTCCTCTTCATCTTGGAGGAAGATTCAAGCTTCAAGGCTAACCCATTGGGCTTCATCTTTTGTTCCTTCTTCTTTCTCTCTTCCATTTATCTTGAATATAAATTTTTGTAATACATTTTCATATTCAATAAGTAGTTGAGCTGTGTTTAGGGTATTCTTTGGATCCTCTATGAATATTGAATGATTTGTACTCTTTTGAGTCTATATAAATGATTTGGTTTTGTTCTATCATATGGTGTTTAATGTTCTTACTTGTTTGATCAGCATTTAGGTGATTTGATGAAGTCTAATGAACCTAGACATAGGAATTTGGTTTTAGATTATACGTATGGTAGATGCATATTCAATTTCACTCCATTGGCGAGATAGATTGATTTGCTAATAGGATAGACATATACCTCTTAGCCATGTATAGTCATAGTTGAGAATCAATCTTAATGCTTGTTGTTTGCTCTGTTTCTCATGGACACATAGTGAACTAGGTAGGTAACATAGGGTTAATCGACCTAGACATAGGCTTTTAATTAAGTTAGTTTCTCAGGCTAACCTAATCTAGTCATTTGTATTGCTTAAAAGAATTATTTTTTTTTATCAATTGAAGTAGGGGGTGAAAAATGATTCTCTATTCTCTCAACCATATCTTTATCTTTTCTTTATGCTTAGTAGTTTAATTAATAAACTCCTTTTCCAATTTATGTTTGCTTGAATAGAATTAGCTAAGTTGTAGGTTAGTTTTTAGCATTAGAAAGTAACCATATTCCCCATGGGAACGATATCTACTCATCATTTTTATTACTTGAGAGATCGTGCACTTGCGGTTAACAAAAGGAGTTACCCACTAACAACGTTGGCGTAATACCACTCCTCAACAATGACTCGAAGGCATTAAGACTTACCTTGATACTTAGCTATGCTAGCTAAACAGCAAGTTGGGGGCAACATGACGAGGTTAAGCATATTTTTTACATGACGACCCAATATGGGAATCCACCTGACCACCCTCCGGGGTTAAGCAGTGTATTCAAAGGTTTTCACTCGTACCCATATGGCCTAATCTTAACCCATAAACTGACCAAGTTTACGGAGGTTGAGTAGCTGACCGTAGCCTAGGATTGTGGGCTCCAAGCCAAGAGGCTTTCATGTTACCTTTCGCACAAATTTAACTATCAACTATTCCTAAACGAATCCAACCACCGAGGTCGAGCGTTGAACCTACCTTGGTAAACTGCACATGTAAGTCACTAAACATTAAGATTGAGCATCCAACCCATCTCGGCATGGCAAAGAAAAAAAATTCAAGTATAAACAAAGTCATTGAGATTGAGTGTTCAAATCACCTCGGTGAAAAGAGCAAACAATGAAAAATAGAAAATTAAAAAAAAAATTCTTATTCACATTCCAAACATCATCGACTTTACGAGAAGGACCTATAAGCTACGCTTATCCAAGATTACCCACTTGAAGGAAGCCAAGAAGGTAGCATACAGATACGATGATGATGATCAAGCATTGACCATGGCTACCTCAACGGTTCCTCAAGATGCAAGCACCCATCTCTTCCCTCTTAAGTAACATGAGCAGAAGGCTTCACAATCTCATGCCTCCAACACACCCCTACGCACCCAAGGCATAGTGAGTGCCTTCAGTAACAATCCGGAGGGCAAGGATGAGGAGAGGTGAAACCCCTACATGCCTCACAGGAACTAAGGCAAAGCAAGATTTCATTTTGTTGCTATGTACACTTAGAAAGAAAGGCTTCTGCTGCTTGGAGACGTGTCGACCAAGTCACACAGAGCAGTCACTTGGCCCTTACTGCGCCATTGCGCCTGAAGAGAAAGGCCTCCACCAAAGAAACATATAGGGATAAAGGGAACACCTTTAAGAATTTGGGAAAGAAATGAAAGATGATTTTAGAAAAAGAAATGGCTCTCAACATGCCCACAAAAAAAGAACAAGTGACAACCCCACTACAAGTCCCTATTTATAAAGGGAGCCATGCGCTCTGTTTGACTTCTGAAAAGGCAAACCAAATGCTTATTTGAAGCCATATTTAATTGTTCCTCCCCTGTGATTGGTCACATGGGCAGTGGATAGTTAGAAAACGAACCTGAAAATTGCTATCTTCATTAAAGCTATTTTAATTCACAATAAATTCAAAGCAACAGTTCCCAAGCAAACATAGACTACTACTAACCACAAAGTAAAGGCTGCTAAAAGGACATCAAACTCCTAAGAGTAATAAATTCCTCACCTTCCTTCAAGAAACACTCAACAGACCCCACGAACTACACACAGTGGCAACCTATTACATACCCCAGACAACAGAATGATGACATAAGCAATACAATGACATATCACGGACCTCGGCTCTTTGGAAGAAACATCGCAAGATCCGACATTAACACTATGACTAGGATCCACTTGTCCATTGTGTGTTGTGTGCTCCTATCAAATTTCGAATACCTTGACACTTAGTTGTCCCATCTAAGCGCTAAGTTGGGGGTAACTGTTTTGGGAATTCACTCGCAACACAACGCATGTCGGACTACAGCATTGGATAGCAGCAACATTATCATGAGATTTACATAGTGGATGAATCTCACAATTATCCTTAACTGTCAATCACGATCTTGCGTAATAATAGCGCCCATATCATCTTTCATATACTTGTAGAGGTTATTAAGCCATCGAAATACAGTGTGGTTTTGATGGAAGAGACCACCTAGCAAATTTATTTAGGTTTAATTTTCTTTGGCAAATCTCTTCAAAAGATTTTTTTTCCCCTTTTAACTAGGTCTATTTTCTCAAGAGAGAACACTATTACCTTTTATTTTATGGCTAAGAGAGATGGTTACAAATCCATTCTTATATTCTAATCCTCTAAGCTATAGTATTTGTAGACTACTAGATTTACGTTGTTAAACCTTTCTTGGCATTTTGGCTAAGGTCAAGTGTAAATTTCTGTTACTATAGGTTGACTTTTCACGACAAGTTTTTTGAATTTGTGAAAATGCTTTTCCAGCTTTTTAGTTATTGCTCTATATCTAGTTATAAATAAAGAGGGAGTCAAACTTATGAAATGGTCAAAGAGATGTATGAAATGAATTTTGGGGATAAAGTGATGTTGAAAATGTTTCTGAGGTGAAGGGCTCAAGCCCTTTATGGGGGCATCAAGCCTCACCTTTTCAAGCATGGCAAGGTAAAATCTCCCATTCAGTTCACAGACCTATATATATATATATAGACACACATACACAACTAATTTAGGGGATTCATGTCATTTAGTCATATATGAGTTATCTTATTTTTCCCATACTTAGATAATTGGTTAAAGTTTTATTTCAATATAAATATGAAAATGATAAAATTATAAATACTTGTTATTCTTCAATTACAATTAACTTTAAACACTTATTAAGTTCTCATTATATAATTATAAATTACATCAAACATAATTTTATAATATTTGTTTTTATATTAATGAAAAATAATAAATGGGAATTGATTTGCTAGTAATATATGAAGTGAAAGTGCACTTATGAAATGCTCAAAAAACAGGTTGCAATAACATGTGTAAGTTTTTTTACTAAAGTATATGAATGTTGGGAAAGAATAAATTTCACTCTTAATTAATTATAAAATAATTATTGTTATTTCAATAATTTTAAAATTAAACTTTATCTCATTCTAATCATTAACAACAATTCAAATTCAAATTACTTAAATGTTCTCCGGAAAATGATCGTAAAAAGCATATTATCAAACAAAATTATGAAATTTAGGTGGGTTACTTTAATAAAATAGGAATTGGCAAGTGGCAATTAAGCTAGCTCATTTATTAATATGTAATTGATTTGTTGATTTTATCCATTATATGATTTTTCATGTTATCTCGTTCATAGAACTTGACTTGCACAAGTGTTACATGTGCATCATACAGATGCTAATCTAGTTAATATATAAAGAAAGAGCCCACTTATGAAATGGTCGAGGGACATGCTGCCATGCGATAAGCCCAAAGAAAAACATGTCTAATTTTTCATTAGTATTTCAATGTTGGGTGAGAGAAAATTTAGCTCTCAAATAATTGTAAAATAATAAATGTGATCATAAATGATTTTAAAAGCAAACCTTTTCTCTTGCTGCTCAATAACAACAATTTAAATTTAAATTATTTAAATGTCTTATCCCCCATGTCCATCCAAAATACACCATTTCTGAACTGTCCAGAGGCTTCACCAAAGCCTTACAAGCCTCGTTGCCACTGTAATGGAAGTTGCCACCCATTGAAGCTCCTCTTCCTTCAAAGAAGACAACTACGAGTCCCTTCTAAAATCTTCTGAGAATAAAGCCCTACAAGTGCTCAAAGATAAGCTTGTGGCTTCATCTAATTAGGCTTCTTCTAATGTCACAATGTGTAGTATTCTTCTCCTTAGTGACGATGGCAAAGTTGATGGGATACTCCTGATGTTTCTAAGAGCTTAGTACTTCATGGTTGGTGATGCTCTTAACATGCTTCTTAAGTGCTTTGCTTGGAGGAAAGAATTTGGTTCGGACAACATCGTTGAAGAAGACTTAGGATTCAAAGTGCTTGAAATGGTGATAGCCAATATGCAAGGGTATAGCAGAGGGACACTCTGTGTGCTACAATGCCTATATGGTGCTCAGGGAAGAGGACATGGATGAGATGATCATTGGGGTCGAAGAGAAGCTGAAGAAGTTCTTGAGTTGGAGGGTTCAAGTCCACAAATAGCATAGTTGTATAACTCGAACTAGAGGTTGACCTAATTAGAAGGCTCGATCATTGGGTCAACGGTTCACCACGAGTCAAATGATCGAACCATAAAATCTAGAAAAAGAAGGAAATATTTTTTTATAAAAACATTATATGAAAAACTACTTGATATAAAAAATATTATATTAAAAAATACTATACTTCCAAAGAAGTAGTGATAAAAACCTTTTAGTTGGATAATAATATAAATTAAGAAATTGAGAATAAAATTAAATACAAGCATATAGTCTAGTGGTAGAATATACTTTATAACAATGACTCTTAGGTACAATGTTCAAATCTTAAAAGTTACATTTTTTTAAGTTTTAATTATAAAAAAAATACTCAAAAATCCAGGTCAACCCGAGTCAGCCCACTGGGCCAGTCATTGGGTGGCTTGGGTTTAACCAGGTCAATAAAAAAAATGATTTTATTGGTTGACTGAATCGGCCTGAAACCTGAGTCATGAGTTTTTTAAACGAACTAGTTGGGTCTGTCTGGTCCGTACAACTATGATAAAGAGGCATCATTCATCTACTTTTCAAGCCTTGTGGGATCAATTCTCTCATTCAAGTCACAAACCACAATCTATATCTATATCTATATTACTAATAAAGGGGATTCGCAACATTTGGTCACATTTGAGTTATCCCATTTTACACCAAATTAAATAAAAGGATAAAGTTATATTTAAGGTAAATATAAAAAAAGATGAAATGGTAAATACTTGTGATTCTTCAACAACAATTAACTTCAAACGCTTCTCAACTTCGCAGTATATAATCGTAATTCACTCACTACAAAAAAACACGCTGAATTGCGGTGGTTTTTTTGTGGGGGTTATCAAACTCCACAAAATAACATAAATTGTGGGGGGTTTTTTAACTTTCAGTGGAGGTTATTAACCCCTACAAATTAAAAAGTCCCTTCCCTCTTTTTTATTTTGCTTCCCTCTCACTCTGCCTTTCACTTTCGCATTCTCCCTCTCATTTTGATCACTATCCTTCTCACTCTCTCATTCTCCCTCTCATCCATTGCTGTTCCTTCCCTCTCATCATCTATTTTTGCTGCTCCTGCTTCTATTCCAGATCTGCTACCACGCGAGCTTCTCTTCCAGATCTGCCACCGCAAGCACTGCCAGATCTGTCGTTCTTCTCTGAGCTCGTCAGATCTCTCCCCACGCCTGTCGAATCTCTGAGCTCGGTCAGATAAACCACCGCACCACCGCCCGTTCGAACTCACCGAACTAGTGAGCAGCTGTAGCCAAAAAAACCAGAGCCGCCAACCGCACTACTCTAGCATGGCCACGAAGCCGCCGCTCCCTCACCCTACACCACCGCTCGGGCCGGCAACATCACCACTCCTTGGAACCAGAGGTGTGAGCCTTACTCAGTTTCTTCTCACTTGTTTACGCTCTTTTTCGTTTTGTGTTCATGGCAGGGCATTGGGATTTATAAGGTATATAGATATAGATAAGGAGGTGTGAACTTAAAAGATTTTAGAGTCAGTGCATAAATGATAAATGTGGTGGGTATACGGCTATTTATTTTGGTTTTTGAGATCAGTGGCAAATTAGGGAGATATTAGATTAGCTAGGGAGAATCATAGAGGCAGCTGAATTTCAATGCAATGCCACTATCTAGTGTCTCCTTTATCATAAATGGGTCATGCTGTGACAGGGACAACATTAAACTAATAAAGTTTAAACCTTTTTTGGTTGAGAAGTGAAAGAATGAGTTTTGATCTGCCATTACGCTGTTGTTTTTGGAATGAGTCGAGTGAACTGTTTCTGTGATGGTTCTCTTTTTCTTGCTCTAGTCTGGCAACAGCCTTTTCCCCCACTTTTTATCCTGCAATGCTATTGTGCGACGTAACCAAACCTTTGCTGCCATACATATACCATCCAGAGAAATGAAAAATTCTGAAATACTCTCTTAATATTCTTCTTAACTTTGTAACTGTTTTGATTTGTTATTAAAAATATTATTTTTAATCTATTCATCTGTTTAATTATACCATTTTATGTATTACAATTTGAGTGAAGTGACAACATAATAATAAGGGTAAAATTCAAAAAATCCCTTCAATTGTTGTCAATGTGCGAGATACTCCTGGAGTTTAAAAATGATGCAAAATGCTCCTTGAGTTCTTAACATTGTGCAAATAACACGATCCATTAACTTTCTATTTACATACTTCACATATTTTGGTTCCTATTTAGTATTTATTTATTGATTTATTGATATATATATATATATATATATATATATATATATATATATATATATTCTTCTTAATGAAATTTGGATGGTAGTTGACATTGAGAATGACAACAAACCAATAATTTGTTATGTGAAAAATTTTGGTGTTATCTTAAGGATAACTCACGGGTATAGATATTACAGGTTGTGAGAATATTACAACAAGTTGGGATCTTGGAAGTTAGAACTAGTGATATATAATTTTTAAAATTTATATATTATATTTATATATTAGGTCAATTTGATTATTATTAGGTCATGACTAGGTACAATTTGGATCCAATAAAATGGTTTAGTCAAAATATTAAATATGATTTTGATAAAGTTAAATATGTCACATAAATACTTCTAACACTTAATAATGACAATATTGCTATCGCTATATATCTTTTATACTATTACTTTGCAAGTAATATAAGTTTATAAATTTTTTATATTAATTATCTTCTAAATAATTTCTATTTAAGGATACTTAAGAAGTTGTAGACATATTATATAGGTAACTGCCAATTAGCACTAGGAAGTACTTAAACATGAATTGGGTGCCTGATATTTTGTTAACGCCCGATATTTTGCAAAATCAACCACCACTAATGCATTAAAATCCCACTATATGAAAGTGTCTACCCTTTATTGTCATTTTGTTATATAAATCCCAAAATTACAGGGGAAGCAAGATACGATGATGCCTACTGTTTGACAAAAATGACAACAAAAATTTATTTATTGTTTTAATATATCTGAATATGTCTATAGGAATGGAAGATGCTCTTTGTCTAACATCTGACATATATCTGAATATGTCTGTAGGCAGCCTAAGATATATGTTATATACAATTTTTTTTCATATATAACATATATGTTCACTATGTTCAGTTCCACCTAAGATTCCTGCATTAAATGGTTATTGAAATTATGTTTTTTAGGTTAACCACATTTTGACCATATCTATCTAAGTGTGTATATTGGTGAATAAGTTCTACATTTTGTTCTTATTAATTAATAAAGTTGGTGTCTTGCAAATCCTAATAGTGCTATTATAAGTCAATTTGTATCAATATTGTCTACATGAAGATATTTTGGTTTGTATTTTGATTGAGTAATTCTATCTTCCTTTCTTTTGGTTGGTTGTTTCAGATTCACAAGTGGAGGTGCAACATCAACAAATTGATCTATCTTCCCTTGCTTGTTTTGAAGTGAGTTATCTTTCATCTCTCCTTCACTCTAATTTTTTTTTCAAGTTAGTTATAATTTTTACTTTTAAGTTCTCTCTATACTTGTTTGCTTTGTGAATGTAATTTTAGATAAAGTTAGGAATATACTTTGTGAATGTAATGTTATGGCATTGGAATGATTATCCCTTGAGTTTATTTTGTCTATAATTTTTTAATTTAAATTTTCCTATATTTGAACTTATCTCTTTTTGGCAGCATATTTGTGTTGAGATTTATCTTGTTCAACCATCGTTTTCGTGATTTTCTGAAGTTGTGCGTGAAGTTAATACTTGCCGATGGATAAATCTTGGATTGAAAAGCCAAGGATCACAATTGAATACTCAATTGGTTTAAGTAACTTCCTCAATTTTGCATTTGAGAATGGGGCCGTTGGGGATACAATACGATGTCCGTGTCCAAAGTGTGGGTTTGGGAAATGGCAAACTAGAGATGTAGTCGAAGATCACTTGCTTTGGAAACCATTCTCCAAAAATTATGTAATATGGAATCTTCATGGTGAGAAACAAGTATTAGAGTCTTCTAGAAATGTAGATGTTATGCAAGAGACATCGCACTCTGAAAATCCAATAGAGACGATGATTAATTATGCATTTGGGCAGTATAGGCACCAAGCCACAGATGCAGACATATTTGGGCAGTATATGCATTTGATGATGTAGTTGATGCAAATGTTCCTACTAACTTGGCAATAGATGCACACATATTTGATTAAAAATATGATCATATAATGTTGGTAATTTAACAATATGGTGCTTTATCTAAAGGTAATGATTTTACATAATTAAAGTTATGATTATTTCATTTATTTGTCTTTAACGCATATCTAGAAATGTGATTGTAAACATTTAATTTACATTTCATCTCTAATGTCTTTTCTTTTCTCATGAATATGCAGTCATGACAAAGAGTAAACGTTTTCAGAATCCACTGAAGTCAGCACATCAACCATAAAGCTATGCTTATCCTCCAACACGGGCTCCAGTACATTCTTCACCATCAATTCATGCTCAACCAGAAACTCCTATAGAGACCCCATCAACTCATGCCCCTCCACATGCTCTAGTAAATTCTACACCAACAGTTGAAATCCCAGAACAAGTTCCAACTCAGCCTTTTAATTCAACAACATCTTCAGGTTGTGCTGGACGAGAGTCTACGCAACATTGGACTGTGGAGGCGATAGGTATATGCATTATATGCTTATGTTTATGGTTGAGTAACTTTGAGATTATATGACATTAGTAACTTTGTGAAATTTTTATTTTTTATTTTCTTCGTTGACTTGTTTTCATGTTAAAGACTCAGAAGGAGCTATCAAGAAAATTAAGCTCAAGGTTAAGGAAGTCAACAACTTATGTAGTGGGGAACGCATTATTGTGAACTTTGATGAGTACGATGCAGCATATGGTGAAGCGTAAGGCCTACTTGCTGGATATTGTGGGACATTGGCAACAAATTGCAAGTTGTTTCCAATTCACTTTGAGAGGTGGTCAGCAACATCTCTTATACCTACACCCAAAAATTACTTTAATGATTGTTTTGAAACAATCATAAAGGTATAAACATAATTACATATATCTTTTTTGTTGCTACTAGATTTCATGGTTGCATGTAAATACATAACTAAGCTTACTTTGTTTCTTATTTGAAGCCTCGATTTTTTTTTAAGACCACTGAAGGCATTGCAAAACGATATTGCAATGCTAGTATTGGGAATAAGTGAGCTGCACATAGGCAAAATTGTGAAATGATTTCTATGACACATCGATGACAAGAGATGAAATCATAAGTAATGTGCCAATAGGTATAGAGAGAGATCAATGGATTGCTTTTGTTCATTACCGTCTAAAGCCATCAACACAAGTAAGATGTTGTTGCACGTTGATCGGTTTATTGTTGTTATAATTCATTTCTATATGAATATTTAATTGCTTTGTTTATAGGATCTTTGTAGAAGAAATAAAGAAATTCGAAGCAAGTAAACAATTCCACATACTGGTGGTTCTAAACCTAATTCAAGAAGAAGGAATGAGATGGTAATTACACTAACATGATCCTTATTACTATTTTGTCATGTTAATGTCTATTTTTATTTTTTTTAACTTCTTTCTATCTTAATTGCTAGAAACTGGACAGAAAGTTAGTCGGAGAAAAATGTATAAAATAACTCACACAAAAAAGGATGGATCATTTGTAAGTACTACTGCAATGGATAAAGTGGTAAGTTTAGCCTAGGTGTCTTATAATATTAAGTTAATTATCTTGTTTTCTATCTTTCTACATTTAAATCTTGACAATTTTGTAATTGATAATGTTGCATGCTTGTAGGAAGCAATTGTGGGGGTTAAAAACCGCCGCGAATTAAAAAAAATCGCCACAAAATTGTGGGGGTTTTAAACCGCCGCAAATTGAAAAAAAAAATCACCGCAATTTATTGCGATGAACTTAAATGCAACGTTTTTTAAAATCGCCACAATTCAATTTGCGGGGGTTAAAAATCATCACAAATTGAAATAAAAACCGCCGCAAATTAACGCATTTTTTGTAGTGACTTCAAACATACAATGCTATTATTTAATATTTTTGTTAATAAAAAATAATAAATACAAATTAATTATTTTTATTAATACTTAAAAAGAGAGTGCACTAATGAAATGCTCAAAAAATGTGCTTCCATGTGGCAAGCTAAAATTGTAACATGTCACAATTTTTTATTGGAGTAGGTGAAAGTTAGGTGACAATAAATCTCACTCTTAATTAATTATAAAATAATTATTCTTATTGCGAATAAAATTATAATTAAACTATATTTTTTTAATTAATAATAACAATTTAAATTTAAATTACTAAAATGTTTTACATGCAACTATGGTATAAAACCAGTTTAAAAATAAATATGAAATTTTGGCAAAAAACATATTACTTTAATGAAAATATGAGTTACCATGTTGCAATTAAGGTAGCTCTTTTACTAATATATAATTGATAATTAATTGATTTTATCCATTTGCATCAATTTTCATATTACCATATTCATTGCATTTGACTTGCTTCATTGTCGAACATGCATCACACAGGTGCTAATCTACTTTACATGTAAAGGGGGATCCACTTATGAAATGCTTAAAGGACATGCTGTCATGTGATAAACACAAACAGTAACATGTCTTAGATGTGAATGTTGGATGAGAATAAATTTCACTTTTAGTTAATTGTCAAAGAATTATTGTGGTTATAAAAAATTTTAAAAGTAAACATTCTTTCTTTCTAATCAATAAAAACAATTTAAATATAAATAATTTAAATGTCTCATCCCCACGTCCATCCAAATGACACGTTTTCTTGACCATCCAGAGGCTTCCCCAATAGCCATGTATGAATAGCTCCGTTGCCATTCTAATAGAGGCAGCCACCTTTCGCAATTCCCCTTCCATCAAAGAATACAACAACTTTGAGTCCTTTCTCAAGTCTACCAAGAAGAAAGCCCTGCAAGAGCTTATGGACGAGCTCGTCGCTTCATCTAATGAGGCTTCTTCTGATGCCTCCATGTGTGGTTTTCCTCTCCTCGGTGGTGATGACAAAGTTGATGTGATACTCTTGATGTTTTTGAGATCTAGGGACATCAGGGTTGTTGTGGCTCTTAGCATGCTACTAAAGTGCTTGGCTTAGAATGAAAGAGTTTTGTGCTGACAACATCATTGAAGAAGACAAGGGGTTCAAAGAGCTCGAATGGGTGATAGCTTATATACAAGGGTATAACAGAGAGGGGAACCCAATGTGCTACAATGCCAATGGGGTGTTCAAGGAAGAAGACATGGATGAGAGGATCCTTGGGGTAAGTTGAAGAAGTTCATGAGGTAGAGGGTTCAAGTCCTTTAAGCGGCATCATGCTTCAACTTTTCAAGCCTAGGGGGATCATTCTCCCATTCAAGTTATGGACATCAATCTATATATATATATTACTAAAAAAAGGAATTCGTCTCATTTGGTCACGTTTGAGTTATCCTATTTTATGCCAAATTAAATAAAAGGATAAAGTTATATTTAAGATAAATATAAAAAAGATGAAATTGTAAATAGTTTTGATTCTTCAACTGCAATTCACTTCTAACACTTCTCAATTTCTCATTATATAATCGTAATTCATTTCAAACATACATTTCTATTACTTAATATTTATGTTAATAAGAAATAGTAAATGTAAATTGACATTTTTATTAATATATGAAAAGAGAGCGCACTAGTGAAATGCTAAAAAATATCTGCTAGCATGTGGCAAGCTAAAATTATAACATGTGTTAGTTTTTTTTTTTTTGGAGTAGATGAAAGTTAGGTGAGAATAAATCTCACCCTTAATTAATTATTGCATAATTAATCTTATTATGAATAAAATTATAATTAAACTGTATCTCTTTCTAATAATAATAACAATTCAAATTTAAATTACTTAAATGTTCTACAAGCAATAATGGTATAAAACAAGTTTAAAAAAATATGAAATTTAGGCGAGAAACATGTTACTTTAATGAAAATATGAGTTACCATTTGGAAATTAAGGTCATTTGCTGATATGTAATCGATAATTATATGATTTTATCCATTTGTGTCATTTTTCATATTATCATATTCATCGCCTTTGACTTGCTCAAGTGCTGAACATGCATCACACAGGTGCTAATCTACTTCATATATAAAGAAGGAGTCCACTTATGAAATGCTCGAAGGACATGCTGCCATGTGGTAAGCACAAATAATAACATGTCTTAGATATGAATGTTGGGTGAGAATAAACTTCACTTTTAATTAATTATAAAAAAATTAATGTGATTCTAAATAATTTTAAAAGTAAACTTTGTCTCTTGCTAATCAATAAAAATAATTTCAATATAAATTATTTAAATGTCTAATCCCTATGTCCATCCAAAACATGCCTTTTCTGAGCCGTCCAAAAGCTTCCCCAAAAGCCAAGCATGAAGAGCTTTGTCACCACTCTAATAGAGGTTTCTCAAATCTTCTAAGAAGAAAGCCCTGCAAGAGCTCATGGACAAGCTCATGGCTTCATCTAATTAGGCTTCTTCTAATGCCTCCATGTGTGGTATTCCTCTCATCGGTGGTGATGACAAAGTTGATGTGATACTCTATATGTTTTTGAGATCTAGGGAACTTAAGATTGGTGATGCTCTTATCATGCTTCTGAATTGCTTGGCTTAGAAGGAAAAAAGTTTTACGTTGACATCATTAATGAAGAAGACTGAGTTCAAACTGCTCGAATAGCTTACATGCAAGGGTATAATAGAGAGGGATATCTTTTGTGCTATAATGCCAATGGGGTGTTCAAGGAAGAGGACATAGATGAAAGGATCTTTGGGGTAAGTTGAAAAAGTTCATAAGGTGGAGGGTTCTAGTCCTTGAAGAGACATCATGCTTCAACTTTTCAAGCTTGGTGGGATCAATTCTCTCATTCAGGTTACGAAAATCAATATATATCTATACTACTAATAAAAGGGATTCGCCTCATGTCATGACCCAAACTTGGGGGCCATGACTGATGCATAGAATGGACTAGTCAGCCTAGCATATGTAACATTCTCTCCAATTCAATGGACTTAATCACGGTTATAAAAGTTTAATAATACTGGTATAGGGCACTAGTTAATTCTGGTAACTAGTTGCTGTTGTTTGAGCATAAATCTATAACATTGAATGTGAGAAATAGCTCCTATAAAATTTGGACTTTTGTGAAAATAATTGAGAAAATAAAAATAAATAAGAAAGATTTGTTTCTAAACAATGAAGAATTAAAATGGATATCTGAAAGCTTCTTAATTCTATTCCATATGTTTAATTTAACCCAGGAAAAGAATAATGAAGCTTAGAGACTAATAATGCAGTAAAAGAAAAGTGGTGGAATATTAATATAGAAAATAAAAAAAAATCCTAGAATTTTCTATGATACCTATGAAGGTTAGAAAATTCATTTTTGAAAAATTAAAGTGTTCTTAACATATAAAAGCTTATCAGTTGAGTTTCCTTTTTGGAAAATTTTCCCATGTCTTCACTGTTTCATTCTGCTACCTTCTACCTAATATTTGACTTTGGGTTATGGTTGCCTTTCTCATTTCTCTCCTTTCTCACGTTTCCTTCTCATTCTCTCACTTTTCACTCTCCCTCACTCTCAATTCTCTCAATCTCACATCCAACAGAAGAGAAGAAAAGAAATAAGAAAAATAAGAAAGGAACAAGGGAGGAAGAAGGAGGAAACAACCAAGAAAGGAGAAAAGGAAGAGGGAACAGGAAGGTGACAAGTTGAGGTAGGGGTTTTTTCTCCACTTCATCTTTTCTTACTTTTTAAATGATGGATTGATGACTTTGTTGAGATTTTGAGATGTTGAACGAAGATGAAGCTTTTATGCTTTAATTATGAGTTAAAGATTCAAGCTTTGATCTTGATTCTTGAGGAACCTTGAGATTTGAAAAATGGGTTCATACCCATATTGATATTTACTATTTTATGAGTGATTTGGATGCATATTTGTGATGGTTTGATGTTGTTGTTGATATTGATTGATTTGGTTTAGGTTAGATGGTTTAAAAACTTTGTTTTTTTTTTTTTTGCAAATTTCTAAGCAATAATCAATTACCACAAGCTGGTAATCGATTACCAAGCTTTTGAAGCTATGAAATGAGTTTCTGGGCAGTTGGTAATCAATTA
This sequence comes from Ormosia emarginata, assembly GCA_029884605.1. Lineage (NCBI taxonomy): Eukaryota > Viridiplantae > Streptophyta > Magnoliopsida > Fabales > Fabaceae > Ormosia > Ormosia emarginata. The sequence goes on along the minus strand of JAQQTP010000082.1, from coordinate 3,488,119 downwards.
CCAAGCCCTGGTAACCGATTACCAGGCTTTTGGAAGAGCGGTAATTGATTACCACACCTTGTTAATCGATTACCACGGTTCTGTCAAGCTAGTAATCGATTATCAAGACTTGATAATCGATTACCAGGCCTCTGTTTTAACGTTTTTTATCTGAAAATGATGGAAACAGAGTTCTTTATCCCATGTAACCTAAATACAAACCCTAGACCTTAGACTGAAAGACTATGATCCAATTAGAGGTGATATGATTATGCATCCAAACAAATTTGAGAAATGATTTTTATCATGTTATTGCATCAAATTAAATTGAATGATAGATTTGATTATCGATGATGAGCAAAATCTTCATATGCATATTATTGCATGTTTGATAAATTGATGGTTGAGATAAATAACTCAAGATAATGATTGATTTACATGAGTAATTGTTTGTCCCTTTATTAGGCCGCAAGTGTACGGATCGAACAAGTAATGCAGTTATAGAGTAAGAGATCATTCCCTCGAGGATAATTGGCTTCCAATGCTAAGTATCAAATAGCTTAGCTAAATCCTATTCAAGAACATATAAAATAGGGGAAAAGTGCAATAAAGCTAATCTACAGACAGAAAAGCGATAAATGAAAGTAAACATAATGGTTTAGAGATTTAGGGAATCCTCTTTCACCTCATTCTTTAATTAATGATATGCAATCCTCACAAGCAACACGAATGCATTAGTTAAGTTAGCTTGAGAATATGATTTAGTTAAAAACCTATGTCTAGGTCAATCAACCGTGCTTTATTTACCTAATTCACTATATTTCCATGAGAACTAGTGCAAACTCCACTCATTAAAATCTATTCTCAAGCACCCACTATGCATGGCTAAGAGGTATATTTCTATCCTCTTAGAGAATCAACTTATCCAAGCCAATTGAATGAAATTGAACATGCATCAATCATATATATGATCTAAAATCCAAATTCCTATGTCTAGGTTCATCAGATTTCAGCAAATCACCTAAAAGTTGATCAAACTATCAAGAGCATTAAGATCCATATGATTGAACATAACCAAACATCAATATATACTCAAAATGATACATAAACATCAATATTCATACAAAGATCCAAAGTAATCCCTAAATACAGCTCAGCTAATCATTGAACATGAAATTACACAATAAAAACAGTGTTCATCAGATAAGAAAAAGATGAGAAAGCATAGGGAAAAAGATAAAAGCTCATGGATGTCATCTTTGAAGCTTGAATCTCCTTCCATGAAGAAGATGGCCTTCAACGTTGGCTCCCCAAGCCTCTAATCTACCCAGAAATGAAGTTCCAGTCGCAACTTCTCTAAAACCTAAAAAGCTCTCTTTGTAAAATCTGTTAAAAATGTATTTATAGGCCCAAAAAATAAAGTCACTGATAGGAGTTAATTTTGATAACTTTTTATTGGTTAATTTCCTGTAATTAAGAGTAAATTTTAGATGGATCCTTATCAATATCTTTGCTATTGCAGAATTGGAGAAATTGATACATTTGGATAAAAACAAGTGAATATACCGAGTTTTCAAGGCAAAAGAGATCTATTTTGGCTTTGGTAAGGTTTTGTGTCAACTCAGAGGCAATTAAGGACTTAGACATGGCCATGTCTAACTTGGATGAAGTTTCTGAATTGAGACACGACCGTGTCTATCACTCACACGACCATGTCTCCCAAAAATGTGCAGCAAAAGCCATTTTTACAAGAGACACGACCGTGTCTCCCACTCACACGGCCATGTCCCCCAAACTTCTCCAATACGCTGATGTTGATATGAGACACGACCGTGTCTCCCCAAAACTTGTAAAACAAGCTGATTCAGGTTAAAACTTGCTAAACACGCTGATGATGTCATGAGACATAGTCGTGTCTCATTGACACACGGCCATGTCTCCCAAGCTTGCATAATATGCTACTAATTTTGGTCTCATACGGCCGTGTCTAACTCTCAGAAAGCTTCTGAGTTATGAGACACGGCCGTGTCTAATGGAGATACGGTCGTGTCTCCTACAAGATCCTAAATTTTCTATAAATACAAGTGCAGAAGGCAGGGGATAAGAGTTTAGTTTTCAGATAGTTTTTAGGTTAGTTTTAGGTTTTTCTTTCAGTTTCTTAGGTAGTTTATCATTTCCTTTCATATTTTATTTGTAATTTGAGTTTTGGAAGCTAAAGAGAAGAAGAAGAACAAGAAGGAGGGAGATCTGATCGAAGATTGGAGTCTCGGGTTCGAGCAATTGGAGATCAATCATCCTCTATCCTTGGAAACTAATTTGATCTTTAGTTTTCTCTGCAACTTATTTCATATAATGTCTTTCATATGTTTTTCTATTGCTTTTGAATTTATCATGTGTGGCTAAGTTTTCATTTGGTTAAGAGAGGATGAAAAGCTAGTATTGATTTTGTGAATCTTGCATATTCATTTATTTCAATACAGTTGTGTTTCTATTCATATATTTCTGATCATTATTGTGATAAAAGAATCTTTATACTCTTGCCAACTTTAAAGTGGTAGACCTAGGTTTATTATGTGCGTGGTTGCGGTGATAAATCTAGAGGATTGTATGATGTTAGTATAAAGGTTTTTGTATTCTTGCCAGTTTCTAAAATGGTAATTCTAGAATTATTATGTGCGTGGTTGCGGTGATAAATCTAAAGGAATATATGATCTAAGCAATTTAATCTCGGTGTGTGATTAAATCTTGGCGTAATTGGTTTTCTAAATCTTAATGCAATTATTGGTTAGTTATAAGAGTGGTTGCTTTATAGCTAATCAATGATTAGGGGTCGATTTGAGCGGTTGCTAAATTAACTAAAACCTAAGGAAAACAACGATTTACTCTCACAATTGCGTAGAATATAATTGATCATGTTGGAATAAAAAGGATATGTGAGTTAGCAATATTATATAAATCTAGTAGTGGATTCTACATCTTAACCAATTCTTTTAATTTGCCATTTCTAGTTTGTGTTATTATTGTTGTTGTTGATTTGATTCAATACTCATCAAAATCCCAAAACCCCATTTTTACTGTAAGCTAACCTTTTGAGTTTAAATTAGAAATTAATTCATAGTGTTAATTAAATGAGTTCTATGTGGATCGACCCTAGCTAACTATAACTAGTTGCAAAGTTTTTATATTTTTGGTAGAACTTAGCAACTGATCTTAATTTTAATCACTATCTACATCACACCAAAATTTTGGCGTAGTTGCCAGGGAACTAATTGTCCAATTACACTATTAATTTGTTTCCTATTTTTCACTTTGTTTTTATTTCAGTTTTTAATTCTTTTCTTCCTTCTTTCCAACTGTTTTATAGGTGTTCGTGTTCAGTGGTGAAGTAAACGAGCAATTGAGGAATCTAAGGCATTACTTTGAACAAGGCAGCTCATAATTTCCTTTTCAATTCACACCTGCTGACGTCGTAACTTCCCAACATATACATTTATCCAGTTCTGAGACATTTTCTGAAACATCTCAAGAAGTGGTGATGGCAGAGAATACTTTAAGGGCGTTGGGTGTTCCGATTTGGACCAACAACCCCTTTGCATAGAAATTCCAGAAACTAAAAGCGCATTCGAGTTGAAATCCGGCATACTCCATCTTTTACCATCTTTTAACGAATTAGCTGGGGAGGATCCTAACAGGCATGTAAAAGAGATACATGTGGTTTGTTCTAGCATGAAGCCTGCAGGAATTTTAGTAGAACAAGTCAAGCTCAGAGCTTTTCCTTTCTCATTGAAAGATTCTGCAAAGGAGTGGTTGTACTATTTATCACCCAAATCCATTAATTCATGGCAAGACATGGCTCGAGTTTTCCTAGACAAATACTTCCCTGCCTCAAAGGCCGCAACCATCAGAAAAGAAATTTGCGGTATCCAACAAAGGTATGGGGAATCACTTCATGACTACTGGGAGAGGTTTAAGAGACTATGTGCTAGCTACCCTCAACATCAAATCACTGAGTAACTTCTAATTCAATATTTCTATGAGGGTTTGCTAGTAATGGACTGCAACATGATTGATACTGCTAGTGGAGGAGCTTTGATCGATAAGACTCCTCAAGAAGCTAGAAACCTGATCTCAAGGATGACTGCTAACACTTAACAATTTTTCACTCGGAATGACACTGGAGTGAGAGCAGTTAAAGAAGTAGAAACGACTAGTTTGTAGCAGCAGATGACCCAGTTAACTGCCATGGTTTAGCAGCTTATGGATAATGGAAAAGCACCGCTGAATGCTTATGGGATTTGTTGCTCTTCTGGACATCCTACCGATATGTGTCCCACTCTACAAGAAGACATAAATGAGGAGGCAAAGGCAGTAGGGGGATATTTTGGACCTTCCAAAAATTACAACCTCTACTTCAATACATACAATCTAGAGTGGAAGGATCATTCTAACTTTAGCTATGCAAAACAACCCCAAACTCAACCTCAAGCTTATGAACCTCCAGGGTTTCAGCAAAGACAAGCACATTTCCCTCAAAGGCAACAATAAGTTCAAGCTCCTAGGCAACCTGAGTCTTCTCTGGAGGAGCTAATAAGGCAAATGGCCACCAACAACATTCAGTTTCAACAAGAAACAAGGGCCACTATCAGTAACTTGCAGAATCAGGTGGAGCAATTAGCCACCGAGATCAACAAGGTTTAGAGTCAACTTTCTGGGAAACTTCCTTCACAGCTGGAGGTGAATCTGAGGGAAAATGCTAATGCTATCACCTTGAAAAGTAGGAAGATATTGGACAAATCTACATCTTCTCCACAAGTCACTGAAGACAAAGCTCAAAAGCTTAAAGAGGTAGAAGAGGATGGGCAAAGTTCTAAAGCCCCTAAGGTAAGTATCCTTGAACCACTTCCTAAATATGTCACTAAAGATTGGTAAAGACTAGGAAAGAAGAAGCAAAAAAAGAGATCCTAGAGACTTTTAGGAAAGTAGAAGTTAACATCCCTTTGTTAGATGTCATTAAGCAAGTACCTAGATATGCAAAGCTTTTGAAAGAATTATGCACTAACAAAAGGAAATTAAAAGGAAATGAAAGGGTCCAAGTGGGAGAGAATGTTTTAGCTGTAATTAAAAAGAAACTTCCAACTAAATGTAAGGATCCTGACACATTCACCATACTATGCACTATAGGTAACACAAGGTTTAGGAGGGCAATGCTAGATTTAGGTGTATCTATAAATGTCATGCCTTATTCTATTTATGCATCTTTACATCTAGGTCTTTTGGAACTAACTGGTGTTATAATTCAATTAGCTGATAGATCTAATGCATACCCAAAGGGTGTTGTTGAAGATGTTTTAGTGCAGGCGAATGAATTAGTGTTTTCGATAGACTTTTATGTGTTGGACATGGAAGAGGACAAATCCCAACACTCTGCTCCTATCTTATTAGGGAGACCATTCTTGAAGACTGCTCAGACAAAAATTGATGTGCACTATGGGACATTGACAATGGAATTTGATGGGGAACTGATCAGATTCGATATCTTTGAGGCCATGAGATACTTGAGTGATATGCACTCTGCTTGTTTAATTGACTCTTTTGATGCTTTTGATTCTTTAGTTACTACAGCTTTTGAGTCTGACCATTTTACTGCTCTTGATACAATTTTGACTCAAAACTTAGATGTACAGGAAGAAAAGAAAGATGATGAAGGAGAGCTATGGGATGAAGACATTGATGATGTCATAGCTGCTTTGCAAGAGCTTTCTTCCACTTCAGAAGAACATGAGGTTTCTTTTGTTGAATTACTAACTACTACTGATGTACCTCAACCTTCTGTTGTGCATGCACTCAAATTAGAACTAAAGGCATTGCTTGATCATCTTAAATACATATTCTTGGGAGAGAATAACACACTTCCAGTGATAATTGCAAAGTCACACACCCAAGAACAGGAAGAGAAATTGGTGACTATTTTGCAAGAGCACAAAACAACCATTGGTTGGTCGATAATTGACATCAGGGGTATTAGTCCCTCCATTTGCTTGCACAAAATCTTAACGGAGGAGGGTGCTAAACCTGTGAGAGACTCCCGGAGAAGGTTGAATCCTCCAATGATGGAGGTTGTGAAAAAGGAGATACTAAAACACCTAAGTGTGGGGGTGATTTATCCCATTTCTGATAGCTAGTGGGTAAGCCCAGTCCAGGTAGTACGAAAGAAATCTGGAATTACTGTGGTAAGAAATGCTGAAAATATGCTTATCCCCACTAGGTTACAAACAGGGTGGCATGTTTGCATTGATTACAGAAAGTTGAATGCCGCCACTAGAAAAGACTACTTTTATTTACCTTTTATTGATCAAATGTTAGAAAGATTAGCTGGTCATTCTCACTACTATTTTCTGGATGGATTTTCAGGTTATAATCAGATTGTCATTGCTGCAAAAGATCAGGACAAAACCACTTTCACTTGTCCATTTGGTACCTTTGCATATAGGCGAATGCCTTTTGGACTTTGCAATGCACCAGGGACTTTTCAGAGATGCATGATGAGCATATTTTCTGATTATATTAAAAGCATTATAGAGGTCTTTATGGATGATTTCAGTGTTTTTGGAAATGGTTTTGAGAACTGTTTAGAACACCTAACATTGGTGTTAAAAAGATGCATTAACACTAACCTTGTGTTGAATTGGGAAAAATGTCATTTCATGGTAGAAGAAGGTATATTGTTGGGTCATGTAATTTCTGCCAGGGGAATTAAGGTAGATAAAGCTAAGGTAGAACTCATGCATTCTTTACCCCTACCCACTAGTGTGTGGAAAATTCGTTCTTTCATTGGTCATGCAGGTTTCTACCAGAGATTCATCAAGGATTTCTCCAAAATATCATTACCCCTTTGCAAACTACGTCAAAAGGATGTTCTATTCAACTTTGATGAGAAATGTAAGGGAGCTTTCACTAAGCTCAAGGAATTGATGACTGTTGCGCCTATCATAAGGCTACAAAATTGGGAACTACCATTTAAGCTGATGTGTGATGCCAGTGACTTCGCAGTAGGGGCTGTCCTAGGATAACGAGTTGATAGAGTGCCTTATGTTATCTATTATGCATCAAGGACTCTAAAGGATGCTCAGCTTAACTACTCTAAAATTGAAAAAGAACTTCTAGATGTGGTGTTTGCTTTAGAAAAATTCAGATCATATCTTATTAGTTCTAAAGTAATTGTTTTTTCAGATCATGCAGCCTTGAAGTATCTTCTCACAAAAAAAGAAGTGAAGCCTAGATTGCTTCGATGGATTCTACTGCTCCAAGAATTTGACTTAGAAATAAAAGACAAAAAGGAAAGCGATAACTTGGTAGCAGACCATTTCAGTAGGTTGGTGACTGAGGAGGAGGAAATATCAATCATAGAAAGTTTTCCGGATGAGTATCTGATGGCCATCAAGGCTATAATCCCTTGGGATACTGATATTATAAATTACTTGATCACCAAAGACTTTCCAAAAGACTGGAACAAGGCTCAAATAGATAAATTGAGGAGTGATTGTAAATATTATATATGAGATAATCCTTACCTCTGGAAACATTGTGCAGATCAAGTAATTAGGAGGTGCATTCTGGACTCAGAAACTCACTTCATTCTCTCCTTTTGTCACACCTATGCTTGTGGAGGACATTTTGGAATAAAAAGGACAACCAATAAGGTACTTGACAGTGGTTTCTATTAGCCAATAATTTTCAAGGATGCTTATAACTTCTGTAAGTCTTGTGGCCGCTGTCAAAGAACAGGTAATATAGGTCCTCAGAATCAAACGCCTCAAACCCCGTTCATCTTTGTGGAAGTATTTGATGTGTTGGGTTTTTCATGTATTCTTTTATCTATTGATTATGTGTCTAAATGGGTGTCAGCAAAAGCCACCAGATCTGATGATTCCAAAACTGTTGTGGCTTTTGTAAAGTCACATATTTTCTCCAGGTTTAAAACTCCGAAAGCCATAATCAGTGATCAAGGGACGCATTTTTGCAACAGATCGTTTGATGCTCTTTTGAAGAAATATGGAGTAATGCACAGAATTTTCACTCCCTATCATCCCCAAACAAATGGGCAAACTGAAGTATCTAACCATGAAATCAAGTCAATCCTTGAAAAGACTGTTAATCCAATGCGCAATGATTGGAGTTTAAGAATTGATGATGCATTATGGGCTTACAGGACTGCATATAAGACCCCAATTGGTATGTCCCCATTTCGGTTGGTGTTTGGAAAGCCCTGTCATTTACCCGTTGAGCTGCAACATCGCTCTTATTAGGCCGTTAAGCAAGTCAATTTTGACTTGGAAGGTGCTGGGAAGCAGAGGAAGCTCCAACTACAAGAGTTGAAAGAACTGCGGAATGAGGCCTTTGAAAATACCCTCATTTATAAGACAAAAACTAAGGCATTCCATGACCAAATGATTTCCAGGAAGAACTTTAACAAAGGACAAAAAGTGCTACTGTACCAAACCAGACTAAAATTGTTTCCAGGTAAACTACGTTCTAAATGGATTGGACCATTTGTCGTCACTAATGTTTTTCATTCTAGTGCAGTGGAAATCATGAATGAGATGTCTAAAAAAATATTCAAGGTCAATGGACACCGTCTCAAGCCTTACCATGAGCTTCTAGACAATGAAGAAATAGAAGAAATGACCCTTTCTCCATCCACATTATAAAGATCACTAAGAAGTATCCCAATGTCGAGCTAATGATGTTAAACAAGTGCTTATTGGGAGGCAACCCAATTAGAATCACTTTCAAGTCCTTGGGGATGGTTTCTGCAAACCGAGAAGATAAATTATAATTCATTACGAATGAGCTGAGTAAGGAGTCAGTAGGTTATATCTTATTGACTCTTGAGATGCATTCGTGTGATTTTGTGCATCATGAATTTGTGGAATTTCTTCCTTATTACTTCTTTTTTTAGTTGTTTTGTTATTTTTGTTTTAATCACTACTCGTGTGTTGAGATTTTTTAGGGTATGTTGCAGCGCTGACTGTTGTATTTATTCTCTGCTTGGCATTATATCACTCCTCATCAGGTTGTGTTGCTCTTTTCTTTACTCCTTTATTTATTTCTCTTTCACATTGAGGACAATGTTTATCTTAAGTGTGGGCGAGTGATACTGTACTTTGTGAATACTTGAGTAATGCTGATAATTAAGCTGGAATTGTGTGTTAATTGCTCGATTTATTCTGAGCTGATAGAGATATGTTTAAAGGGGAATCTATTGATCATGACATTATTTTGTGTGAAGCAATCTTGTTTAATTAAGAAAAGTGAAATTTAGCATATTTGTTAGAAATTAGCCATGTTTGCTTGTTTCTATTTTCTTTATCAAAACCAAAAAGTGAGTTTTGAGTCTTAACAACTGGATTTTTCATAAATAAAGTCCTATTTTCCTTCTGGAGTGAATTTTCTCTTGATTGATGTGCGCTAGAACTTGCTTTGATATCTTATTGAAACTTTAATGATTCACATACATACTTAAATATAATTAAGACAATAACCCCTTAGTTGCCCCATTTGAGCTTGAATTTGATTTCTTTGAATACCCAACTGAATAATTTAGGTTGAATTCTTTGGAGCATCTGATGTGTTGATCAAAAAGTCTTGAAAAGTTGTTTTTATCTTCAAGGGTATATATATATATACATATAAATTGGTGAAGAACGTTGAAAATATTGGGTTAAAAATGAGAATTATTTAAATCCTTATGCATCATGATTTCAGCCTGATTCTCCTTTGTATTGATAGTTTTTTACCTTTATTTACTTTTTTCCTGCCTTTCATTGTTACCCTTGGCCCTGTTACAACTAGATGAAGCCCTTTTAATTCTTGCTATGTATGTGAACTTGAAAGTGGAGATGAGATTGATAGGCAAGCCTATGATTTTGCATTTTTCATGAGAAATTTAAGTGATCTCTTTGTCCTTAAACACTTGAGCGATGGAAAGATGAGTGATCTCATATTTTTGGTGAAGAGAAAAGTTGCAAGCTAGGCTAAAGCATCTTATTGTTTTAAATTGCTTGATTGGATTTGATTGTTGAACTTGATTTCTAAATTGTGGAATTCCCCTTTATTCATGTTTTTAGATGTTGAGTTTAATCTTGTTGTTGATTCTTATTCTTTGCTTAAGGACAAGCAAAAGCTCAAGGGTGGGGGTGTGATTAGAGTTGATTTTGATAACTTTTTATTGGTTAATAGCCTATAATTAGGAGTAAATTTTAGATGGATCCTTATCAATATCTTCGCTATTGCAGAATTGGAAAAATTCATACATTTGGATAAAAACAAGCGAAGATACCAAGTTTTCAAGGCAAAAGAGATCCATTTTGGCTTTGGTAGGGTTCTGTGTCAACTCAGAGGTGATTAAGGACTTAGACATGGCCATGTCTAACTTGGACGAAGCTTCTGACTTAAGACACGGCTGTATCTATCACTTACACAGCCGTGTCTCCCAAAAACGAGCAGAAAAGCCATTTTTACAAGAGACATGGCCGTGTCTCCCACTCACACGACCGTGTCCCCTAAGCTTCTCCAATATGCTGATGTTGACATGAGACATGACCGTTTCTCATGGACACATGACCGTGTCTTCCCAAAACTTGCAAAACACGCTAATTCAGGTCAAAACTTGCTGAACACACTAATGATGTCATAAGACATGGCCGTGTCTCATTCACACACAGTTGTATCTCCCAAGCTTGCATAATACACTGATAATTTTGGTCTCACACGGCCGTGTCTAACTCTCAGAAAACTTCTGAGTTATGAGACACAACTGTGTCTAATGGGGACACGGTTGTGTCTCCTACAAGATCCCAAATTTTCTATAACTACAAGTGCAGAAGGCAGGGGATGAGAGTTTGTAATTTTCAAATAGTTTTTAGGTTAGGTTTAGGTTTATCTTTCAGTTTCTTAGGTAGTTTATCATTTCCTTTCATATTTTGTTTGTAATTTGAGTTTTGGAAGCTAAAGAGAAGAAAAAGAACAAGAAGGAGGGAGATCTGATCGAAGATTGGAGTCTCAGGTTTGAGCAATTGGAGATCAATCATTGACGAGCGCCGAACTCAGTCAAAATTATAACCGAAATTATTACCTAAGCTTGTAGCACAGTGACAACACCGGATCATCTCCTCAAGGATCGTAGATGTAATTTAATCAAATCAAGTGAAAGTTAGCAAAGGGGGGTTTGACAGTTTAATATCGTACTTAACAAAATTAACAGAAGAAATGACAATTAAAGAGTAGTCAATTTAGAAACCTATCCAAGATTGAGTGGATTCAATCATAGACCCTTCATAAAACACTTGAAGCGCAATTGAATTGTTAATTTGGATCTAACCAGATCTCTCGCATCAAATCAGAATTCATACTAGACGATCGCCTAGAATTCAATTAACAAGTGATAAACACAAATCCGCAATCGCACCATTCATGAAAATCTATGTTAATTTCAAGTACCGAATTCAATTAACTTAGGCACAAATCGCAACCTAACCTCTTCAATTCTCGTGATTAATTTAGATCAATCAGTTCTAAGTTTCATCACAAATCTCAATCTTCATTTATGTGATTAGTTTAGATCAATCAGTTCTAAGTTTCATCACAAATCTCAATCTTAAACCAAGATCAATCAGATCAACATAAATAGAATCACCATTCATGCATTCAAGATCAAGAAGAAGAAAAAGAAGAAGAAAGAGGAATTCAATTACAAATCAAATACAATACATAACCAAGGTCTCAAGAATCCAAACCACAATCTCTTCAAGAGTTCTAAATTGACCCAAAGTAGCTTAGCCCTCCATTACCATGAAGGGGAGCATCAAAGTATACAAAACTATGAGAAACTATGAAGAAGCAAGAAGAAACTTAGAGAGAAATGAAGGAGAATTACATCTTGTTCATGATAAATGGTGCCTTTTATAGAAGTCTAAGGTAACAAAATGACAAAGGGAAGTGGGTGGATGAGTGGGTGAGTGAGTGGAGTGTTTGAGTGGATGGATTAGTGGGTTGGTTTAGTGGATTGGTTTAGTGGATGAGTGAGTGGAATGGTTGAGTGGTTGAATTAGTGAAAAATACCAAAGGACTTTTGGTGAGTGGGAAATTATGGACATGAATGGGTGAGTGGATGGATGAGTGGATGGATTAGTGGATGAGTGGGTGGAGTGGTTAAGTGGTTGGATTAGTGTATGAGTGGATGAGTGGGTGAGTTAGTGGATGAGTGGATTAGTGGATTAGTGGATGGATGAGTGGATTAGTGGGTGGATGAGTGGATGGTTGAGGACGAAAATTTCATGTCTGACTTGGAAGCCAAAAACGACCCACTATACTTCAGAACCACGAAAAGTGTTCTTCATGAAAGTTGTAGATCCTTGTCTTGGCTATAAAATGGATAGCTGGTTCGTCCAATTTGGCTTCCTTAAGCCCAAGATATGTCCCAAATACCGTAGGTTGTTCAAACCCAACTTCAGCACCTCTGTTCCGACTTGCAAGCTCAAAATGACCTACTAGACTTCTTTTTCTCAAAATGTGTTCTTCATGAAAGTTGTTTATTTGGATCTTGACTATCTAATGTCCAAATTTCAGCCCATCTCCATTATTACATCTTGAGATATGATTTTTTTGAGTGCACACTGTTCGGATTCTACTGACAGAACCCGTATTCTGACTTCCATGTCAACTTAGGTCCCTTAGACATCTGAATCAGACTTCGAGCTCTTCATCAAAGTTGTAGAGCTTCCTCTTAGCTTTCCTACAAGGTAAAATTCATGTTCATCAGATATTAGAAACTCAAGTTATGGCCAAAATACAGAAACAGTATCAAATCTCAATAATGCTGGAAATATTCAATTAGGACCAATTTGAGCTCAAACTCACAAAATCATACCAAACTCAATCAATTAAGAATATGGAGAGTGTAAATGACTAAACATAAGGGTTTCTTAATGAATAAAATATGTGATTATCAATCATCCTCTATCCTTAGAAACTAGTTTGATCTTTAGTTTTCTTTGCAACTTATTTCATACAATGTCTTTCGTATATTTTTCTGTTGCTTTTGAATTTATCATGTGTGGCTAAGTTTTTATTTGGTTAAGAGAGGATGAAAAGCTAGTATTGATTTTGTGAATCTTGCATATTCGTTTATTTCAATACAGTTGTGTTTCTATTCATATATTTATGATCATTATTGTGATAAAAGAATCTTTATACTTTTGCCAACTTTAAAATGGTAAACCTAGGTTTATTATGTGCGCGGTTGCGGTGATAAATCTAGAGGATTGTATGATGTTAGTATAAAGGTTTTTGTATTCTTGCCAGTTTCTGTTACCAAGTGGCCTCAATACTCAAGAGGGGGGTGAATTGAGTATGTAAAATATTTTTGTAAATCTTTCGCAAAACGTTTGATTGACAATTTTCGTTGAAGCTATTGGATGATTGAAGTGAATAGATAAGCGAGATTGAATACTTCACTCACAAATAAACAACTCAAGATAGAAAGAATTCAAGCAAAGCAAAATATCGAACTCAACTTAAGCAAATATAATTAAAGCACAAAGTAAAGAGATAGAGTTGAGAGGAACAAACACAAGATTTATCCTGGTTCAGCCACCAATCCACATGTGACCTACGTCCAGTCCTCAAGCAAACCACTCGAGATTTTCCACTAAACTTCAAGCTTGAATGCTTGAAAACCTTTACACAAAAGAGCACTCAACTCCTTGGGATGCCTCACCCTTGAGCTTGAGCCTCAAACCAGGGATGCCTCACCCTTTTCACTAGAGGGATACCTCACCCTCTTTACAACCTTTGAAGGATGCCTCACCTTCAACAAGGGATACCTCACCCTTTACAATCTTTGAGAGATACCTCACTCTCTTTTTCTCTAGAGGGATACCTCACCCCCTTTACAAAGAATCAAGGTGTTTATAAAATGAAAACTCTCACAAGAGTAGATGATACAAATTGAAGCCATATAATGCTCTTCAAGAATATCTTAACAATATATACAAAAATAGAGCAAAGGTGATTTAAGGATGAATCTCGGATTATAGTGATTGAAAGATGTTTCTCAAGTGTTGTTCAACCACAAATGATGCCCCAAGATGAGTATATATAAGTTGTTGGAACAAAAGAGCCGTTGGGGGCTTTAATAGGCAACATTAAAAGCCAAATAATATAGCCGTTGGGCTTGTCGAGAATCTTGTGTCGATTACGCGTAATCGATACATGACGGTTAAAACGTGTTCTTGGCTTTCTGGGTTTGTGGTAATCGATTACATGACTTGTGTAATCGATTACACGCCCTCTGACTTCATGGTAATCGATTACAATATTGATGTAATCAATTACATGGCCTTTTTGATCGTGTTCTTGGATTTCTGGGAACATGGTAATCGATTACATGGATGCTGTAATCGATTACAAGTCCTCGACTTCTTGTGTCGATTACCAAGAGTGTGTAATTGATTACTTGCCACTTTGAACACATTTTTCAATCCTAATTAAGTCTCTAGGCCATTTTTATCATTTGGGTACTTGGACAAAACAAGATTTACAAATGTTTACCATAATCCAAGATTGAAATCGACATTTCTTTAAAATATGAACTTTGAAAACAAGTTGATTTTTGAGATCTTTGAAAAACCATTTGAATATAATTGAGATACCTTGAGAGCATTTCACATTGATGTTCTAAGACCTATATCTAATATACCTCTTTGATCTTGGTCTTCTTCTTTTGGTCTTGTTCTTCTTCTCTTGGCTTTGTTATCATCAAAAACTTATTTGATATGCTTCATGACATAAGCATTCACAGTTTTAAAAGTGGTAATTCTAGAATTATTATGTGTGCGGTTGCGGTGATAAATCTAGAGGAATATATGATCTAAGCAATTTAATCCTGGTGTGTGATTAGATCTTAGCGTGATTAGTTTTCTAAATCTTAATGCTATTATTAGTTAGTTGTAAGAGCGGTTGCTTTATAATTAATCAATGATTAGGAGTTGATTTGAGCGGTTGCTAAATTGACCAAAACCTAAGGAAAACATAGATTTACTCTCACAATTGCATAGAAATATAATTGATCATATTGGAATAAAAAAGATATGTGAGTTAGCAATATTATATAAATCTAGTAGTGGATTCTACCTCTTAACTAATTCTTTTAATCTGTCATTTCTAGTTTGTGTTATTATTGTTGTTGTTGATTTGATTCAATACTCATCAAAATACCAAAACCCCCTTTTTTACTGTATGCTAACCTTTTGAGTTTAAATTAGGAATCAATTCATAGTGTTAATTGAATTAGTTCCCTGTGGATCGACCCTTGCTAACTACAACTAGTTGCAAGGTTTTTATATTTTTAGTGGAACTTGGCAACTAAAATTTGTTCTTAATTTTAATCACTATCCACATCATACCAGTCACGCCGCAATGTTAAACATGTGGCGCCGCGGCACGCATCAATTAGGTCATTGATGCCACGACACCTCTTACTTGCTCCGTGGCGCTCTGCTCTCGAGTCTCTCTGCCTGATGCAGGGGATGCACCACGCCGCAACGTTAATGTGCCTGCACCGAGACGTTGAGTGTTGAGTTGCACACTTGGCTTTCTCTTCCAGTTTTTGCTTAAATGTTCCATATATCATCTTGGTTGGAGGCTTTCCTACAATAAAGAAATCACCAAATCATTAACAATTGCAAATCCACTTAATCAATAACAAAGTAAGCACAATTTGCTCAATATCATATTGGAAAGACATTAAAATAGAATATAACAAATATAAGTACAAAACCTGCCAAATATGTATACAATGAGGACCTAAGCAATTAATGAAAGTATAGATACGAGGCACAAATAAATATATTTCATGGAGTTATCAGTAACCTATTATCTAGGATATTCTTGGTCCTAAGGTGAGACTTGGAAATGGTGGTTGAGGAGGGACATTGATAATCACATATTTTATACATTAATAAGCCCTCATTTTTAGTTATTTACACTCTCCATGTACTTAATTGATTGAGCTTAGTCGTGTTTTGTAAGTTTGGACTCAAATTGGGCTTAATTGATATTTTCCAACATTATTGAGATTTTACACTATTTATGCATTTCGATCGTATCTTGAGTTCTAGATGTTTAAAAATTATGTATCTTACCTTGTAGGAAATATAAGAGAGAGATAACTTTCATGAGAGCTCCAAGGTTAAATCGGACGTCTAGTGGAGCTAATTGGGCTTGAAAGTCAGAACACGAGTTTTTTCACTGGAACCCGTGCAGTGTGCACTAATCAAGGCATAACTTGGGTTGTATATGTGATATGGGCCTGAAACTAGTGGCATTTGGAAACAAAGACATATATCTCCAATTCATATGAAGAAAACTTTTCCAAAATACAATGTTTCGATGGAGTTTTCATCCCTTGAAGTCAACCAACAGAATCAAAGATCCTTTGATAATGATTTGTCCATAACTTGAGTTGTAGGCCTCCAATTAACACGGGGTTTGGGCCCAATTTCTCATAATTGACCCAGTTTTGTACCCATCAGTTTTTTAATGATGCAAGGCCAAATTAGGGGTTAGCTATCGAGGGTGAGGGCAAAAATTCGAGATCACTTTTTCATTCTTTCTTTTCTCACCTTTGCTCTTGATCTTTCTCCCATCTTCTTCCTCAAGCTCCTTCATGGTGATAACTATGGAGAGCTAAACTTATGTAATCAGTTTAGAGATTCTTGAAGAAATTGTGGTTTGGATTCTTGAGATCTTGGTTCTGTTTCTGTGTTCGAATTACATTTGGATTCCTATTCTTCTCATTCTCCTTAATCTTGAGTGCATGAATAGTAATTTTGTTTATGTTTGATCTGATTTGGTCTTGATTTAAGATTGAGAATTGTGATGGATTTAGGATTGATTGATCTAAATTAATCATGGAATTGTAGAAGTTAGGTTACTGATTTGTGCTTAGGTTACTTGAATTTAGAGATCAAATTAACATAGATCTAACATGAATTGTGTGATTGTAAATTTGTGTGTCAATTGTTAATTGAATTCTAGGTGATTATCTAGCATGAATTCTGGATTTGATGTAGAGATTTCAGTTAAATCCAAATTAACCATTCAAATGCACTTTCAATGTTCGATGAATGATCTATAATGGAATCAACCCAATTTCGGATAGGTTTATGAATTGATTGCTCTTTTAATTGAATTTCTCACTTTAATTCTGTTATTTACATACTCTAAGTCCTTAAATTCCTTCCCTAATTTTGGCTTGAACTGATCAAATTGAATTTATAATCCTTGAGAGATGATTCAGTATTGTTTCCTATGCTATAAGCCATAGGTATAACTCGGTTACAATTTTGACTGAGTTCGACACTCATCAAAATTTTGGTGCCATTGTCAGGGATTGTTAACTACAATCTGATCATATTAAGTGACCATACTAACTCTTGTTCTTGCTAACAATTAACTCTTGTTGATCATTCTACTACATTACATTGCATTCTACTACATTGGTTACTATTACATTGGTTATTGTTATTGTGGTTACTGTTATTGTTGATCATTCTTTTGTTGCCTTTATTGATAATTGCAGTGCAAGATTTCCTTGTAAGTGTCATTCAATCATTTTGGATGTGTTCTTAACTTCCTAACATTGTTTCATACCCAGCTAGCACTTTTTCACCTAGTTTCTGATTTCTTCTGGTGCATGGGGAGACTAATGTTGATCTGATTGTGGAGTTTGGAGTTGAGACTTGGTCCCCAAGGTTAAATCATCATTTTGGGCAAAGCGATCCTTTTTAAAATCATCCCCTCAGATTTTAGCTAAATTCCATCATCTGATAGGGTTTTTGAGAAAATTGGGGACATCACAGTAATTATAGTAATTAATTTGGTAACTCAGAATGACTTGATTTTTTGCTAGTTGCAAGAAAAAATCCAATGAACCCATCATTGGCTATGCTCCTTTTTTCCAAATTCCATCGTTTAGACCATTTTTTCAATTTTTGAAGTATTTTCTTTGCATGACAATTTTCTAAATCAATGTAGTTCTCATTCTATGGTGGTCCCATGATTTTTAAAATTCATTTGATATGTTTTTTATTTTTTTTTTCTAGCCATTTATGTAGCTTAGATTTGTGTGATTTTGTGTTTTTGGCATTCTGACACCTATATAGCCCTAATTGGTGCATGATTAGGTCTAATTCTGATAACTTATTTGATTTTGATCCTGAGATTGATAGGACCTTGCATATGTTGATTAGAGCTCGTAGGCTAAGTGCAAGTATTGCTTCTAAACTTGATTTTGATCTTGAATTTGAGAGTGAACCTGAGATCTTAAGTAATTTTGCAACTATGAGTGATAACATGTAGAATAGGACCCTTAAGGAACTTGCCGCTCTTGATATAACTTACTAGTCTTTGTATATTCAATACCCTAATCTTAATGCTGGCTTTGAATTAAAATTTGAATTGTTACACTTGTTACCCAAGTTTCAAGGTCTTGCAGGTGAGGATCCCCACAGGCATTTGAAGGAGTTTCATGTTGTGTGCTCAATCATGAGAGCTCAAGGCATCCATGAAGAATACATTAAGTTGAGAGCATTTGCTTCTCCCTTGATGATACAGCTAAGGACTGGCTTTATTATCTTTCGCCAGGTTCTATGACTTGCTGGAATGGTATGAAGAAACTATTTTTAGAAAAGTTTTTCCCTGCCTCCTAAGCTGCTGCAATTAGGAAAGACATATGTGGCATCATACAGATTTCAGGTGAAACTTTGCATGAGTACTGGGAGAGATTCAAGAAGTTGTGTTCAAGTTGTCCATACCACCAAATCAGTGATCAGTTGTTGATCTAATACTTTTATGAGGGACTGATGTCAATGGATAGAAGCATGATTGATACTGCCAGTGGAGGAGCATTAGTGGATAAGACCCCTACTACTGCCAGAGACTTGATCACTAACATGATTGCGAATACATTGCAATTTGGGACAAGAATGGTAACTCCAAGCAGAGGTACAAATAAGATCCATATGGCTCGGGAAGACCAAAAGAGGATGGAAAACAGGCTTGATGAGTTAACCTCACTAGTACAGTAATTAGTAGTGGAACAACATGTACCAGTTTATGTACAAGAGCCTGCAAGGGTGTGTGGAATTTGCTCTTGTCCATCTCATCCTACAAATGCCTGTCTAACACTTCAGGAAGATAATTCTGCCACCCAAGCCTATCTTGTTATTGTAGTAGGCATTTTTCTTAGTTGACCCCAATATTAGCAGTTATAGCAGCAGCTCAGATATGATTCATTTTCTAGTACTTATGACCTTGGTGGGAGGGACCATCCCAACCTGAGATATGGGAATTCTGGTCAGCAACAATAGCCCCACCAACAACAGCAGCAGCAGCAATTTAGATACTAAGTTACAGGTCCTAGACAAATACCAACCAGCTACATTCAGACAACAACAACCTGTGCAACAGTCTATCCAAACCACTCCAACCGAGCCATCATTGGATGATTTGATGAAACAGATGGCCACGAACAACATTCAATTCCAGTATAATGTCAATGTCACTATTCAGAATCGACAGACTCATATTGGGCAGTTGGCAATCACTGTGAGTGAGCTGAAAAGTGATAATCACATATTTTATACATTAATAAACCCTCATTTTTAGTCATTTACACTCTCCATGTACTTAATTGATTAAGCCTGGTTATGTTTTGTAAGTTTGGACTCAAATTGGACTTAATTGATTTTTTCAGCACTATTTTGGTCTTACATTGTTTCTGTATTTTGGTCATACATTGTTTCTGTATTTTGGTCATATCTTGAGTTCTATATGTCTTATAACTATGTATCTTTCCTTGTAGGAAAGATAAGATAGAACTCTACAACTTTCATGAAGAGCTCTAGGGAAAAATCGGACATCTAGTGGAGCTAATTGGGCTTGGAAGTCAGAACACGAGTTTTGTGACTGTAATCCGAATAGTGTGCAGTAATCATTGCATAACTCGAGTTTAACGAACTGAAATGGGCTGAAAATTTGGCATCTGAAAGTTAAGACCATATCTACAACTTTTATGAAAAACATAAGAGCTCAATCAGACAACTTAGAGGTCATATTGGGTCTAGAAGTCAAAACAGAGGTGCTGAAACTAGGCCTGAACAGTCTGCAGTAATTGGGTCATATCTTGGGCTATAGGACAAATTTTTGGATGATTTTGGTGGCATTGAAAAGATGAGACAATTTCCTAGAACTTTTATGAAGACCACTTTGCTTTATTCTAACGTTATCCATGAGTTCGTCACTGAATGATTTCGGAGATAAGAAATTTCAATAATTTTTCACTCACAAAAGTTCTTTGGCATTTTCCACTCATCCACCCACCCATCCACTTACTCAATAATCAATTCCCTTTTCATTTTGTATCCCTAATCCTCTATAAAAAGGGACCATTAGCAGATCATTTGGGTAATCTTGGCTTAATTTAGATTATGTTATTGTGTTATTTGTTGTAATTTTCTTTTGTTCTAAGTTGAAATTATGTTCATCTTTTTCTTCTACTTTCTTTCTTTCTTCTTGCTCATGGGTAACTAATTCTCATCTTGCTTGGGTGAAGAAATGAAGCTTTTGGTAATAAAATAAGGTTAGATTAATTTCTTTCTTGTCCTTAAATGATATATTATCAAGTGATCATTATACATGTTGTATTTAGTTTCCAATCAATTTAGAAACCCTCCTTGTAAAGTGGAGTTCTTGATTCATTTTAGACAAGTGGTTTGGCACAATGAATGCTTGAACCCATTTACAAGTGTAGGTGTTGGTAAATAATTAAATGAACCATAATATAACTACGTATATAATTCTAAATGGACTTTGAATGTTTTATTCTCCGATTAGAACCTCCATTGTGTGAGGATTTCAATTGAGTTATAAAAAGAATTAATCTTGCCCCTAATTTATTACCAAAAGTTAATCTCCTAGCCCAAGCAAGTTCTTTAATTTAATTGTAAACAAGTTTTATTATCTTTACTATTGTGACAAAGTCTTCCCTTACCTCAAAGAATTTTTCTTCTTTAATTCCCTGTGGATTGACCTCGGACTCCTGAGAAATTTATTACTTGAGACAACCTACACTTGGGTTTGCATCCTTTAATCCCGCATAAAAAAGTCAAGGGTCGAGCCAATTGCCTTCACAAATAGTCAATAACCCAAGAGGCAATGTAAGTGTCATTACTACCTTGAGAAGTGGCAGAGAAGTTGATGGTCCTAGTCTACCATAACCAGAGAGTGACCAGAAACAACAAAATTCACAGAAAATAAATAGCACAGTCCAGAAATCTATGACATAGAAGAAATGTGCAGAGAATTCAGATCTGGTCATTCTACTAACTTTCCCAAATAGGATCACACAGTCCAAGTGGACAACGCTAGCAGAAATAGAAAGAGAAGTCATGGAGACATTCAGGAAGGTGGAAATTAATATCCCCCTCCTAGATGCAATCAAGCATATACCAAAGTATGCCAAATTCTTGAAAGAGTTGTGCACTCATAACTGAAAGTTGAAAGGAAATCAGAAAGTGAGCATGGGAAGAAATGTTTATGCCTTGATCTAACCAAATATGCCTTCTAAATGTAAGAATCCTAGAACATTCACCATTCCTTGCATAATAGGCAATAAGTAATTTACTCATGTAATGTTGGATTTGCGTGCTTTGATCAATGTGATGCCAAAATTAGTTTTTGAATCTCTATAGCTTAGAGAATTGAAGTTAACCGAAGTAATCATTCAGCTAGCAAATAGAAGCAAAACTCATCTTGTTGGAGTGCTTCAGGATGTTTTGGTAAGGGTAAATTAGTTAATATTTCCAGCAAATTTTTATGTTCTAAACATGGAAGATGAATTTGTATCTAGTTAGCCGCCATTGATTTTTAGGTAGACCCTTTTTGAAAATTGCCAAGACTAAGGGTGATGTGCATACTAGTACTCTTTCCATGGAATTTGAGAATAAAATAGTTCAATTTAACATTTTTGATGCCATGCAATATCCTTTAGAAGAGCATTCTATTTTTCAGTTAGATGTCATTGATTTGCTTGTTGATGATATGCATGTTGATATGCTAGTTGAATTTCCTGAAATTGGTGGATTTCTAGATAGTGTTGATTTTCCTAGATGTTCTGGATGTGTTGTTTCTATTTGTGATGAGACTAGTATGTGTGCTGCATGTTCTGAGATTTTTGCATGTATAAGAGATGATACTGTATTTTCTGAATTTCCTTCTTCTCTGAGATATGATCATGTTGTTTTGGAATATTGTACATATATTATAGGTGATCTTATAGTTAAATCAACAAAATTAATTTCTTCAATCAGATTGATACCTTTAGTGCAGCAACCACCTACCCTTGAGCTGAAGCCATTACCCGAACACCTGAAGTATGCATACTTGGCAGATGATGAACAACTTCTTGTGTTTGTGGCCAAGAACCTCCTTGCTAAATAGGAGGAGAGATTACTATAAATTCTGAGAGAGCATAAAAAAGCTTGGGATCCTGGAGATAGCACTTGGGTGAATCCCAAGAAAATTAAGGAGGGCCAATAGGACCTTGGTGGACGTTCTCATGCTGCTTCAAGCATAAGTTGGTCATTATGCTTTGCCAATGGGATCCTGGTGGAAGTCTCTTCATCTGCCCCACTTGATAAGGATGTTTCTTTTCTTTCCCTCTCTTTTATTTTACTTGTCCTTCATTACTTGATGATTTTGATGGATGATTTTTTTTCTTTTGAGCTTTACATTGAGGACAATGTAGAATTTAAGTGTGGGGGAGGAATTTACATTTTGTTTTTTCTATTTTTAATTGCTTTCCAATGATGTTTGGGATTTGTGAAGTTTATGAGTTTTAAGCAATTGAAATTCAAGGTTCATAGCATAATTGAATAAATTTTCTTCCTTCTTAAAATTAACATACTTGGTTTTTGGATGTTTGATTGGTGGATTGAGTTTGATAGATGCATACCTTATGAGATTTTGAGCCTATTGATGGATGGATTTAGCATTTATACTATTCTCTTCTTTCTTGTGTGATTTTCACTCATGGCAATTGATCACTCTAGAACTTGCTTTGATTCTTTTTTAGGCTACATTTTTCATTTGCATGCATGAACATGATTAAGGCATTCTTTCTTGAATTAGTTACTTTGGCCAAATAGCCAACCTTGCATCATTTTCCTTTGATTAACCCCTTAAGCCTATTTGTCTATTCTTTGTCTTAGCTCATTATATGCCTTATGTGAAAAGCAAAGTTTTTACCTTATCTTAAGGAATGAGAGAGCATTGGTTCATTTTCATTTGAGGAGCTCTTTTGCTTGTGGGCAATTAATAGTTCAAGTGTGAGGGTTGTGCAAATTGATGTGTAATATGCAAGGTGATTGGTGAAAAAAAATAAAATAAAAATTAAAAAAATGAAAATCATAAAAAATGAAAAAAAAGAATAAATTCAAGAAAGGTTTTGAAAGAAAAGAAATAAAAAAATTGAAAAAAAAATAAATAAGAGAGGGAAAATGTAAAGAGAATGTGCATAATTTGGAATTGGGGTAAAATTTCATGCTTGTCACTTGTCAATTGAGTCCCTCCCCAATGCTCTTTTATTCTCTTGGGTACTTAGCTTGTCATATTCATATTGTTTCCTTCCCTTACCTTGGCCCTATTACAAACTTGAATAAAATTCTCTTGATTTGTGTGTGCATGTGTTTTGAGTAGTGGATAAGTAGAAGATAAACAATCTTATGGTAGTGCAATTGTTCATGAGTTGAATTGAGTGAAATACCTACCATTTAAACACTTGTGGGATCGATAGTGTATCTTGTGAGGATCTATCGTTCTTGATTCATGTTTTTCAAATTAAAGATACATTGCTTGTTGGTTTGAGATGTGAAGAAATGTTACCTAATGAATGTTTTGATTCCTTGAAACTTTGGTTGCTCTTCTTACTTGTAAACTTTTGCATATTTAAATATCATTGGAAATTGAGTCTTTTAGATTTTTTAGCTTTTGAATTTCTTTTGTTTTTCCTTATTCCCTAGTTTCGGTCTTATGTGAATTGCCTAGGAGTGCAGACATTCCCTTACCACCTGAGATATTAAGGTTGAAGATTGGATAATTCTCTCCCTCTTTACCTAAGTCATCCCTAGATGAAATGTATTTGAGGACATATAATTTCCTCTCTACTTTAGGCATTCTTGTATTAGAGATAGTGGGAGGAAGGATGATACCTTCCTTATCAAAGTAGTTAAGGATGAATAATTCTCTCACTACTCACAACTCTGGAATGAGGACGTATAATTCCCTCATAAGTTGTGGATTGATGTGGGTTACTCGGAGTAGCTCTATATGGCAAATAGATCGTCATAAATAAGTTGAAGTGTACTAACCTGAAAGCAGGCTACTACTAAGTGAACAACATTACGAGGATGGATAATTCCCTCTATACCACTATGACAAAAAAGATGATTGATGATTTATACATGATTGATGATAATGAATGATAGATGACCCTTATGAGATAGCTTATTGTATAAGTCTATCATGATTGGATTTCTTGATTAATAATGAGATTATGATGAGACTTGATGGTTTCTTAACTTCAAATGATTTTTGATAAATAATATAAAATGAACCTCTGTTTCGGGAAGAGAAATTAAAGGACTTGTTTTGGCTTTAGCCACCTTTCTATTGATTATTTATTAACGTTTTAAAATGATTATTCTCCGAAACAGCTGGAATGATTATGATGACACAATTTTAAACTGATTACTGAGAATTGTGAGATTCCCACCCCATTTCTTTGATTTCTATAATGATTCCAGGATATCTTCGTACAGACTATAGAGGCGAAGGAGGATATGATCTTGTAGATCTTTTATTCTCTTTTGTATTTGATTTTGTATATGGTTGAATACTATTTTTTGTGCCCTAGTGGCTTATGATGTATATGATGTACTTGATGTAGTAGTTATTTTGATTTCGTTATACAGCTATGTTATATGCACTTTCACTTCAGGCTCATATTTTGTATAAGATATATGAATATTTCTTCAGAAAATTTGATATTGATCTAAGTGACGTACTCTAATATGATTGCTAATGCCTAACTTTGACCATTTTATTAGTAGTAATATTGGGACGTTACAGCATACCTAGTAGAACCATTAAGCATAACATATTAAATATAAAAATTCTTTAAAAAATTTGGTAGAGTTTTCTCTAAAAGTGGGATATCCCAAAATATACCATGTCTTGTAATACAACATATCCATATACATATTTAGATTTTAAATAATCATGGTATCCACGTGATGCTCAATATACGTAAATATATGTCCAAACATATATTTCAAAATAAACAACACAACAAAACTAGATCCTGCCTGTAGATGATGGAGCACATCTAAAGATTTATACAATGATCAAAGTGTACTAAAACAAACAAAAGATAGGCAACAAAAACTAGTTGCCCACATGAATAAAGTGTGGGTCTCACTTAGAAAACTACTCCTACCAAGTTAAGGAGCTTGGACCCTTGTCAACACTAGAATATGGAAAACATAGAAATTATGGGGGATGAGCCATAAGACCTAGTGAGAGATAACATAAACCATAACAGAATTAGGACCAGCATAAGCATGAGTTTTTCAAGTCCAATATGCTCTCTTTTTTAAAATATATACATATACAACAAATAACATGTAACATAAAATTCATTAATTTAAAATAATCATAAGTCAGAATGCATAGTACAAATTAAATATGAGGTCTCAATTCAAACAGTTATATAGTAAACTTAAGTTGGGAGGTACCCAATCTAGAATCAAATATAAAACATCTCACCAACATGCATATCACTCGAAGGGTCGAAGAATTGTCCACCTACTGGGGCTAAGACTAAGCCAGTCATGTGGGCTACACATGTAGGGCTAGAAACTTCCCTGTTAGCTGAGTTTTGAACCAAGGTGCACCAAGACTAATGTCTACTGTCGTTAGCTATAATATCCTATCAAAGTTTCCTCTGAAGAGAATCAAACTTTACTTGTGTCCAAATGCACATTGAAGTTGGCAATAGCACAAGAAAGGGGGTTGAATTGTGCTCTCCTTTTTTCACTGAATAATGAAATTATAAAATAAACTTAACCTTTTGAACTTCCTTTTAAGACTGTCTTATGATAAGATATTAAAAAACACGGTAAAAATACTTAGATCGTAGTTATATTAAAGGAAGCTCTTTATGTGAGACATTTTTAAACAGATTCAATTTTCTCAATTTTCAATATCAACCTTTTAAACTTATTCAAACTGATATAAACAAATAAGGACCAAGAGAAGAGAAGCTTTGCACCAGGAATTATACTAGTACATTCTCCTAAATCACGTGGAGCTACGTCTAGTACCTAACAATCACCAGGATTTTCCACTAACTTGAGTTTTCTTTAACAACCAAGCCCCTCCAGGCTTTAGTACAAGTATTCTTTAACAACAACTTCTTCAAGCTTACTACTTTAGACTGAAGTATCTTGTACAACTCACAAGCTCACTCATAACAAATAAGAATCAATAGAAGATATAAAATGTTTATTTTAGTTGGGTGCCTCTCAAAAACACTCTATGAGTGGCTACAAACACTTACTTAAGACTAATAGCACACCTACTAGAGATTTTACAGATTTCAGAAGTAGTAGATAGAGATGAAAAGGTTTAGTTCGTCATGCACTTAGTTAGATTAGCTTCAAAATTGATAACATTTTGATCTTCAAGTTTGGATCCTTTTATAGGCTTTGAAAATATGACTATTGGATGATTCAAATAGTAATTGTACTTGCTTATTGCATGTGACTATTATTTTATCCTTTTCTTGTTAAGTTAGCACATCAGACTTTAAGTGAAAATGTTGAGCTACTTTCTCATAGCCAACCTTCTCATGAGTCTTCTTAGCATCAAGCTCCTCATTGAACTCTCTCAGCTAACTTTCTTATTCATCCATCTCAAGCTTGAAAGACTTCAATCTTCTTATCTTTTAATTTTCACCATCTTCTTTAGGATTCTAATGATAAAAACTTCAAGTGATAGCTTGAATCTTTCTTGAAAATAGTCTTTGTGGGAGCTCTTCATTTTCTTGAACTTTCTCATAGTCTTCTCTAGATCTTCTCATGTTGAAGTTTCTCACGTTGCACTTGAATTTTTTCAAGTAAGAATCTGATCTTCTTAGCCCTTTTTAATTACCCATAAAGCTTCCTTGAAGCTTGTTTAATCCTGAAAAGCTTAATAATATAAAGAAGCATTCCACAAAGATTATGTAAAACTGATTTAAGCATTGAAAATATTCAAATCTTATTTTCTACATAGTTGTTACCATCAAAACTTAATATGCAACCTAAAGCACAAAATAGCTTTGGAGCTTACACACAAAACCATACATTACTTCAAAAGTTCCAATTTAACAAAGTCATCAATAACAATATATCATACTCATAATTTTCGAAGTGTGCAGAAATAAATTCGAAGTCTAAACATCATTGCAAATTCTCATGTGTTATCATTGAGCTCAAATTTCATCATAGTGCAGTAAACATATTCCTTTTAGCAAACCAAATATTTCAAAAGGGCTTGTCCTAAAAATGCAAGTTCTTAAGATATTAAGAGGCAAAAATATGTTAATAAGGTACTTCAAATGAGTAATACAAAGTCGTATATGATAAAATAAATACATGAAAAGTATATGAGTTTATGAAAACATGTTATAGCTTAAGTTATCAACTAACTCAAGAAGCCAAACAACTTAGGTCCAAAGGCTACTGTGCTACGGAACAATCCTCTATAAAATCTAAGATCACAAACATCAAAATCAAAAGTTTAATTGATAAGCCTATATTTTATAGTCTTATATTGGATAAATTATGGTGATTTGCTTATGTTTATTGATGAATTTTAGATGAATCCTTATCATTGTCTTCGTTTTTGTAGATTGAAAGAGGTTTATCATATTTGGAGTGAAAGCAAGCAAAGTCATCGCGATTTCAGAGTAAAAGATGATCATTTTGGCCCTGTGGGTGATTGAGGAGTTAGACAGAGCCCTGTGAGCGATTAAGGAGTTAGACACGATCCTGTCTAACTTGAAAAATGTTTCTGTGTAGGAGACACAATCGTGTCTCTTGGTCACACGGTCGTGTCTCACTTACGGTGCAATTATGTTGTTTTTATGGAACACAGCTATGTCGTGTACTCACACGGTCGTGTGAGGCTTCCTGGTGTGAAAAATAGGCAGTTTTGCCCCTAAAATATTATAAATAGATCAAATCCATAAACTTAAAGAGAGAAATTTTGGAGGACTTTGGCGACAACAGACTTTGAAAGGCTAGGGTTTGGAAGACAAGGGCAAAAGGAATTGAAGTTCAACCATTGAAGACATCTTCTCCTTCTTCATCTTCTCCATCTTCTCTATTTTCTTAAGATAGAATCATAGTTGTCTCTTTAACTTTTGTTCTTGTTTGTGCTAAATTAGCAATGAGTGACTAAACTCCTTTTTCTAGGATTACGATCCAACTCTCTACTTTTCTATGTTGAATTATAAATTTGATTCTTTGTTAATGGAAAATTATTGTTCTTGATTCATTCTTAGTATGCTTAATGCATGTGGTATGTTGCCGACCATATTTACATGATCTTAGGCTTTAAGTAAAAGATCAAAAGATGAAACCTAATTGCTAGATAATCTAAGAATTGAACTTAAGAATTGAGATCTAGACATAGGCTTAAATCCTTTGAGGAGCAAATGATTGTCATAAAACCTAATGGGTTGGAACTTGGATTAATTGCCATGATAATGAGATTGATGGAGTTTTAGCACATTTTTAGTGCCAAGCAATTGGGCTTTAAAGAATTTAGCACAAACCGCCTTCAAGAATATAATTGAACATTAGCAAAGATAGGATTACAACTTATCATAGGGGGTAGTGTAGTGAATTCCTAGTCCTAGGCCTTTAAATCTTAGTTGAATCTTAACTTTTCTAAATTTATTTACTTACTTTATATCTTTAATTTTTGTCCTAATTTTAATTGAGCTTTCACTATTGTTTTTAACTGCTTAAATAATCAAAGTTGTCGTAAGAGTTAATAATCAATCGATCATTGATGAAACGATCTCTATTTTAATACTTGAACAATCCATGCGCTTGCAAAAAATTCACAACATTAATTAATATTTAGAACCAAGAATTAATGCAAAACAACTTCTATTCAAAAACTCCCAATTCAAACCCTAGACCAAATCTCCCAAAATCTACCCTTCTACCAAAACCACAATATCCACCAAATTATGACTTATAAAGAGGTGATTGAACTAAAAGATTACCTCTGTGAGCCATAAAAGTGAAAGGAAGGAGTTGGTAGCTTAATTCCACCTCAAACTCATAGAACCTAGCCTTTCAGAACCAATTTTGTTGGTAACTTAATCCTATTGACATATTAGAGAATGTACCATTGAAGGTGGGAAAGTTTTATATACCGATCAATTTTGTTGTGCTTGAGATAGAAGTAGATGTTCAAACCCCCATCATCTTAGGCAGGTCATTCCTCACCACTAGAAATACCATGATTGATGTCCGTCAAAGGAAGTTAACCTTGTGATTAAATGAAGAGGAAGTAGTTTTTAATGTTTTTAATTCTATCAAAAATCCTAATTCCTTTGATTCATTTCATTGCATAGATGTTGCTGATGTTGCGGATAATGCTGTGTTTTCATATCTATAGGAATTTATAACTGATGATATGCTAGAAAAGATTTTGCCCAAGGATGCCACCAACATTGAGAATGCCAAGCTCTGCAAGAAGAGACCAAAGAAGCAGTATGACAAGTGTATCAAGTAATGTGAGTTTAAGATTGAGGATAAAATTCTTGTCTGTAACTCACGGCTTCGTCTTCTCCTATAAAAAAAATTGTCTTGGCCCTTTTTGTTTTTCTTATGCAGTTTTCCATAATATGTCGTCGCTCAGTTAGATTAGATGTTTGAGCTCATGGCTACACGCCTTCCCTGGGCTCCACCCCTCCCACCACCTTCATGATCTTGCGTTTCCATTTTTAGGGAAGTTTTGTTGTCTTTTGTTCTATTATTTTTCTTATTTAACATTGAGGACAATGTTTATCTTAAGTATAGGGGGTACTTTTAAATTTTTTGTGAAATCGATAAACACTTGAGTATTGTTGGTAATCAAGCAGGAATTATGTGTTAATTTCTTGATTAATTCTGAGCTGATAGAAATATATTTGAGAAGGGAGTCCACTACTCATGAGTTGATTTTGTGCAAGACAATCTTTTTCAATTGAGTATTGAAACATTTAGCATCTTATTTGGAAATTAGCCATGTCTTCTTGCATTTGTTCTCTTTATTAACATTAGTCAGAAAGTGAGTTTTGAGCTTTAATGTATGGATTTTTCACAACAAAATCCTATTTTTCTTCTGGAGTGAGATTTCTCTTGATTTATTTGCGCTAGAACTTGCTTTGATATTTTGTTGAGACTTTAATGATTCACATACATACTTGAACATGATTAAGGCAATTAGGCTTAACTCTTTCTTGAGTTCTAGAGTTGCATTGAGAAAATAATTCATTACTTGCCCTATTTGAGCCTGAAATTATTTTCTTTGGACACCTAATTGAATAATCAGGTTGGATTCATTGATTCTTTTTTAATAATGGAGCAACTAATGCATTAATTTAAAGGTCTTGGAAGGTTACTTTTGTCTTTAAGGGTAAAAAAAAATTGGAAAAGAAAAGAAAAGAAAATAGAAAAGAAAGAAGAAAGAAAATGATTATTTGGGAAGAATAATGAGAATATTTGGTTGAAAATGAGAATTGGTTAGAGCCTTGTGCTTATGTTTTATTTATCATCTTTTTAACTTGATTTTGTTTTGTATCAATTTATCCATGGACATTCTTTACCCTTATTTATCTTTTTCTTACCGTTCATTATTCCCTTAGCCCCTTTACAACCAAAGGAAGTCCTTTTGATTCTTGTTATGTATGTGAGCTTGGAAGTGGAGATAAGATTGATAACCAAGCCTATGGTATTGCATTTATTAAGAGAAATTTGAGTGATCACTTTGTCCTTAAACACTTAAGCGATGAAAAGATGAGTGAGCTCAATTGGTCGATAAAGAGAAAAGATGCAAGCTAGACCCAAGCCTTTAATTATTTTAAGTGCCAAATGATCTTATTGGATTGGATTTGATTGCTGATCTTGATTAAATTTTTAAATTATGAAATTTCCCTTTATTCATGTTTCTGGATGCTGCGTTTAATCTTATTTTTTATTCATATTCTTTGCTTGAGGACAAGCAAAGCTCAAGTGTGGGGGGAGTTTGATAAGCCTATATTTTATAGTCTTATATTAGATAAATTATGTTTATTTGCTTATGTTTATTAATGAATTTTAGATGAATCCTTATCATTGTCTTTGTTTTTGTAGATTGAAAAAGGTTTATCACATTTGGAGTGAAAGCAGGTGAAGACATCACAATTTCAGAGCAAAAGAGGATTATTTTGGCCTTGTGAGCGATTAAGGAGTTTGACAGGGCCCTGTGAGCGATTGATGTAACATCCCAAAAAGAACATATTAGACTTTTATATGTGTACAAAGGTAGCATATGACTTGTTTGATATGTTAGTGAAGTTTTGTGATAAACAGAGTTAGTTTAGGCACTTTGAAGTAGCCTAAAATGACTCAGAAAATAGCATAAACTGTTATTTGAAGGGAAACAAGTTTAGATAATTTGTTTCTAGGTCACAAATAAGCTAAGTAAGGTGTAGTTAAAGTTTCAGAGTAATTGGAGTTAATTTAGTATTTTTAGGCATATTGGTTGTGCATTTTAATGGCGGATTAATCCCCAGCAGATATGAAAAAATAGAATAAAAGTAAAACAACAATTTAGATGAATCCTAGTATTTATTCTAAAGTTGTTGGAAGTTGGAAAACTTGAATTAGCATAATTCAAGTGTCCTTAGCAGATATAAGTTTCAGCATAGAAACTTAAGTTAATCTCTTCCCTTAATTTCCTCTACGTCCTACCCTTTATTTCTCTCTTCTCTCTCGGCAGAATGAAGAAAAACAGAGAAAGAAAGAAAAGAAAAGGGAAAAAAAAGAGAAAGGGGAAGAAAGGGAGAAGGAGAGGAAGAAGATCCAAAGAGGAAGCTAAAGGATCAAGTTCAAGGCTTCAAGATCTTCATCTTCAAGACAAGAGGTAGGGGTTCTTGAGCTCTAACTTCATATCTAGAACTCAAAATAACATATTAAACGTCAAAAGGCCTAACATGGAAAATGACACATTAGAGGGGGAGAGTTGTAACACCCCGAAAATTCGTATTTTATTTATTTCGGGCAATTCTTAATTATTTTGAGTAATTCAATTTGATTTCCGTGAGTTTTATAATTGTTGTGATTTTTAGGAATTTTTAGGAGTTTTTACGTCTTTGATTATTTTAATATTATTTTTTGGACTGTATATGAGCTTTCGTATTTTATTTATTTCTATCAATCCTTAGTGATTTTTACCAATCCAATTTGATTTTCATGAATTTCATAATTATTATGATTTTTGTGAATTATTGTGTGTTTTTATATTTTTGGATTATTGTAATATTATTCTCGGGTTGTTTGTGGGGCTAAGGTGGACACAGAAAAATAAATTTTTTTTAGGGCCAGAAAATCTTATACTGTTCATACGGGGATAGGAGATCTTACTAAACCTGAAATCGGACACAGTTATCAAAATTTTCTTTTACTATGATTTTATTATTCACTGTATAATAATTACTAGATTGTTAGCAGTAATGTTCTGTTCATTAAGTAATAATTTTTGTAGCAATTGTTTGGAAAATATTTTCTGTGAACCAATAGGAGAGCGTAGCTTACTTGCTAAGTTTTAGAAAAGTCAACGATAGTGGCTTGAAATCTCTAAGCCAATAGAAAACTAGTCTCTTGAAATGAACTAATAAGAATTGGTTAAATTTGATGGTTATATATTGAACCAATAGGAGTTTAGTCTTCCATGATAAACCAATTAGAATCTAGTCTTCATTTGATAAACCAATTAGAAGTAGTCATCTTTGATGAACCAATAAAAGAGCTATAGAAATAAGATCACCCAATAAGATTGAGTCAACATTTGTGGCAAAGACTTTTCAAGTGTAACTAATAGAAATTGGTCAACAAAAATGGCAACCAATAGGAATCAAGTTAGCAACCACCCAACCAATGGAGATTAGTCAACAAAGTGGGCTTGACTTTGATTTGCACCATTGGATGACACGACTTAGTGGAGAAGTTTTGAACATCAACCATTGATCTAATCAACGGTTGAGAAACAAACTTAATGAAGAAGCCTTGGATGATCACCATCGATTTAATCAATGGTGTGAGAGTAAGCTTAGTTAGGAAGCTCTGGATGTTCACCATTGATTTAATCAATGGTTGTAAAGACAAGCTTAATAAAGAAGTTTAGGATTCTACCCTTGATTTAATATATGGTGGAGATCGGTCTCATAAAGTGGCTAGGACCTTTTGTGACCATTGGATGGAAAGTATGAATGTAACATCCTGATTTTTGTTTTTTCTGCACAAATATTAATGTTCTAATTTTTGTGATTTTTGAGAATTTTCTGGATTTTTTTGAGAATAAAAATATTTTAGTAATTTTTGGGCCGTCTGTGGGGCCCACAGAGCCCGGAAATAGTAAAAATTTTTATTGGCCAAAAAATTTTGTACTGTTGATACGGGGCCGGGAGATCTTACTAAACTCGAAACCGGATACAGTTACTAATTTTTCTTAATACTGTGAATTTATTATTCACTGTATAATAATTATCGGTTTGTGAGCCGTAATTTTATTCTGTGAGTAATAAATTTTTATAGCTTTAGTTAGGTACTAGTCATGTGATGGCCATGTGTCACTTGATAGTAGAAGTCAAATTTGGTGGCTAGTCATAAAAATTAACCAATGATAATAAGTCAACAAAAATGACTTGTTTAAATTAATTACTAAGCTAGATGAATTAGTAAACTAACCTAAGCTTAAATGGCCACAAATTGAAACAATAATTGGTAGTATTTTGTATGGACTTCCACGGCAATGAAGGAGTCTTTTAGGACATGCAAAAGTTAGTGAGTCACCAAATGTTGACCAAAAGCAAGACTTGGTGCCATGTGTTTGATTTTGCACCTTGATGGACATGCAATTAATTTTCCCATGCTATCACTAGCATTCCACGGCAATGAAGCTGTAGTATAGACTATCTATCTATCACAATTATATCACCTTTGTCTCCTAAGCCATTATCTTCATGTCTTCATTTTTCTACACTTAGCCAAAATTTCATTTCTCTCCAAATCTTTCCAAAGACACCATTCGGCCAACACCTAGAGACCACCCCTCCAAGCTTCTAAAATTTCATCTAACCCTATTTCCTACATCTAAACATCATTCTAAGACACTTCTATGTTGAAGATTTAAGCAAATCCTTCATCTTCCACCATTTCTACAAGTTAGTGTTCTTGAAATCTCAAGGTAAAAGCTCTTCTTCTTTGTTTCTAATTTGGTTTTTGAGTTTCTAAACCATGATTGTTCCATGGTTTCTCTTCTTCAAGCTTTGTTTGTGACTTTGGTTGGTTTAAGTTTGTTAGGGTTTTCCTTTGGAGCCACACGAAATTCATAGAAAATCAAGCAAGAAGGAGTTTTGTCTTCCTTAAGGTAAGAGGGAGATTACCCTCATCAACCATATGTTGGTGGTGAGGAGATGACTTTGTTTGTGGTGAAAAATCCATAAGGATTTATTCACTTGTATGGTTTAAGCTTGCTTTATTTATGGTTGATTTATTTTTAAGCTTTGTTTATATGCATGTTGAGTAGATTATATGCTTATATGCTTGTTTATATACTTATGGTAGTATGATGAATGTTGTGTAAAGTAGAATATGAGTGGTATGATGAGGAAAATTGCATGAAGGTTCCAAAGAACCTAGGGGGGGCTCACGGTTTTGACTACTACGAAGGGAACAAGATGTTTCAAATTAATTATTATGGATTGATGATTTTAATGATAAAAATTGGATTAAAGGATTTTAATAATGAAAAATGGTTAAGTTTGATTATGGAATCTAAACCTAAATTCGGCCAACACACCAAAGTGTGGGATTTTGAACCCTAGATTATTTTAGTAAGCATGGATTTTGTTAATTAGTTAACAAGAATTGGGTTTAAGGAATTTTTAATTGAAAAAGAAAACTAGATTTAAGGATTAAAATTAAATTAGATTTTTTAAAGCTATAGTATTTAATTAAATCAATGAAATTAAGTTTTTGGAAAGAACCATAGAAAATAATACGTAAAGGATTTTTTTTAAAATGAAAATGAACCATATAAAATAATACGTAAAGGATTTTTGTTAAAATAAAAGCATTTTCAAGAAGGCCAAAATGCATAATTACGTAAAGAATTTTATAAATGAGTTTAGAAAATTGAGAAAATATTTTACGTAAGTGAAAAATGCTAGAAAATCATTACGCGATTTAGAAATTACTATTTTTAAGCTACGTAATTAATTTTTACGTTACGTGATTAAGAAAATTATTTTAAATGGTTACGCGATTGAGAAAATGTTTAAAAATTTTTACGCGATTTAAAAACGTTTGAAAATATTTATGTGATTTAGAAAACGTTTGAAAATATTTATGTGATCTAAAAACGTTTAAAATTAATTACGCGTTTGTGAAAAACGTTGAAAAATATTATGTAATTTGAAAACGTAAGAAAAACGTCACGCTATTTAAAAAATACAATAAAATATTTACGCGATTAGAAATTATAGCAGTTGGCTATCGGGCTATCGTGGTGAGCCCCGTTATGTTGGAAAGTGATACAGTCAAGAAATGACGCGTATTTGTCGAATACTGTAAAATAATGGTTGTATGTATTTTTGAATCATACATCATGCATGAAAAAGCATGTCAAGTAAGGCAATTGGCCTAGGAGATGGAAATTACACCTTTGTGCGGGTAAGAATTGCGTAGTTACGATCTTCAGTGATCTTGGAGACGTCGGGGTGTGGAATGTCATATATGGCTAGTAGGTAGCACCACTGCGTCGTGGTATCCTTTGTAAACACATTGGCGGTCTTGACAGAGTTACTACTCTTTTTGTGATATGGTTGAGAGTGTCTTGTATTAGCCAGGTTGCGCACTATGATATGATAAACGACATATGATTTGAGGCTAATGGTATATAGACATGTACTCCCTATCATTCTCTTCGAAATTGTGTTTAGCTCTATGGAGTTGGAATTGGGTCGTTGTACACATGCATAATGGGTTAGCATATTGGTGTGACAATTATGCATGTTTAATATGTTTTCTATTATATGATATGATATGACTGTATGTGATATAATGTATCTGTATCTTTTACTGTCATTTTCTATACTGCCTCATTAGTATTGATGAAAGGGAATCTTACCTCTTTATTATATTGTATTTGTGTATTATATGTATCTGATGAAAACTGAGGAGGCGAGGAGGTTGATAAGTCGTTTTATTATCAGTAGTTGTTTTTTGTTTTTATCTAATATGGCGGCGAGGTGTCAAGTTTTAGGATTTGTCACGATTCGATTCCACGGTGGGATTGATGTGTGGCGAGTTAACTTAGATAGGGAAAGGTTTGTGTATACGGGGATCTGACTCTGACCTTAAGTGGTATTAGGGATATTACTCCTATCATGACACAACATATGTATGTGCGTTTAGAGTTTTATATGCCTATACGTGAGATTTGGAGTAGGAATAATAATACTTATACTCCACACGAGGAATCCATGATGTCAACTGCCAGGACACTAACCAGGCGTGTGCTGTATCCGCCAGGTTTCTTTGATGACAACACCGAGGAGGAGGAGGAGGAGGAGGAGGAGGAGGAGGAGGTCCCAATGAGAGCCTGAACCTGTAGTTTGTTGGGGTTTTATTTTAGTATTTTTTATTTTGGTGTGTACTGTATATATAACTTTTGGGAGTGTAATTATGTAAATTATTTGTGAACAAGGTTTGTAATATATAATATAAGGTGTATTAGTTTTAATTACGCTTTTATGTTTAAAGTTTTTATTTATTATTTGTTATTCGTAAAAGAAATTTTAAAATCAGTGTTTTTACAAGATTAATTCTTTTACAACTTTGGTAAGTTATATTAGGATTAGTCTTAAAAGTGATACCCTATGGTGGGTGTTACAATGAAGAGTAAATCTTGACCCTCCATTTTGGAGATGTATCTTATGGCTAGGATTTCATGGAGGAGAGATCCAATGGCTTAGATTTAATCTTATCATTTAGAAGCTACATTTAGAAGCTACACAAAGATCAACCATTAATTTAATCAATGGCTATAGATGCCTAAAATGGTGGCTAATGCATTTAGAAATCCTTTGGTGTTCAAAGGGGGAGATCACAGTTTTGAAGACCATAATGCTATAAGAAAGTGTTTATTTCATTTCTATTACTCTTCTTTACCATTTCCTAAAGCAAAGCTTCACAAAGAAATTTTCTCTCCTTTCCTCTCAACATAGCTCACGGCCAAGAGGCCAAGATCCTACTATCACTGTTCAAAAATTTCAACTAACCTTATTTCTTGAATCCTTACATTAATCCAAGCATCTTTGTAGTTGGAGTCTTGATCAAAATCATCCATCTTCAAGGAGTTCTTTCAAAGCCAAACACAAAAACTCTTACCTTTCCTCTTTAGAGAAGCTCATGGCCAACCACCATAGAAATGCCTTCTAAGCTTCAATAATTCTAAACAACCTAGATCTTGAATCTATATGATATTCTAAGGAACTTTCATGTTGGAGACTTTCTCTAAATCATCCATCTTCAACTTTGATCTTCAAGTTCAAATATCAAGAGCCTTTGGGTGAAGATTTGTGTTCTTCATCTTTCTTTCCTTTGGTAAGTTTCCAAGACCATATTTTGGCTTATGGTTATCTTTGATATCCTTGAATATTAATATTGTATGTGTTTCTTTGTTTTAAGTGCTACTTGGTGGAGTAGATCTATTACAAGAAGCAAAGCAAGGAGCTTTGGAGGTTTCTTCAAGAGGTAAAAAGGAGATTACCCTCACAACCATGTGTTGGTGGTGAGGAATGGATGTGTGTGTGGTGAAAAATCCATAAGGATTATTTCACTTGTTTGTTTAAGAGTTTTCCATATTTATGATTGTTTGGTGATTGATATGTTTATTGCTTTGATAATATGCTTTAGTATGCGTTTATGATGCATGATGATTTGTGTATGCAATTAAGATGTGAATTACATGACAAAGGAAAGTGTGTTGGTTCCAAAGAACCATAGAGGCATCACGACCTTAAAGATATTTTGGGAGCAAAAGATTCTAAGTATTTTACTAATTATGAGTTTTAGATAAAAGGGTAATAAGTTGATGATTTTAAGGATTTGCAAAGAAAGTGGACATGAAAATGAACAAAGATTTTATGATGAAGCTATTTATGATTTTCTACTAATATGCCAAGGATTGGTAAATTAAGATTTTCATGAATGGTAAAATTAGATGATTAGAAAGAAAAGAAAAAGAAAAGATATGATGGTTCCAATGATCATGTGGCTACAGTTTTAAAGGTTTGAAATGGTTTTACTTTATGTAGAATTATGATTTGAAAATAAAAAGTTAATTGATTTAGTACAAGAAATTTATAAACGGATTTAAGAAATGGAAGAGAAATACTTTGTCACTTGAGAGATGAAGATTTCATTGATAAAAGAAAAAGAGAGGTTGAAAGTGTTTGAACTTCCACTTATTTTGGAGAGGATTGATTTTAGAATTGATTTGAGAATTATGTAGAATATAATGGTGACTTGAAATTTACTAACGTATAACTCACTCTTTGGGTTTTGGAGCGTATTTGGAAATTTTAAGCTAGAAACATTGATTTAAATCAATAAAAAGGTGATTTTGTGGAATATATGGTGGAAAGGATTTCTTAAGTGAGAAAACGTGGGAAATGAAGTTAGAAATTGTATTGACTTTCGAAAAGTCCAAAATGATATTTGGAATATTGAGAAATATTTTATGTAATTGAGAAATGATGAAAAATTATTTACGCGACTTAAAAATATGATTTTTAAGTTACGCGATTTTGAAAACGTTGAAAAATCGCTACGTGATTTGGAAAACGTGTAAATATTTTTACGCGATTAAGAAAATGTAGCAAAATGATTATGAGAATTGAAAATGTAACAAAAATGTTACGCAATTGTGAAAACGCGTAAAAAATGATACGCGATTTGAAAATACAGTAAAGATACTGTAAAGAACTGGCGTGCAATGAGGCATATGATGAAATTGAGACATGCATTGAGGTATTCATGCATTGAACAGAGTTGTATTGAGGTATTCGTGCATTAAACAAAATTGCATTGAGGTATTCGTGCATTGAATGGAATATAGTTGATAGCTATTATAGCCTTTGTGGTTGAAGAAAGACTAGAGATTGTCTGTGGGCTAAGGCTGGATAATTAACCAGAAAGACTGGAGATTGTCTGTGAGCTAAGGCTGGACAATTAACCAAAATATTCTTCTCGAAATTATGAAAACCTTCATGGAGTGGGAAAATTGGTCTAGTATGCATACACATAGTTAGTACACATATTGTTGTGCATGATAAATATTCATATGATGTGACATCATCATTATATATATTGAGGATATCTGTTATGATGAAATTGGTGCTAATGATTTAACTGAGATATATGTTTACTGAAAATGTGATGAATTGAGAACATGAATAATTGTGATATTTGTGAGTATAGAATGACTTTGTAATTCGTATCATTCTTTGCTACCGTACTAGTATTGATGAAAGGGGATCTCACCTCTTTGTTGTATTATTTTGTTGTGCTTGTATTATTAAAATTTGTATAGTAGATAGAACGAGTTTCTTAGACTTGATTGGAGGCAAATATTTTGAGTTCGAAGACCACATCGAGAAGTGACCATCCTGGATTGGTTGGTGTGTAGTTTTGAGGAGGAACATATATATGACGTATCAAGATGGATACAAGACGAAATAAGTATGTTGAGTTTTTCTCGTTAGTGTTTTACCGTGCTATTAAGTAGGACCCGTCATGGGTTTGCTACTGTTTAAAATTGAGTCTGTAAGTTTTATGTTTCTTAAATAATTGTTAAATATTATGTGGTATCAGTAATGTATATTAATCAGTTTAAATCTATTTTTTAGTATTACCTATAAATTTCAGTAAGTTTATCTTTCCGCGGAAAGAAATTTTAAAACCCAAGTTTTACAACTCAAACCTTTTATGAAATGATTTTTGGATTATGAGCTTGTAGTCATAAAAGTAATGCCCTACGGAGGTCCCCTCCTTTTTAAAAATTTTGTCCTCAAATTTTGGTTTGCCTAAAGTAAGATGTCCCATACCACCTCACTTCAAGCATAACCAAATCTCAAAGAAACAAAAACCATGCACTTATCTTTTCATGAACCCGTAGGTTGCATTACCTTCTTGCCTTGCAAGATAAAAACTCTCCCCAGAGCTGTGGGTTTGGTAACTAACTGTGCTCCTTTCCTCTGCGAACGCTCTATAGCATAATGCCCTGGTTGCCCACACTTATAGCACACTACTTGCCTCGCTATGTGAGGTTTGAAACCATGCTTCCTTCCTCAATTCGTGCACTTTTGTTTCACGTTCTCACTTGAATCTGCTTTCCTTTATCTGGTAGAATCTGAGACCAAGAAACACTCATTGGCTTCAACACGTGTCCTTTTCCTTTTTAGAGAACTTTCTGCTTCGTTCTCCCTTTCACTTAATTGTTCCTCAACTGACGCTGAAAAAACTAACTGTTGAGATGGATCCGCTTCAATCCTCTTGAGAATCTTGCTAATAATAGCAACTTGCTCCCTCATAGCTGTTGCCATTGCCACTAACACTTCTACCAAACTAGGACCCTCTGGAACTGGGTTCCTTACTTCTCTAGTTCACTTCTTTGGTGTCATAGTTTCTTGTACACACAGATACAACACATATTGAGCTACAGCCTCAATATCATGTAACCATGCCACAGTAGCCAATGATAAACCAAACTAAGGTAATTCATGCAATTCTATCCTCACATCTAACATGTGAGACAAGAAATGCATAACTCGTAGCAGAAAACACTAAACTTGCTTAAGCCTAGTCAGTCCATACCCCGGCTGAACTGCTCTGATACCATAATGTAACACCCTAATACCAGTAACCTAGTATATCAAAATATACTTGGATAAGCAGTATTAGTTATGCTACTTCTAACTTAACATTGTACTAATCCATATCATTTAAACAAATAATAATGGAGAGCCTTGCGAAAAACTAAAAGTTATACATTTAACATCGCCACAAAAGGGCTCATTGTATACATAACTTCATGAACAAACTAAAAACCTATAAATAAATACAAGTTTTTAGTTTGTTCATGAAGTTATGTATACAATGAGCCCTTTTGTGGCGATGTTATATGTATAACTTTTAGTTTTCTGCAAGGCTCTCTATTATTATTTGTTTAAATGATATGGATTAGTACAATGTTAAGTTAGAAGTAGCATAACTAATACTGCTTATGCAGGTATATTTTGATATACTAGGTTACCGGTATTAGGGTGTTACAATTGAGGGGTCAGACATGACTCTGTCTAACT
Source organism: Ormosia emarginata (assembly GCA_029884605.1). Classification (NCBI taxonomy): domain Eukaryota; kingdom Viridiplantae; phylum Streptophyta; class Magnoliopsida; order Fabales; family Fabaceae; genus Ormosia; species Ormosia emarginata. The sequence goes on along the minus strand of JAQQTP010000082.1, from coordinate 3,446,289 downwards.
TGGAAAATGCTTCTGCGTGGGAGACATGGCCATGTCTCTTGGTCTTACAATCGTGTCTTAGTCACACAGTTGTATCTCTTGGTCACATGATCGTGTCTCACTTACGGTGTAGTTATGTTATTTTTATGGAACACAATTATGTCATGTACTCACACGGCTATGTGAGGCTTCCTGGCATGAAAAATAGGCAATTTTGCCACCAAACTATTATAAATAGAGCAAATCCCAATACCTAAAGAGAGGACTTTTGGAGGACTTTGGCGACAATAGACTTTGAGAGGCTAGGGTTTGGAAGACAAAGGCAAGAGTAATTAAAGTTCAACCATTGAAGACATCTTCTCCTCCTTCATCTTCTTCATCTTCTCTATTTTCTTAAGATAGAATCATGGTTGTCTCTTCAACTTTTGTTCTTGTTTGTGCTAAATTAGCCATGACTAGCTAAATTCCTTTTTCTAGGATTATGATGCAACTCTTTACCTTTCTATATTGAATTGTTAATTTGATTCTTTATTAATGGAAAATTATTGTTCTTGATTCATTCTTAGTATGTTGAATGCTTGTGGTATGTTGTCGGCCATATTCACATAATCTTAGGCTTTAGGTGAAGGATTAAAAGATGAAACCTAATTGCTAGATAATCTAAAAATTGAACTTAGAAATTGAGACCTAGACATAGGCTTAAATCCTTCGAGGAACAAATGATTGTCATAAAACCTAATGAGTTAGAACTTGGTTAATTACCATGAGAATGGGATTGATGGAGTTTTAGCATGTTTTTAGTGCCAAGAAATTGGGCTTTAAACAATTTAGGATAAACTACCTTCAAGAACATAATAGAACAATAGCAAAGATAGTATTACAATTTATCATAAGAGGTAATGTAGTGAATTTCTAGTCCTAGGCTTTTAAACCTTGGTTGAATCTTAACTTTTTTAGGTTTATTTGCTTACTTTATTGCTTTGATTTTTGTCTTGATTTTAATTGAGCTTTCACTATTGTTTTTAACCACTTAAATAATCAAAGTTACTGTAAGAGTTTGTAATCAATCAATCCTCGAGGGAACGATCTTTATTTAACTACTTGAATGATCTGTGCGCTTGCAAAAAATTTACAATATTAATTAACATTTAGAACCAAGAATTAATGCAAAACAACTTCTATTCAAAAACTCCCAATTCAAACCCTAGACCAAATCTCCCAAAATCTATCCTTCTACCAAAACCACAATATCCACCAAATTATAACTTATAATGAGGTGATTGAGCTTAAAGATTACCTATGTGAGCCATAAGAGTGAAAGGAAAGAGTTAGTAGCTTAATTCCACCTCAAACTCGTAGAACCTAGCCTTTCGGAACCAAAATGAAAAGCTCTAATCACTAATGGGAGAAGACGAGATCAACAACTTAATCCGCCCAAGAATCTCCCAAAAACAAGAAGGAAGTTGATGGTTGGTGTTGCGGAACAAAGGTTTGTTAGGGAATATGAAGAATAGGGGTGAAGGAAATGTGTGTGTTGTGTTTGCTAGATGTTGGCCGAACATCAAGTGACTCAACACTTCTTGGTAGCTTACTCAACACACTACTTATTTATATTTTTTTATTTTAAGTTAATGTTTACTCTCCATTAACTTTAAAACATAAATGTAAATAAGAAATACTCCCCCATTTAGATTCAATAAAAATATAAAAATAAAATAAAATCCTTAAGAATCAAATGTCAATACTTGGGTTTTAGTTCAAAATTTATAATTCAAGGACTTTTTAAACTTTCCCTCTTCAAAAAGAGTAGGTTAAAGGGTCTAAAAAAATCATTTAAGTTAATGTCCTCATTTATTTTACTCTTTATTAACTTAACACATAAATGTAAATAAAGAAATACTTCCTATTTGGATTCAATAAAAATATCAAAAAAATAAAATCATTAAGAATCAAAAGTCAATCCTTGGGTTTTAGTTCAAAATTTCCAATTTTGGGACTTTTAAAACTTCTCCTCTTCAAAACAAGTAGGTTAAAGGGTCTCAAGAATTCATTAAAAATCATTTTACAACTCACTAACATCTAAGAATCAATTACCCTCATTTTTTATGTCAAGAAAATGTATATTTTATATAGCCCTCCATGGAGGTGCTAGGTTATAGACTTAAGAAAAACTTCAACACCCGCATTGGCAGATAGTCACTAAAATTAGTCCAATGGCTTCAGATATATTTTAACAAGGTAAGACTAACTCAAGGAAGTTTATATCCAAAATAGAATGGCTCACAAGCTCAATCCTAAAGGCTCAGGATATTGTAGAAAATTCTACAAGTAACCTAAGAAAGACCTATATGAATCTGGGGAATTACATTCTTCCTCCTTTAAGAAACTCGGTCCCTAAATTTTAAGATGATCACATACCATTAATGTCAAACAAAAGTGGATACTTCGACACATTGCGTCCTTGGCTTCTCATGTAGCTTCTTTTCTAGAATGATTCTTCCACAACACCTTTACCACTGCTACCTCCTTGGAATGAAGTTTCTTCACTTGTCAGTCAACTATAGCCACTAGTTCTTCTACATAGGATAAGTCCTCATGCAACTATATATCTTGTGGTTTGAGCACAAGGGAGGGATCTAGCAAGTTTTTTCGTAACATGAAAAGATAGAACACTGGATGCACTAAAGAAAGTTCAGGTGGAAGTGTCAACTGATACGCTACGACACCTATCCATTCAAAAATCTCAAATAGGCCAATGTATCGTGTACTAAGCTTCCCTTTTTTTCCCCAAATCTCATCACTCCTTTCATTGGAGAAACTCAAAGGAACACATGATCACCAACTACAAACTCCAAGTCTTGATGCCTATGGTCAACATAAGGCTGTTGTCTACTTTGGGCTACCATCAATCTTTCCTTAATCAAGTAGACTTTGTCCAAGGAATCTTACCCTAAATCCAATCCAAAAAGTTTGGTTTCACTAATTTCAAACCATCCACTTGGAGTACTACAATGCCTACCATACAAGGCTTTAAAAGGTGCCATCTGAATGCTTGTTTGGTAACTATTGTTATAGGCAAACTCAACCAAGGTCAACTAGTGGCTCCAATTTCCACCAAAGTCTAGGACACAAGATCTTAACATATCTTTCAAAGTTTGGATGGTCCCTTCAAATTGCCCATCAGTTTAAGGATGGAATTTTGTACTAAGATCTAATCATGTTCCCAAGTCTTCTTGAAAAGCCTTCCAAAAGTGAGATGTACATAGTGGCCCTTTATCTGAAATGATAGAAATAGGAACTCCGTGGAGTTTAACTAACTTATCAATATAGATTTGTGCATAATGGGACACACTATAAGTAGTCTTCACTAGAAAGAAGAGCACTGACTTTGTTAACGTATCAACAATCACCCAAATTAAGTCAAGCCCCATAGAGGTTCGTGAAATCTTGTCACAAAATCCATAATGATTCATTCCCACTTTCACTCAAGTATTTCAATCTGTTGGTGCAATCTTGCAAGCCTTTGATATTCAACTTTCATTTGTTAGAAAACTAAGTAATGAGAAACAAAATCTCCTATGTCCCGCTTTATGCCTTCCCACCAATACAATTGTTTCAAGTCTTGATACATCTTTTTGGAACCAGGATGCATGGTGTACTTGGAATTACGATCATCTTCCAAAATGACCATCCTCAAGTTCTCAACATCCAGCACACACAAACGACCATCATACCTCAACATCCCTTCATGGTCTACTATAAATTTTGTATTTTTATCATTTTGATCATCTTCTTTGAGTTGCAAAGTTTTGGATCCATACTTTGACTACCCTTGACTCATGCAACAAAAAACGATCGAGCCTTCACATGTGCTAACAGTAATCTAGACTTCCCAATCTCAAACTGCACTCCAACTTCTTTCAATTTGTGAATTTCTTCAATTAAGGGTCTCCTCATAAGAGCAATGTGAGTCAAGCTTCCCATGGACTTTCTACTTAAGGCATTGACGACTACATTTGCTTTGTGATAGCTACCAAGACTATCAAATTATATCAATTTATAAGCTGATTCACCAAATTACTAAAAGTGTAAGGCACAACTAGGTCGAGCCCTTAAATTACTCTAACTAAGCAATCAGATTAAGAGGTTAACATGAAAGAAAGGTTACAAAATTAATTAAAAGAAAGCAATTAAAAATTGTAGATAGAATTAGGTAAACAACCAATTCAAAGAAATCAACTAATCTTAAGTTTAATTCATCCTTAATCACTAAGAATCCATTCAATTGCTAATCACAAGTTCTTGGCCTTAGATCACATCAAGAAACCTTAAGATAATCCATGAATTCACTATTAGATAAACATCCAGAATTTAATTAATCAACGTTAGTCAAATTTAGCACCCTTCTAAGCCTTAATTAACCTAGATCCAGAATTCAACCAAGCTAAATAATCCATCAAACACCTTTGATGCATTGTTTGGTCTTTGTATTCCTCATTAAACATGTGGCAATTATGGAATTATCACATCAATATCCAAATCAAATTAATAAATTATCACATTCAATCCAAATTCAATCAAAATCAAAAGAAGTAGAAGAGAAACTTGATTAACAATTAAATGTAAAACAATTAAATGTCAAACAATCAAAACAAGATCTCAGAATTAAACATCAAGATTGTCAATTCCTAGAATTGATTAAAAGGTTCTAGCCTTCCATGGATGAAAGAGAAGAAATGCAAAAAAGAAAGAAACCTAGATAGAAGGAAGAGGAAGAGAAATGAAGAGAGAAGGTGCAAGAGAAGCTCAAAAAAAATTGGGTTTTCTCATGCTCTTTTTTTCTCCCTTAATAACTACCTTAAAAATTCAAAATCTAAGTTTGTCCCTAACTTACAGTTAATCCTCTTCCTCTTAGCTTTAATTGGACACCTAACTTGCCTAATTTGGACTTAGGATGAGAAAGTTATGCTCAAAATATTATTAATAGCTCTCTAGACCCGTCAGTTGAATTCAAAGGGCGAGAACACTATCAAAACATCATAGTTTTGATAAGTGGTCTTCATAAGAGTTGAAGATCTATGTCTTTGCTTTCTAATGGCACTAGTCCTAGCTCCATATGACTCCTACATCCCAAATTATAGGCCAATCCTTGTATGTTGTCCAGGTTCCAATGACAGCATCTCTGCTCTGACTTCCATGCTTAATCTAACCCACTAAACATCTAATTCAGCCTTGGATCTCTTTATCAAAGTTGGATAGCTTTCTCTCAAATTCCCCACAAGGTAAAATTAATAATTTTAAGATGTTTAGAACTCAACTTATGCCCGAAATACATAAACATTGTAAAATTTCTAATAATTCTAAAAAATACAATTAAGCTCAATTTAAACCCAAACTTATAAAATTAACCAAGTCTAATCAATTACGCACATAAGAGTTCTAAGAGACTAAATATGAGGGTTAACAAATGTATGAAAATTATGTTTGTCACTTTGTAAGGGTGATACAAGATGATGCAATCATAATCCTTGAGTAGCTCCATCCACCTTTGTTGCCTAAGATTCAAATCCTTTTATTGGAATATGTACTTCAAGTTTTTGTGATCCTTTTGTTGTCTAACCATACAAGTAATGCGTCCATATCTTCAACGTAAAGATAACTATTGCCATCTCCAACTCATTGTTAGGATAGTTTTGCTTATATCTCTTAAGTTTCCTAGAGACATAAGCAATAACATGATCATGCTGCATTAAGACACAACCAAGTCTAATTTTAGAAGCATAACAATAAACTAAAAATCTACCGGAACTTGAAGGTAAAACTAAAACTGGGGCTAAAGTCAAAAAATTCTTAAGCTATTGACAGCTCTCCTCATAAGTATTCGACCACTGAAACTTCACATTCTTTTGAGTTATCCTAGTTAAGGGGGCTGCAATTTTGGAGAAGTCCTAAACAAAGTGATGATAATAACTTGCTTTTCCCAAGAAGCTACGAATCTCCATCACTGAAGTAGGTCTAGGTCATTGTTGTACAATCTCCACTTTCTTTGGATCCGTCATATATCTATCTTTAGAAACAATGTGTCCATGGAAGGTTGCACTATCAAGCCAAAACTCGCACTAGGGAAACTTCGCATACAATTGATGCTCCCTCAAGGTTTGCAAAACCATTCTCAAATATTGCTCATGCTCCTCCTTACTCTTGGAATACACTAGAATATCATCAATGAAGACTATCACAAAATGATCCCAGAATGGCTTAATGACTCAGTTCATTAAGTCCATAAAAGCAGTCAGGTAATTAGTCAACCCATAAGGACATTACTAGGAACTTATAATATCCTTAACAAGTTTAGAAGGGGATTTTATGAATATCCTCCTTCCTAATCCTCAACTGGTGGTATCCAGAACGAAGTCAATCTTTGAAAAGCATTTAGCTCCTTGGAGTTGATAAAAAAAAAGTCTCAATTTGAGGCAAAGGATAGTTATTACGCATAATAACCTGATTAAGATGCCTATAGTCTACACATAAACACATAGTCCTATCCTTCTTTGTCACAAAAAGCACAAGAGCACCCCACACCCCATGGAGAAATGCTCTGGAGGATAAAACATTTATCCAATAAATCTTATAGTTGCTCCTTTAACCCTTTCAACTGGTGCCATAAAGTAAAGAGGTATAAATATTGGTTGAGTGTCTAGAACAAGGTCAATGCATAACTTAATCTCCTTCTCATAAGGCATTCTAGACAACTTATACGGAAACACATCTAGGAACTCACTAGCCACAAGAACTTGCTCTATACCAGACACTTCAACTCGAGTATCTCTAACAATGGCTAGGATTTAACAACCATTGCTGATAAAGTGAATAGAATCTAAAGAGGATATCAAAATAATCAAGGCTAAACTACGATCACCTTGAAAGAGAAATGAGGGCTCATTAGAAACATCAAATCTCACCACCTTTGAGTGGCAATCAAGGGTGGCATGACACAAATCTAACCAATCTATACCTATGATGACATCAAAATCTATCATATTCCATATTATTAGGCATTTCAAAGTCTCCTTACTGTCCATAATAATTGAACAAGTTCGAAACACATATTCAATTGTCAAGGACTTTCCAACAGGTGTTGCAACAAAGAATGGGTGATCTAATAACATAGGTTGTTTATTAAACTGAGAAGAAAAGTGTGAAGATACATATAAATGTGTAGATCTTAGGTCAAACAAGACATGAGCATTAAAGGAGTAAACCGAAAGTATACATGTCACAACCATATTGGATGCCTTAGCATCCTGCCTAGTTAGAACATAAACATGTGCTTGGCCTCTCTCGGCTTAGCCATGTCCTCTACTACCAGAACCTCTACCAAAAGAACCAGATGACTTCCCTCACAGGATGAATTATGGAAGATGGAGATGGTGCAACTAGCTAAACTGAACCCTAACTAGAGTTTATCGGACGCTAAGGACAATCCCTCCTAAGGAGGCCCTTCTGACGACACTCAAAACATGATCCAATCTCCTAATGACACTTTCCTAAATGAGTTTTGCCACAAGTCTTACAAGGAGGTCTTGAATGGCTAGGTTGCTCAAAATTGGACAAGCTCATCTACAGTACACTAGGTTGATCGGGTCTCGACGAAGCGACATTAACTATGGAACATCCTAAGGCTACTAAAGTTATTTTTAGGACTCTTTACCGACTCTAATCTAGATCGTCTACTACAACTAACACCACCATTGAAAGAAACTCATGTCTTAGTCTTCTTACTTGTCCCCCTAGAGGCACGTCTTTCTAACTCTCTTGTCTCAATCCTCCTAGCAGCGTCTACACTCTCTGCATATGTCATTCTCTCAATATGGGGTGACAAAACCTTGAACAAAGGATCAACTAACCCCTCAATTAACCACTTCATCTCCATACCTTTAGTAAGAACCAAGTGGGGAGCATAACGAGAAAGTTAGACATCATAGTCAAATATGGTCATCCTAGGTGTTTGCACTAAGCTCTCAAACTCTTTAGCTAAACCACCCCCTACTATCTAAAAGGAAATGCCCCATGAATGCATTAGTGAACTCATCCCATGTGAGTAGAGGTGAATTTGTTGGCCCCCTTAAAAGTAGGGCTTAGATCATGACTGTGCAACATCCTTAAGCCTATAAGTAGCTAACTTAACTAATCGTCTACTAGAACAACCAAGGACCCTGAGTACCTTATTCATCTTATCCAAGAACTATTGTGGATCCTCCATCACACCTAACCCATAAAACATAGGGGGCTTAAGCTAAAGAAAAAATCTAAGAGAGACATACCAACATTGGGCTATAGTTGCCCCTATACAAGTGGATTGCGCCAACATTAGGTTGTACCCCAAGCCTACCCTAATCTGCCATTAAACCTACAAAGTTTGCTATAGCATGGTGGACTCCTCACATCTCTATAACTACCTCAGTCATAATAACAACTTGAGTCTCAAGAGGTGCTATCACATTCTCCTCCTGAACTAACTCTCTAGTCAACATAGTCGTTCTTCCATGGCCACTACCTTGGCCTCTACCTCTACCTCAACCTCTTCCTCTCACTTCAGAAGAGGGTATGCTATTAGATTCCACATCAAGAGCCACATCATCTCTGGTACCATGGGCACAAGAACGAGTCTTAGGTAGCATCTCTACTAAGCAAAACAAACATATATGATCAAGACATAAACAAAGTTCATGACATCAAGGAATATGGAAGACCATTGAAATGAACAAGAATGACATCCTTATATGCCTTTGGTAGTGCCTTAATTGTGATAATAGCTGACATTATTAACACAACTATGACTCAACTAAAGGACACTTACTCTATTAACTACAGGGAAACCTAAAGCTCTGATACCAACTTTGTCATGACCTAAATCTAGGGGCCATGATCGGCGCATAGGACAGACTAGCCAGCCTAACAAGCCTAGTACAACCATTAAGCATGGCATATTAAATATAAAAGTTCTTTCAAAATTTTGACAAAGTTTCCTAAAAAAGTGGGACATCCCAAAATATACCATGTCTTGTAATACAACTTATCCATATACATATTTTGATTTTCAATAACCATGGCATCCACATGATGCTCAACATACATAAATATATGTCAAAACACATATTCCAAAATAAACAACACAACAAAAACTAATTCCTTCCTATAGATGATGAAGCACATTTAAAGATGTATATAATGGTACAAATGTACCAAAACAAACAAAAGATAGGCAGGAAAAACTCGTTGCCCACACAAAAAATTTATGGGGCTCACTAAGACAACTACTTCTATTGAGCTGAGGAGCTTGGACCATTGTCATCAATAGAATCTGGAAAACATAGAAATGAGGGGGGGCGAGTTACAAGACTCTGTGGGAGATAACATAAGCCATAATGAAATTGAGACAAGCATAAGCATGGGTTTTTCAAGTCCAACATGCTCTCATTTTAAAAATATAAAAATATACAATAAATAACATATAACATAAATTTTCATCAATTCAAAACAATCATAAGCCATAATGCATAGTGCAAATTAAATGTGAGCTCTCAATTCAAAACAGTCATATAGAAAATTTAAACTAAGAGGTCCCTAATTCAAAATCAAATATACAACATCTCACCAATGAGCATACCACCCGAAGGGTCGAAGAATTTCCCACTTAATGGGGCCAAGACTAAGCTGACCGTGTGGGTCAAACATGCCAGACTAGTAACTCCCCTACTGGTCGGGGTTCGAACCAAGGTGCACCAACGTTAATGTGTATTGTCGTTAGCTAAAGTTTCCTGTCAAAGTTTCCTCCTAAAAAAATCAAGCTTTGCTTGTGTCCAAATACACATAACCATGTATTATATCAAAAGTTCTAATATATCAAAGTCATCAATAACAATATACCATACTCATAATTTTTGAAGTGTGCATAAGTAAATCTAAAGTCTAAACATCATTACAATTTCTCACATGTTATCATTGAGCACAAATTTCATCATAGTGCAACAAACATAATCCTTTTAGCAAACTAAACATTTCAAATTAGCTTGTCCCAAAAAAGCAAGTTCTCAAGATATTAAGAGGCAAAAATAGGTTCATAAGGTACTTCAAATGAGCAATACAAAGTCGTATATGATAAAATAAATACATAAAAAGTATGTGAATTCATGAAAACATATTATAGCTTAAGTTATTAATTCACTCAAGAAGTCAAATAACTTGGGTCCCAAGGCTATGGTGCTACAAAACCAATAGAATGATCCTCTGGTAAACCTAAGATCACAAACATCATAATCAAAGTGTAATTAACATTTACAATCAATAACTAACCCAAAACAACTTCTATTCAAAAACACCCAATTCAAACCCTAGACCAAATCTCCTAAAATTTGCCCTTATACCAAAACCACAATATCCACCAAATTCTGACTTCTAAATAGGTGAATGAGCTTAGAGATTGCCTATGTGAGCCACAAAAGAGAAAGGAAGGAATGGGTAGCCTAATTCCTCCTCAAACTTGTAGAACCTGGTCCTTAAGAACCAAAATGAAATCCTCTAGTCACTAGGGAATGGAGAAGACAAGATCAGCAACTTAATTCACCCAAGAATCTTGCAAAAACAAGAAAGAAGTTGATGGTGTGTTAGGGAACAAAGCTTTGTTAGGGAAGAAGAAGAACAGGGGTGAAAGGAGTTTGTATGTATCGTGTTTGTTAGGTTTTGGTGAAATATCAAGTGACTTACTCAGCACACTACTTATTTATAAGTTAACGTCCTTATTTAGTTTACTCTCCATTAACTTTAAAACATAAATGTAAATAAGGAAATACCCCCATTTGGATTCAATAAAAATATAAAAGAAATCAAAATTCTTATGAATCAAAATTCAAAACTTGGGTTTTAGTTCAAAATTTTCAATTCTAAGACTTTTAAAACTTTCCCTCTTCAAAATGAATAGGTTAAAGGGTCTAAAAAATTTGTCAAAAATCATTTAGTAACTCACTAACATCTAAGGATCAATTACCCCCATTTTTTGTTTCAAGAAAATGCATATTTTATATAACCATCATTTATACTAGTTTTCTTACCCATGCATTGTACGAGTTATTTTGGATTCTATGTCTAGCACCTTGAATAGGGATATCGAGCTCTTAGTCTTGCTTAGAATTATCTTATATTTCATCTTTATTTCTTTTCCAATACCACTAACCACATTATTACATGAGAAGTTCTTCTTTTAAATTATCTAGCTTAGGTTTATAAGAAAAATCTAGTTAGCACGGGAATTAAACGATTAGTGTTCAACTATAAAAGAATAAGTAAAGATAAAGCATTTAACTAAGCATGTAATTAATACTAGCCGAAAATATCACATAATGTTCAAGAGTTCATATAAAACTTTCAAGTACTAGCTTCCTAAGCCTAGGCACCATATTGTGACTAAGTCACCTTGTCAAATCGTTAAGTACAAAATTAGGGCCTTCTATGCCAATTGGTGCATTACAAAATTTTCCAAAATTGGCTAGGTAAGCTACATATCAACTACATCTAATGATCATGAACTGAAGTGGTAGTGGAAACCACGGTTCGAATAAAACCCTGCGCTTCTGGGATATAGACCCAAACATAGCAGATCTCAATCACGATGTACAAGGTGTTCATGACTCCTCTTGAGTCTCTAAAACTACCACAAAAGGGGTGAGAAATAATTTTTAGTAGGAAAGTAAACATAATCAATTCATGCATCATCAATTTACTTCTTGTTAAGTCATTTCCAAGCAATTTAATTATGCACTCACTTCAATCACAGACAAAATGCAATCATATGACTATATGCCTATAGCTAAGTTCTTACATTGGATCCAAATTCTCTTTCTGGTCACATGTGCAAATTATCATGAGCTCACTTTGTCAAAAGCATCCTCTCAACTTCTTTCTTTCTTTCCTTCTTTGGGTAACAACCCTTCTAGGCACATGGACAAAGTGTGGTAAACCGCTTACGCGTGAGTAGCCACTTCTAGTTGGATCACTTCCTTACCGAGGATTTTTTCCTTCTTTCTTGTTCTACTTAAGGAATATCAAACATAAACAATAATGTATTTCTTTCTTTTCTTGGTAAAATAACATCTATTCTTTATCTTGAACTTTCTTTCATTTTTCTCATCATAGTAAATAAAATCATGCATTTATTCATTCTTTTCAAGGCATGCCCGAATGCTATATACTAAGCATATCTAAGAAAGCATTTCAATAAATCAAGCATTTGGCATATGAAGCATTCATCCATTCATATCATTCACATTTCTATGCATTTTAGGCACAATCAATCCATATAAAACTTTATCAACACAACTCAAATACACATTTTGGCATTCTTCAATATCTATATACTCAAGTCATCAATTCACATCAATCACATTACTAAGCATTTCAAAGACAATCAATTCATGAAGACATTATCAACACAACTCAAATTCACATTTTGGCACTCTTCAATATCTATTTATTCAAGTCACCATTTAACATCTTTTAGCAAACAAAGTATTACATTCCCTTATTCAAGCTTAGTTTTACACCTTTTTAACAGGTCCAAGAACTCGAAAAAGGAAAATAAACAACATTCTTAGGTAATACTCATGTCTTGGCCGAAACCAACACCATCTCACACATTTCAATTCACATCAAGCAATTTCAAAGGAACCTAGGTTATCAAGTACCAATTTCTTTCAAGATTACTTATGCTAGTCTTTCTTCAATTAGGAGTATAAATTTAGATGAATTCCATCACTTGATCTAAGAATCAAATCATTACTTATATTAAGTCCTAATTAATCAATTTAGTTAATTCATCATGTAAGTTCGTACTAAGGTTTAAATAAAGTAACAAATCAATTTCTATTCTATTTACTAAGTCATGGCTAAATTCATCAATCTAACTAGCATAAATTCACGAACTAGAGATCTAATCTAGCATCAATTCCATTTTACAATATCCTACCCTAATTTACAAGTCATGGTTGAATTCAACATACTTCCAAACCATTAACAATTACTCAAATCAAGCATTCAAATTAAGTTCTCCTATGGTACCTTGTCATAGCCGAAATTCAATTTGCTTTCCAAGATCAACCAATTTCACATACTGAAGTTGGTAGTAATACAACAAGGGGGTTGAATTGTGTTATTTTTTTCCTTAAAATATCTACTTTCTCACTACTTTCTCAAGTTAATTAGACTTGGAGGTGAAAAGGTTACTCTTAACAATAGAATAACAGTGAGAAGGTTAGGAAAATAAATATCAGAGTAAGGTGAGAAGGTTGGTAAGAGAGTTGACTAGTTAAGTTGAAGTAACCTTCTCACAACACAAACTTTGTTCTAAAGAGAAAAGATTATTGAAAAGCTTCTTTTCCAAATGAGATTAAGTTAATTATATTATAAAAAATAATTTGGAGTTATAGATTAAGTTTCTCTTTAAACAAGTTTTAGTTAACCTTCTCAAATCAGTTTATGGTTTAGTTTTAAAGTCTCTAATTGAATCCAATAATAGAAAAAGTAAAGAGATGAGGGAGAGAAGCTTTACACAGAGATTTAAAATGGATCACCCCTAAACCATATGGGGCTGCGTCCAATACCTAGCAACAACTAGGATTTTCCATTATTTATCAAGTATTCTTTTACACCCAAGCCTCTTTAGGATTTAAATCGAGTATTCTTTAACCATAGTTTCTCCATACTAACAACCAAGTATTCTTTGACACAACCTCTTTAGGCTAAAACTAAAATATTCTTTTCTTAGTCTATTCAGGCTTTTTGTCTTAGATTTAACTGGCTTGCATAATCCACAAGCTCACTCCCACAATGTAAGAATGAGTAGATGTTTACAAGTGTTTGTTTCTCTTGGGTACCTCTCGAAAACACTCAAGGAATGGATACAAACACTTTAAAATGTATTTCGGAACACCTACTAGAGATTTGAAAAGATTAGAAAGCAATAGGTAGAGATGAGAGACTTTAGTTCATTGTAGACAATCTCATATTAACACTAAGGTCCATAAAATTCTATTTTTCAAGCTTGGATCCTTTTATAGCCTTCGAAAATTTGACTATTGGATTTTCCAAATAGTAACTGTCTTTGCTTACAGCAGGTGACCGTTACTTTGTCTTCTTCTGGTTGAGTCAGCACGCTATTATTTAAGTGTGAAGGTTGAGCAAGCTTCTCACCTTCAACCTTCTCATGCACTTTCTCACTAGCAAACTTCTCAAGTATCTTCTCAACAAGCTTATCAAGTACCTTCTCAATAAGCTTCTCGAGTACCTTCTCAACAAGTTTCTCATCCAACCTGCTTAATCTTGAAATTGTCAATCTTCTCATCTCTCTTGGTTTCACTTTTTCATGGATTCTTCTTAAAGTTTAACACTCCACTTTGACACATAGAATCCTTCTTGAGATTAATCTTTATGGAATTTCTTTATCTTGATCATCCTTCTCACAGCCTTCTAAGCACCTTCTCACAGAAGCTTCTTATGTTCTTCAAGAACCTTCTCAGAGTTTACTTAAACTCTCTCAAGTCATAAATTGATCTTCTTAGCCTACTTTGATTGTCTAGATACCTATCTTTTGATGTATGGAGTCTTGTAAGACTTGATAAAACATAGAAAATACTCCACAAAGAACTTGTTAATCTAATTCAAATGTGTGAAACCATTTAAACATTTAACTTTATTTTCAATATAGTCATTATCATCAAAACTTGTTTTTTAATCTAAAGCACAAAAGGGCTTTGGAGCTTACATTCTCCCTTTTTTTTTTTATAATGACAAACTATTTTGAAAATTTTTGAAGTGAGCTTGTATGGTTCAAAGAGACTTTACCATTTTTTGCATATTAGGTGAAAAGGTTCAATTTACTCCCCCTCAACTTAACACTCATTTCAAATTGTTAGCTGAAACAGTAAATATGATGAATAAAGTATGAAAATAAAGAATGCATAAGATTTTTCATGAAAACTTATACTTCATTTATAAATAAAAGATTTGCATACATCATATTTAACATAAACTCCCCTTAAGAATATGCATCTTCTTAATAAGTTTCATAGGGTACTCACCAAAACATACACAAAATTTACAAAAATTTAAAATTTTCAGTTTTTCCGATCTCCTCCTTTTGTCATAAAAAAAAAACATAAGGGGAAAACTATTTAGCCTTCATCGAGTCTAGCCTTGTTGGGAACTTGCAGAGGAAAAATTTTCAAAAGACGAGGGAGAATGAGTGAATTTTGGGATTTTATTAAGAGTAAGATATGGATAATGCTTTTTCCTAGTAGTTTCGGGAATGATTTCATTTTCCATTTTATTGACCATCCACTCCTCAAACATAAGGAATCGATCCATGAAGGCATGTAAGGTAGAATGCATCTCAATTTGCCCATTATTCAACTTTCTCACTCTTCTCTTCAACTTACTATTTTCTGCCCTCAATTGTTTGATCTCTTCTTTAGTAGATTTGTAGGTTTTCTTGACAAGTGGCTTTTACGGAGTAGGTTCAGCTTGGGTAGAACCATAATGAGTCTCATTGCCTTCCATCCTTGCACCTTGGGCAGGATTAGGTTTGGCTTATTCTTCAACCAACACATTTAAATATGACCCCAAAGAGACCATTTTCCCTAAGGATTTCAAGGTTTCAGTGGGTGCAGTAGGAATATGAGGAGTTTTTGGGCTAGTTTCCCTTAGGATTTGATGGGCAGTTACATCATAGATGGGGGAAGGAATAGTTGGTGATATGTAGAGAATTAAAGAGTGAGGATCTTCAAGTAGTTCTAGGTTTATGGGGCTATGATATGGCTTCATCATTTTTAGGGTGAGAAGGTTAAGGAGAGGAAAACTTCACAGTATATTGGGAAAGTTCATCATCAACCTTCTCAGTGTGCTGAGAAGCTTCTTTTGCTTCAATTTCTTCTATTGTATCTCCTTCTTCTCTTCCTTGTCCTTCTTCCTTTTCAGGGACAAAGGTATGTTTAGATTGCCCTTCTAGCTCCAGATGACCTTCTCGAGAAAGCTGGGTGAGAACCCTAGCAACTATGACTCTTGGGTCAACAGTTGAGTATTGTAGAACATGATTTACACTTGGTTTTTTAATGATAGCTTCTTTAGGGGCATGTGATCCTTCTACAAAGAGATACTCCTCCCCAACACTATGTTCTTCTATAAGAGTTTCTTTCTCAAGGGTCTGAGAAGCTTCCTCATGCCCCAAATAATGTTCTTCCTTAAGGTGAGAAAGTTCAACTACAACCCTCTCAATATCCTTCTCAGCTTGCATTCCTTCTTTTTCTTCTCTTCCTTCTCAATCTTCCTCTTCTTCCTTTTTTTTTTTTCCTTTTCTTTTCTATCTTTGGCCTTTATTTTTTTTTTCTCTTTCTCTTTTTCTCTTTTCTCTCTTACTTTCAATTTTCTCAACCACTATTTATTTTAGGTCTTTCTCAGACTCATCTTTCTTAGGAGCTTCATCAACTATCTTCTTCTTTCCTTTCTCATTATTTTTCCCTTTAGAGGGTCTATCCTAGTGCATCCTACTTCTGATTTCTGGTCCTTTGTCAGCAAGTTCCTTCTTTTCCAAATGCATCTGCTTTAGAGTCCTCTTTGAGATGACTGCTCCTTCCTTCTCAGCCTTCTCATTGCTCAAGTCCACTTCAAAGTGTTGAAGACTTTTTTCAGTAGCATTCCATATGGCAAACGAGCACCCATTTTTGTATTTTCAATGGCCAAAATCATGTATTTGAGGATGTTGAAGTAAAGGTTAAGGGGTTTTCTCTCCTTGATATGGTACATCACCATTTTGTCAGCCTCATGAATTTCCTTTGTGCTTCTTATTCTTGGCATGACAAAGTAACAAGAGAGAGAATGGATGAACTTGGCAATTACATTCAACTTGCTTACAACTTTGGACTCCTCGCCATCAAGGAATAGGGTGTTGATTACCACTTCATAATTCCCATATCCAATGTGCCATCATGCCTGGTCATACACTTCAAGTCCTTTGTTTGGCACACTAATAATGGTTGAGAGGGTCGTCATGTCCAATTTGATTTCTTTCCCTTTAATAACGGTGATAAGAGAAGGTAGATCGATTGTGTAGGTAGCACCAGTATAGAATCTTTGGTAGAGAGTGGGATATACCTTCTCAGAGATGTTGAAAAAGTTATCCCACTTCAGGACCTTCATGTGAGACCTGAAATCTCTTCCTTCCTTGGCCATTTCTTCAAACGATATACTTCTTCTAGGCATAGCCTTCTTGTGCTTGAACCAGTCATTGTACTTCTGCTTTGCTTCTTGTATAGAAAGGGGCTTGAAATAGATTTTGAAAGATTTAGGCTTCTCATAACTGTCAGACCCTTCATCCTTTTCTTCCTCTTCCTCCAAAACTATGGCTTCTTTTACCTTTGCCTTCTTCTAGGGTGTTGTGGACTTTACAGCACCTGACATCACACGAAGGGACCTTCTTCACTTCGTTTGGACATTTTGGGATCCTAGTTCTCTTTGAGAAGGTGCAAGAATTTCCTAGTTTTTGCATGTCGCGTGGTTTCAGGTGTGGTTGAAGAGGATAAAGTGGTGTCATTGTTGGATGCAGGTTAAGCAGCCTTCGTAATGCTCTAATACTAATACTATAGTATATCTGGAATATACGTGATTAAACAGGATTTGACACGTCACTTCTAACATATAAACATCATACTACCTTAATAATAAGTGTACATGTTATTATATAGAGCCTTGAGAGGGAAATGTAACTTGTACATGAATAAGTATACATATGAAAAGAATATCCTTTACTGATATAACAAGTTCAACTAACTAGTTCTTCAGTGTTTAAGTATATACAAACTAAGCTTCGAAGGCATTTGTACAATACAACTTAAATTTTCCATTGCATAACTATATAACACAAAGCAATGGTCAAAAGAGTAAATAACTCTGCTCTATGTCTTCCACTTAATTTCTTCTCCTTGGGTGAGCCTCGCACTGGAATTATTATGGAAATAAAGCAAATGGGTAAGAATTCTAAAATCTTTAGTAGTGCTAAAACATGTAATCTCATTATAATAACTTCTGCTACTTCAGGGAAATCAAATCAGTATTATAAATACCATATAGAAAGGTGGCATAAGCAAAAAAAATTATTCCTTTCTCTTCCTGAGATAGATAATTCATTTATTACTATGACTCAATTATCTCATAATCAACCATTCATACTAAATCATCACGATATCAATAGATCATAGAAATCACATGTATATGAGTTAAATATGAGTCACAACTCACTATCACTCGACAATCATATACTCTCTTTGCGTAAACATTCATAATGCAGATTCATGATCTATATGTGTAACTAACATCTATATAATAATATAAAAATACTCACACAAGTGTAAGTCTCATGCTAATGCTTATGTAATGTCATATGTTAATGCTCATGTAATGTCATATATTAATACCTGTTTAGTGTCATTATGCCAATGCTCATTTAGTGCCATCAAGCCAATGCCCGTTTAGTACCATTAGGCCAATACTTGTTTAGTGCCATCTAGCAAATGCCCGTTTAGTGCCATCTTTCTATGTATATTCCCAGGAACTCAATTCCTTATATCTCTTAATAGGGAGGGAATGTTACCTCCTCACACTACCTTGATAGAGAATAGTAAGTATAGATCACCTTTAATCAAGGTTCATATCCAATATATTTATAACTTCAGCACATATCATATCAGTACAAGACAAGCTCAACTTTAACAATTTAAAGGAGCAAAACAAAATATACATGCAATATTAGCTCAACTTTAACAATTAAAGGAGCAAATCATGTTTCTTGTACACTTTATGAACATGACAAGCATATAAGTCAAACTCATCTCATTATGTATTTATTAGTGCATAATGTTCCACTTCTCAAGTGAACTTAGTGCGCAAAATCATCATCTCACAAATGAACAAAATATATAATACAATCACTTCTAAAGTGAACTAAGTGCACAATGTAGTCATCATTTCTTAATTCTACATTAACAACAAATCTCAAGTCATTGAGTGCACATTTATATCATAAGATATCTTAAATAGTGAGTTTATTCACACCATGTGATATAAACATATGTATCATTTAGTCCCACCAAGCATAGACTATGTTTTCTCAAAACAGGGAACTAGTAATCAATTTCCCACTCATGGTAATCGATTACCATAAGCTAAAATCTCATAATAGAGGCTTGGTAATTGATTACCCACTCCTAATAATCGATTACCAACTTGAAATTTCACAAGTCAGTAACTTGATAATCGATTACCCATATGTGGCAATCGATTACCACTTATAATACTCATATTACAAAAGCTTAGTAATCGATTATCCACTTATGGTAATCTATTACCACCTTTATTTCTCGTTTCACATAACCTTAGTAATCGATTATCCACTCATGGTAATCGATTACTACATTTCCAACACTAATCCTTAAAGCTTGGTAATTGTTTACCCACTTGTGGTAATCGATTACCACGTGGTTTTCATCAATATACAGAGGTTTTCCAAGCCTAACAACTCAAGAAAAACCAATATCAACTAACATATCAACATTTCACAACATATAAGTTCTCAAACCAACATTAAAAGGGTTTATCAATAATGATTCAATCGTCAAATCCATATTATCAACCTCATGTTTATAAAGTTTCAAAGCTATTCCTAAGCTCAAACATCCTTAAACATACACATATCAATCAAAACTTCTAAAGCAAGTTCATCAATATAAGTTCTTGGTAACAAGAAAAGAAAAGAGTGAAGTAAAGAAACATCACAGCCCCTACCTATACTCCTATGGTGATGGTATGCTATTGTCCTTCATTGTTTCCTTCTTCCTCTTCTTTCTTTCTTTTCCTCTTTTTCCCTTGTCTCTTTTCTCTTTGCTCCTTGCTACAATCATGTGAGAAAGAGTGAAAAATGAGAGAGAAATCAAAGAATGAAAAGATAGAGGGCGGTGGAGTAGCTGAAGAGATAAGGTTGAATTCTTTTAGTGTTAACTGGAAATGTTATATCTCTTAGGAATACTTTGATCTTCCATTAACACATTTTCTAACCTTCATAGGTGTTACAGAAAATTTTAAGACTTTATTTAGTCCTTATACTCATTTTTTCAATGACTTTCTATATACTATTAACGGTCACTTAAGTTTTATTATTTTTCATTAAGTTCAGTTAAAACTAAGGAACTAAACTAATAGGCTTATAGGTATTTGACATCTCCATAAAATCTCAAAATTTTCTAAGTTATCTGCCTATTTAATTTAACCTTTAAACATTCATTATGTATAATTAAAAATGTCAAACTAGCTCAGTTAATTCTCTAAAATTTACTACAACTAGTTCCAACCATGTGTGACCTAGAAATAAATTTTTCATATTTATTTCCATCATCTATGAAGTTTATGTTAAATTTTGAGCTATTATAAGTTATTTTTCACATTCAGTGTTATAGTAATATTTTAAATGAACTCAAAAGGTCACCAGAATTAACAGGTAACTTATACAAGTGCTATTGAACTTCTATAACCATGATTAACACTAATAGGTTAGGGAGGATGTTACATTTCTCCCTTCCTTTTTTAATTTTTGTCCTCAAAATTGCTTACCTCAGGTAAAAAGTTATGGATAGTCTTGCATCATGTTGGACTTTAGTTCCCAGATGGCCTCCTCTGTGTCAATCTCATCCCATATCTCCCTCACCAAAGGAGTCTTCTTACCTCTGAGCTCTTTGACTCCTCTGTCCACGATCCTTATAGGTTTTATCATATATGTTAAATCATCTCTTAATTGCACGGATTCATTTTCCAAAATGTGTGAAGGATCTGGAGTATATTTTTTGAGTTATGAAACATGAAAAACATTGTAAATGTTGGACAATTTAGGTGGAAAGGCTATCTAGTAGGCAACGGATCCAATTCTTTTCAGGATTTGATAAAGACCAAGAAACAGACAGTTTAGCTTTTGAGTTTTGAAAACTCTACTAACCCCTATAGTAGGAGTAACTCTCAGAAATATATATTCTCATTTCTCAAATTCTAGAGGTCTTCTCATTCTATCCTCATAGCTCTTTTGCCTACTTTGAGTAGTAACCAACCTATCCTTAATCATTTTTACTTGTTTTGTGATTTGTTATACCAACTTAGGACCTAGGAAGGTTCTTTCTCCTATCTCATACCAACATAAAGGTGAGCTACATTTTCTACCATACAAAGCCTCATATGTTGTTGTTCCTATGTTGGTGTGTGATAACTGTCAAGACTACCAAATTATATCAATTTATAACTGATTCACTAAAACTAGTTATAGTATAAGGTAACACCGGGTTGAGCCTTTAGATCACTCTAATTATGCAATCAAATTAAGAGGTTAAAAACCAAGGGAAAGAGTTTGCAAGATTAATCAACAGAAAGCAATTAAAATGATAAACATAATTAGGAAAACAACAAATCCAAGGGAATTAACCAATCTTGATTTTAATCCATCCTTAATCACTATGGATCCATTCAATCACTAATTGAATTCTTGGTTTAAGTATCAAGATTATCAATCCCTGGGATTGATTAAAGATTCTACCCCTCCATGAATGAGAGGGAAGAATTGCAGAAAAAAAGAGAAAACCTAGAGAGAAGGCAGGGGAAGAAAGATGAAGAGAGAGAATGAAAAATGTTGAATGAATAAATGCCTTTTTGTTCTATTGCTCTCACCTCTTAAACCTAACTTCTAATTTAGCCTTACATGATCAAAATTCTAAAACGTACAAAGCTGAGTCAATTAGGAATCATTGGTCCCAAGTCTCATGTCATTTAGAGGCCTAAAACTTAAGTTATGCTCAATTAAGTAGCCTAACCCGTCAGCAACTCGTCTCTTCTTTCCATCTTCAATTGCATGCCCAAAACAATATACTTCAACTTAGGAGTATTCATAAGAGTTACACATTTGTGTCTTAGCTTCCATTTGGGCTTAGTTTGAGATCCATTAGACTCATATAACTCAAGATATGCGCTAATGAGTGCGTAGAGGTCAAGTTGTCAAGATCAACATTCTGGCTCTTGCTTCAACTTCAGTTTGAATTATCCAAACAAATGATCCAGCTCCTGAGGTCTCCATGAAACTTGTAGAGATTTGTCTTATATTTCCTACAAGACTAGAATCACATCAATCAGATATTTAAAACTCAGATTATAGCTAAATTACTGAACACTAATAGACAAATTAAGGTTAATTCATGCAATAATCCTTCAATAGTCCAATTAGGCCCAATATCATAAAATATGACAAAACTAGCTTAATTAAGCTAAATTAAACCTTAAGAAGTCTAGTGAGAGGATTATTAAATGAATAAAATATATTATTATTGTAACACCCCAAATTTCCTATCTATTAGACAGTAATTTTGACAGTTAACAAAATTCTACTGTTTAGTAATTTTTGTATGCTGTAAAATTATTTTGTATATTCCATCATCATATTTGATCGTTTTGTGTGATTTACTCCGTGTCAGGAAAATTATAATTTTTGAGCTGGGGAAAATATTTATGTATTTATTTCTCTTGATTGTTAATTATTTTTAACAATCTGACTTGATTTTCATACGTTTTCTAATATTTGTGATATTTGTGGATGATTATAATTTTTTGTGTTTCTCTGATTGTTTTTGGGCTGTTTGTGGGCCCAGGTGGCCTTACATGCTCCAAGTGGGTCCTACAAAGTGAAAATTTTTCTACGTATAAAAAAAATTATACTGTTGAGACGGAGACAGGAAATCTTACTAAACCTGAATCCGGAAACAGTTCTAGAAAATTTCTTGTATTGTGTTTTGTACTGTATTTAATTATCGAGCGATAAAAATACAGTAAATACATTCTTTCGTGGGGTTTTTAGCAGATAAAAATAGAAATTATACTGCGTAAGTCAACAATAGTGGTTATGACAACTTTTGACGGACCAATAGGAAACAAGTTTAATTCTTTTGATGGACCAATAAGAAGTAAGCTTAGTATTTAAGACTTTGAATATCAACCGTCGATTTAATCAATGGTGTAGAATTAGTCTAAGAAAATGGCTATGACCATTTACAACCATTGGATTTAGATTTAAATCAAAGGTGGAGATTTGATCTTATAAAGTGGCTAGGACCATTTGTGACAGTTGGATTTGAATTTAATCAACGGTGGAGATGGATTATTTATAACCATTGGATTTGGATTTAATCAATGGTGGAGATTTGGTCTTCTAAAATGGCTATGACTAATTATGACCCTTGAATTGAAAGTAAGAAGGAATAATCTTGACCCTTCATTTTTGGAGATGGATCTAATGGCTAGAATTTCAAGGAGGAAAGATCTAATGGCCTAGATTAAGTCTTCTAATCAAAAGTCTACCTTAATCTTAACCATTGATCTAATCAATGGCTTAAATGGCTCTAAATGGTGGCTAGAAAAGATGACAACTTTGTTGAATGCATGGATGGAGGAGGGGACAGTTTTGTGCTTCTTTTAGGAGCTAAAGGAAAAAGTTTGAAGACATTATTAGTTGTTTTAGTCAATTATGCATCATTATTGCTTATTTGCACTCTTATGAGAATGCATGGAAAGGGGGGCTACGATTTTGAGAAGCTTTAGGACATAGGAAAGTTTGAAGACCATATTATTGATATTCTTGATTTCCTTTGTCTTCTCCAAAAACAATAACCCATTAAGCTTTTCTCTCCACTTTCTTTTCATGGAGGTTTCGGCCAAGACCCCTAGATCTACCTTCCATCACTCTTTAATTTCAAACAACCACATATCTTGAATCCTTACCTTATTCTAAGCAACTTTCATGTTAGAGACTTTCTCTAAATCATTCATCTTCATGGACTTTCTTCAAGATCAAAGTTATAGGGCATTTGTGGTGAAGTGTAAGGAAACTTCATTTCTTCTCTCTTCTTCATGTTCTAAGCCATGTTTTATCCATGATTTATCTTGTTCAAGCTTGATATGTTAATTAAATTGTGTTTTGTTTTGTATTTGAGAAGCTCTTGGTGGTGAAGGACTTGGAAACAGAAGCAAAACAAGGAGCTTTTGAGGATCTTCAAGAGGTAAGAGGGAGATTCTTCTCACCAACCAAATATGGTGGTGAGAGATGGTCTTATATTTGATGGATGGTGAATCTATGTGAGGATTCATATCCATGGTCATGTAATTATTTGTGGGTGTTTATGTGTTTGATTTGTTTGTTCATGCTTTGTATGATTTGCATGATTTATTATTTTTGATTATGGCATGCTTGTGGTAGGTTATGATATATATGATGAAATATGTATATGTATGCCATGATTTGATGATGGAAAGGAAATTAATTTTTGGTTCCAAAGACCAAGAGGAATTTCGGCCAAGACACCTCAAAATAGGTGTTCATAAATTAATATTTTCATGAATGATAAAATCGAATGATTAGAAAAGCAAGGAAAATAAACAAAGGGTTTGTTTTTCAAGAAGAAGTGTTCATGGTTTTGAGAAGGATTTTTATTAATTTATTTTGTGTAAAAAGTTTCTAAGCATTTTACTAAACATGAGTTTTAAATGAAAAGGGCAATGTTGATTTTAAGGATTTGCAAAGAAAGTGAAAATGGATTTATAAAGAAAGTGAAAATGAAAAATGAACAAATGATTTGATTTCAAAGACCAAGTGCTCACGGTTTTTGTAAAGGATTTTGAATGGTTTTGTTTGTGTAAAACCATATTGACTTAGAAGGAAAAATGTTTTGATGATTTCAAAAGTCATGTCCACGTTTTTTAAGGCTTGTAATGCCTTGATTTTATAGAAACAAAATGGAAATATAATTGATTTAGTATAAAGAATTTGGAAAGGGAATCAGAGTGTTTTATCATTTGAGAAAATGGGATTTTTGTATATGAATGGAAAAGAGAGGTTGAAAATTTATGAAACTCAATTTATTTTGAAGAGAATTGATTTTAGAATTGATTTGAGAAAAAATGGAGAATATAATAGTGATTTGATATTTTCTAACGTGTAACTCATCATTGGGGTTTTGGAGAGAGTTAGTAATTTTTAAAGTTAGAAACATTGATTTAATTCAATAGAATTGTGAATTTGTGGAATATATTGTGAAAAGGATTTTCTTGAGTAAGAAAATGTGGAAAATAATGTGAGTAGTCATATTATTTTGAGAAAGGTTGAAATGGAATTTTTGAAGGTTGAAAAATATTTTTCGTAATGGAGTTATGGTGAAAAATGATTTACGTAACTTAAAAACGTGATTTTTAAGTTACGCGATTTGAAAAACGATTAAATATTTTACGGGATTGAAATATTATTGAAAAATCACTACGTGATTGAAAAGTGATGAAATATTTTTACGTGATTATGAAAATGGTGGAAAATCGCTACGCGATTAGAAATACGTGTAAATATTTTTACGCGATTGAGAAAACGTTAAAAAATCAATACGTGATTTGAAAATGCAACAGAAGTGTTGTGGAATTGTGAAAACGTAACAAGAATGTTGCGCAATAGTGAAAAACACGACAAAAGTGTTTTGTGACTATGAAAATGCGATAACATGATTTTGCGATTAAATATACAGTATGATTACTGTTGGGCCAGTGTGTGGACCCTGATCATGAGATTATGAAAACTGAATTGAGAATGGGCCAGTGTGTGGACCCTGTATGAGAAAATTGTGAATTTTACCTATGATTGGCATTGGTGCATTTTATATGCATGAACTGGTGTATGAACACTGTATATGAAATTTTGCATATGATTGGCATTGGTGCATTGAACATGCATTGGAAAGGTCCGAGGGACTGTATGAGGCTATTTGCCTAGAAGAGACGTACACCTCTTGAGTGGGTGTAATATGTGTAATGCAAGTCACTTGTTGACCTTGGGGGCATCGGGGTGCGGGTTGCTTACATGGGTGGTTGGTAACTCTTCTTCCCGTAAGTTTGACCGATGCAACACACCGATGATCCTGACCGAGACACTATTCTTAATCAAGATCTAGTAAAGACTGTCGTGTATATGCTAGATGTGCAAAAATCAAAATGAGGATTATAGCACGTGGTTTGAGGCATTTTGGTACAGACAGATCTTTCTGATCAACTTCTCCGAACTGAGTATTAGCTCCATGGAGTAGGACATTGAGTCTATATGCGCATGCATGAATCTGAGCATTTATATCTGTATGATATATTAATTGAGGAATATTGGCTATGACAATTGTTTTGAATACTTGGATGATGATGATGATAATTGGATAATGATGAGGGCATCACCATAAATATTGAATGATAATTGAATTGATAAATGATTTAAGGATGATAATTGATTAATGTTGATGGTATGATATATCTGTATGATATGTTGTTGTGTTATCTCTGTGCTGCCATGTTGGTATTGGCGTAGGTGATCTCACCTCTTTGTTATATTGTTTTGCTATGTTTGTGTTGTAAAAATTATATAGTAGAAGGAAACGAGTTGTCTTAGACATAACGGGTGGTAGATATTCTGATATTGGTGACAATATTGAGGAGTAGCAATTCAAGATTCGATAGTGTGCAGTGTGAATAAAGAACAGATGTCTGATGCATCAAGATGGATACAAGAAGGAATAAGTATGTTTAGTTTTACCGTTAGTATTGTACCGTACTATTAAGTAAGACCCGTGATGGGGTTTACTACTATTAAAAAGAGAGTCTGTTAGTTTTATATTTCTCTTTAAATTGTTAAATATTAATTGGTGTCAATATTGTATATTAATGAGTTTAATTATATTTTCAGTAATACTTATGGATTTCAATAAGTTTATGTTTCTGTAATAAGAAATTTTAAAACTCACATTTTATAACTCAAACCTTTTATGAACTTCTTTACAGATTATGAGTTGGGAGTCAGAAATATGATACCCTGAGGAGGGTGTTACATTAGTTGATATTAGAGCACGGTTTGAGTCTTTTGGGGTTAGGTCTATTTTTCTTGTGTTGTGTTCTCTGTGTGTTTGATTTCCGAAAAGAAACAAATGTTTATTTGAAATGGTTACATCTGGTTTCCATTGTATTTTGATTTGCCCGTCTTTGAAGAAAGGAAATGGCTCGTGGTAGACGTACGCGTGTGGAAGCAGAACGTGACATTAACATTATGGTTGCAGTTATGGGAGCAATGCAGAGGATAACTGACGTGACAGTATAACAAGAACAGAGGATCGCTGAACAGTAGGAACTGAAAGTTGAGGTTCAGGATCTGATGGAAGAGAATCAGTTTTGAAATACAAGATTTCGTAATTTTGGAACCTGGTATTTCTTCTTAGGAATATTAGGAAAGTGATTGATTTCAACGGGAAACATAATTACAATCACCAGGAAATCAGCAGAAGCAGTGAACGTGTGGAGGTAGTGCTTGTAATAGTAAACCCATTTGGACCGTGATGTGTTTACTATTTTGTAAGTGAAATGGAAAGGGGCACTTAATGAAGGATTCTATGTTCAAGGAAACAATTTGTTTTAAGTACGGAAAGTTTGGACATATTTTCAGAGATTGTGTTCCATTGAAAATAGAGTTTTCTGTTAGTAAAATCTCGAATAGTAGGGAAAGTTGTTACTCTGAATGGAACGGGAGTGTTTTGAACTGAAGACCTAAATAAGGGAGACAATGCTATAGAACGTGATTCTTTAACCTATTCTTTATGACATATGATTGGGTAGATCAATTATATGTTGGTGTTATCTATGTCTTCGTTATCTTCTGACTTGCTGAATTCTATTTCTATTCTTAGCCTATCATGCTATTCATGTTATTCAAATTATTGTTATAGATCAAAACTTTGTGTTAGTTTGATCTGTTTATTTCTTTCATAAATAGATTTGATCTTTGAAACGGATTGGTTATTTTTCAACCGTATCCTATGAGATTATTTCAACAAAGTGTTAGTATTCCAGAAAACTCATTCTTAAAATCGGATTACATCAAATTCTTTGCTGGAATATATCCGGTAACATATCAGATAGTTTTACTATCTTTCACAATATTTTTCATGTATCGCAATTTGCAAGAAAGGATATTCCTATTTAAATCCATGTCATAGTATCTAATACAGTGTTATTGAAAGAGGACGCGATGTGTGAGATATTTCTTGTTAAGAGTAAAGGCAGGAGAATGAAGCGATACGAGGACAAAGAAATTTCAAGTGACGCTGTTTGGAGTGGCGAATGTTTTCTCAACATCCATGAATTAGGTGAGTAGAATTTTTCGTCCTTATTTAGACAGAATTGTCATTATTTCTTTGTTGACAACATTCTGATCTATTCACAAAATTATAAGGAACATATTGAACATCTCAGTGTGATTTTTTCAAGTTCTAAAAGAGAAGTGGTTATATGCTAAGTTGTTGAGATGTGAATTCTGAATGGATGAAGTTTAGTTTTGGGTTCCGTAATTCTAAGGAAGGAATTGCGATTGATCCGTTAAAGGTTGAAAATGTGTTTGATTACTTATTTGGTATTAGTTCTGTCCAATTGCAGTGAACCATTAGAGGTGAACAGTGATGCATTACATCGGAGTTTAAGATATGTGTTTATGCATAATAGAAGAATTGTAGGGTATGATTTTATGAAATTGAAGGTACATGAGGAAAACTATTCTACGCAAGAATGGAGGTTGGTTGCTGTTAAATTTGTATTAGAAGTATGGAGATACTTTCTTTATGGAGTAAAATTTAACATCTTCAGTAATTATAGGAATCTGAGATATCTGTTAGATCAGGAGAAATTGATCGTAAGACAAAGAATTTCTATTGGTTAAAATCGTTTAGAATGATGTAAGTGGAGAAGCAATATAAGAGTTGGAGAATAAGATAAAAGAACAATATCCATATTTATTCTAAGGATATGAAATCAGGTTTATTAAATTTTGAGGACGAAATTTCTTTTTAGAGGGGAAGTATTGTAACACCCCAAATTTCCTATCTATTAGACAGTAATTTTGACAGTTAACAGAATTCTACTATTTAGTGATTTCTGTGTGCTGTAAAATTATTTTGTATATTCCGTTAGCATATTTAATCGTTTTGTGTGATTTACTCCATGTTAGGAAAATTATAATTTTCGGGCCGAGAAAAATCTTTATGTATTTATTTCTCTTGATTGTTAATTATTTTTAACAATCTGACTTGATTTTCATACGTTTTTTAATATTTGTAATTTTTGTGGATGTTTATAAATTTTTGTGTTTCTCTGATTGTTTTTGGGCTGTTTGTGGGCTCAAGTGGCCTTACATGGATCCAGGTGGGTCCCGTAAAGTGAAAATTTTTCTACGTATAGAAAAATTTACACTATTGAGACAGAGATAGGGGATCTTACTAAACCTGAATCCGGAAATAGTTTTAGAAAATTTTTTGTACTGTATTTTATACTGTATTTAATTATCAAACGATAAAAATATAGTAAATATATTCTTTCGTGGGGTTTTTAGCAGATAAAAATAGAAATTATACTGCGCAAGTCAACAATAGTGGTTATGACAACTTTTGACGGACCAATAGGAAACAAGTTTAATTCTTTTGACAAGTTTAATTCTTTTGACGGACCATTAGGAAGCAAGCTTAGTATTTAAGACTTTGAATATCAACCGTCGATTTAATCAACGGTGTAGAATTAGTCTAAGAAAATGGCTATGACCATTTACAACCATTGGATTTAGATTTAAATCAAAGGTGGAGATTTGATCTTATAAAGTGGCTAGGACCATTTTTGACTGTTGGATTTGGATTTAATCAACGGTGGAGATGGATTATTTATAACCATTGTATTTAGATTTAATCAATGGTGGAGATTTGGTCTTCTAAAATGGCTATGACTAATTATGACCCTTGGATTGAAAGTAAGAAGGAGTAATCTTGACCCTTCATTTTTGGAGATGGATCTAATGGCTAGAATTTCAAGAAGGAAAGATCTAATGGCCTAGATTAAGTCTTCTAATCAAAAGTCTACCTTAATCTTAACCATTGATCTAATCAATGGCTTAAATGACTCTAAATGGTGGCTAGAAAAGATGACAACTTTTTTGAATGCATGGATGGAGGGGGGGATGGTTTTCTACTTGTTTTAGGAGCTAAAGGAAAAAAGTTTGAAGACATTATTAGTTGTTTTAGTCAATTATGCATCATTATTGATTATTTGCACTCTTATGAGAATGCATGGAAAGAGGGGCTATGGTTTTGAGAAGCTTTAGGACATAGGAAAGTTTGAAGACCATATTATTGATATTCTTGATTTCCTTTGTCTTCTCCAAAAACAATAACTCATCAAGCTTTTCTCTCCACTTTCTTTTCATGGAGGTTTCGGCCAAGACCCCTAGATCTACCTTCCATCACTCTTTAATTTCAAACAACCACATATCTTGAATCCTTACCTTATTCTAAGCAACTTTCATGTTAGAGACTTTCTCTAAATCATTCATCTTCATGGACTTTCTTCAAGATCAAAGTTATAGGGTATTTGTGGTGAAGTGTAAGGAAACTTCATTTCTTCTCTCTTCTTCATGTTCTAAGCCATGTTTTATCCATGGTTTATCTTGTTCAAGCTTGATATGTTAATTAAATTGTGTTTTGTTTTGTATTTGAGAAGCTCTTGGTGGTGAAGGACTTAGAAAAAAGAAGCAAAACAAGGAGCTTTTGAGGATCTTCAAGAGATAAGAGGGAGATTCATCTCACCAACCAAGTATGGTGGTGAGAGATGGTCTTATATTTGATGGATGGTGAATCCATGTGAGGATTCATATCCATAGTCATGTAATTATTTGTGGGTGTTTATGTGTTCCATTTGTTTGTTCATACTTTGTATGATTTGCATATTTGTTGTTTTTTATTATGGCATGCTTATGGTAGGTTATGGTATATATGATGAAATATGTATATGTATGCCATGATTTGATGATGGAAAGGAAGTTGATTTTTGATTCCAAAGACCAAGAGGAATTTCGGCCAAGACACCTCAAAATAGGTGTTCATAAATTAATATTTTCATGAATGATAAAATCGAATGATTAGAAAAGCAAGGAAAATAAACAAAGGGTTTGTTTTTCAAGAAATAGTGTTCACAATTTTGAGAAGAATTTTTATTGATTTATTTTGTGTAAAAAGTTTCTAAGCATTTTACTAAACATGAGTTTTAAATGAAAAAGGCAATGTTGATTTTAAGGATTTGCAAAGAAAGTGAAAATGGATTTACAAAGAAAGTGAAAATGAACAAATGAACAAATGATTTGATTTCAAAGACCAAGTGCTCACGGTTTTTGTAAAGGATTTTGAATGGTTTTGTTTGTGTAAAACCATATTGACTTAGAAGGAAAAATGTTTTGATGATTTCAATAGTCATATCCACGTTTTTTAAGGCTTGTAATGCCTTGATTTTATAGAAACAAAATGGAAATATAATTGATTTAGTATAAGAAATTTGGAAAGGGAATCAGAGTGTTTTATCATTTGAGAAAATGGAATTTTTGTATATGAATGGAAAAGAGAGGTTGAAAATGTATAAAACTCAATTTATTTTGAAGAGAATTGATTTTAGAATTGATTTGAGAAAAAATGGAGATATAATTGTGATTTGATATTTTCTAACGTATAACTCATCCTTGGGGTTTTGGAGAGCGTTAGTAATTTTTAAAGTTAGAAACATTGATTTAATTCAATAGAATTGTGAATTTGTGGAATATATTGTGAAAAGGATTTTCTTTAGTAAGAAAATGTGGAAAATAATGTGAGTAGTCATATTATTTTGAGAAAGGTTGAAATGGAATTTTTGAAGGTTAAGAAATATTTTTCGTAATGGAATTATGGTGAAAAATGATTTACGTAACTTAAAAACGTGATTTTTAAGCTACGCGATTTGAAAAATGTTTAAATATTTTACGGGATTGAAATATTATTGAAAAATCACTACGTGATTGAAAAGTGATAAAATATTTTTACGTGATTATGAAAATGGTGGAAAATCGATACGCGATTTGAAATACATGTAAATATTTTTACGCGATTGAGAAAACGTTGAAAAATCAATATGTGATTTGAAAATGCAACAGAAGTGTTGTGGAATTGTAAAAACGTAACAAGAATGTTGCGTAATAGTGAAAAACACGACAAAAGTATTTTGTGACTATGAAAATGCGATAACATGATTTTGCGATTAAATATACAGTATGATTACTGTTGGGCCTATGTGTAGACCCTGTATGAGAAAATTGTGAATTTTGCCTATGATTGGCATTGGTGCATTTTATATGCATGAACTGGTGTATGAACACTGTATATGAAATTTTTCCTATGATTGGCATTGGTGCATTGAACATGCATTGGAAAGGTCCGAGGGACTGTATGAGGCTATTTGCCTAGGAGAGACATACACCTCTTGAGTGGGTGTGATATGCGTAGTGTAAGTCACTTGTTGACCTTGGGGGCATCAGCGTGCGGGTTGCTTACATGGGTGACTGGTAGGTCTTCTTCTCGTAAGTTTAACCGATGCAATACACCGATGATCCTGACCGAGACACTATTCTTAATTAAGATCTAGTAAAGACTGTCGTGTATATACTAGATGTGCAAAAATCAAAATGAGGATTATAGCACGTGGTCTGAGGCATTTTGGTATAGACAGATTTTTCTAATCAACTTCTCCGAACTGAGTATTAGCTCCATGGAGTAGGACATTGAGTCTATGTGCGCATGCATGAATCTGAGCATTTATATCTGTATGATATATTAATTGAGGAATATTGGCTATGACAATTGTTTTGAATACTTGGATGATGATGATAATTGGATAATGATGAGGGCATCACCATAAATATTGAATGATAATTGAATTGATAAATGATTTAAGGATGATAATTGATTAATGTTGATGGTATGAAATATATGTATGATATGTTGTTGTGTTATCTCTGTGCTGCCATGTTGGTATTGGCGTAAGTGATCCCACCTCTTTGTTATATTGTTTTGCTGTGTTTGTGTTGTAAAAATTATATAGTAGAAGGAAACGAGTTGTTTTAGACATAACGGGTGGCAGATATTCTGATATTGGTGACAACATTAAGGAGTAGCAATTCAAGATTCGATAGTGTGCAGTGTGAATAAGGAACAAATGTCTGATGCATCAAGATGGATACAAGAAGGAATAAGCATGTTATGTTTTACCGTTAGTGTTGTATCATGCTATTAAGTAAGACCCGTGATGGGGTTTACTACTATTAAAAAGAGAGTCTGTTAGTTTTATATTTCTCTTTAAATTGTTAAATATTAATTGGTGTTAATATTGTATATTAATCAGTTTAATTATATTTTCAGTAATACTTATGGATTTCAGTAAGTTTATGTTTCTGTAATAAGAAATTTTAAAACTCACATTTTATAACTCAAACCTTTTATGAACTTCTTTACAGATTATGAGTTGGGAGTCAGAAATGTGATACCCTGAGGAGGGTGTTACAGTTATTAAATTCCATCACACTTAGCATTTGTACTCCTAGGCAAAACACATAATATCAAAACTAGGGAACAAGGAAAAATAACACAAACTCAAAAACTAAAAACTCTAAAAGACTTAATTTCCAATAATATTTAAGAATGCAAGAGTTTACAAGCAAGAAGAGCAACCAAAGATTCAAGGGATCAAAACATTCATGAGGTAACATTTCTTGACATCTTAAACCAAAAAGCAAGGTAGCTTCAATTTGAAAAGCTTGAGTTAAGAATAATAGATCCTCGCAAGATACACTTTCAATCCCTCAAGTGTTTAAAAGATAAGTATTTCACTCAATTCAACCCATGAAAAATTGTACTACCTAAGCTTGCTTATCTTCTACTTCTCCACTACTCAAATACATGCACACACAAATTAAGATGATTTTATTCAATGTTGTAATATGGTCAAGGTAAGGGAAGGAAACAATATGTATATGACAAACTAAATACCTAAGAGATTAAAAGAGCATTGAGGAGGAACTCAAATGACAAGCATGAAATTTTATCCCTAATTCCATATAATGCGCATTCTCTTTACATATTCCTTTCTTTTTGTAGAAGGTTGGTGGTAATCACATATTTTATATATTAACAAAACCTCATGTTTAGTCATTTACACTCTCCATATTCTTAATTCATTGAACTTGGTCATATTTTGTGAGTTTGGGCTCAAATTTCTTCCTCCCTCTTCTCTCTAATTTTCGTTTTCTTCTCGCATTTCATTTTTTTTTGAGTTCCCCTCTTCTCATGGAGGGGTAGGGCCTTTAAATCAATCCAAGAGATTGAACATTCTTGATTGTTAATCTTGAGATTTCGTTTTTATTGTTAACATTCATCCATTAATCAAGTTTCTCTTCTTCTTATCTTTCTTAATTTTGGTTGCTTAATTGGAATTTTAACATGTTAATTGCTTAATTGGAATTTTAACATGTTAATTGCTTAATTATCATGTGCAAAGAGATGAACTCAGAGATTAAACAAGGCATTGAAGGTGTTTGATGAAATGTTTAACTTGGTTGGATCTTGGTTTTCAAGTTAATTTGGGTTTAAGATGGATGCTTAATTTGTCTAACCTCAATTAATTAAATTCTGGAAGCATTTCTAGTTGAAGATCCATGATCATTGAGAGGCATCTTGATGTGGTCTAAGACCAAGGATTTGATTGATAATTGAATGGACCTTTAGTAATCAAGGATGGATTAAAATCAAGTTTAGACAATTTTCTTGGATTGGTTGTTTTCTTAATTCTGATTTATCTCTTAATTCTATTTCTGTTTGTTGTGTTTTTAATCTTGCCAACCCCCTAATCTCGGTTTGATTTGATTAAATTACAGCTAAGATCCTTGAGAGACGATCAGGTGTTGTTTCCTATGCTACAAGCCATAGGCATAACTCGATTACAATTTTAGTGAGTTCGGCGCTCGTCAAAATTTTGGCACCATTGTTGGGGATCTTTAGTTGTAATTTGATCATATTAAGTCCCATTATTAACTCTTGTCAATCGCACACAACTACTGCATTCTGTATTCTACTGCATTCGATTGCATAATTCTGGTTACTGTTCTATTAGTTTTTATTGCATTGCATTGCATTCTGTTTGTGTGTATTGCATGATTTCATTACAATTGCATTGCATAACATAACACAATTGATAATTCTGTTGCAACACTAACACAATTGTTTAATTACCTGTGCATTGTGATAACTTTAAGAAATGAAGTTATTTCACTTGAATTTGAATATATAGGAGCATGTTATCCTTAAGTTTTCTGGCCAAATGTTCAATTCTTGTATGACTTTAATGATGTGAGATTGTTAGCTAAAAAATGATTAGGAATTGCATATTTGAGAATTTTAATTAAGGAATTTGAATTAATCATGGTCTGATGGACTTTGCTATTATTTTGAGGTAGGTATTCAAGAGGGAAACCCTTGGAAAGGATGAGGAAGCAAATAGGAGCTCAAATAGGGAAGGATGCAAGAGAAAAGGAATGGTTGCTAACCCACGCCTAGGCGTGGAACTCTTAGGTTTCTAGGGCTTTCAGACAGAGACAACCACGCCTAGGCGTGGAAAGGCCACGCCTAGGTGTGGTCAGCAGAGGCAAAGCATGCGATTCATAACCACACCTAGGCGTGGAAAAGTCATGCCTAGGCATGAGAAAAATCCTGGCACACGAGATTAGCCCTTATTATCTAATTTTTGAAGGAAGAAGGGTATCTTCTGGTTTTAACCAAGTACGGGATCCAGAGAGGAAGTGAGAGGAGGAGAAATTCATTGAGATTAGAGGTGATTCAAGGAAGAATAAAGATCAAGGAAGGAAGATCAAGCTTGGAATCTCTCCACTTTTGTTCTTTCTTTCCCTTTTCCCACTTGATTTATAACTTGATGGAATTTGTGATTTCATTTGTTTTCTCCTCTTTCATGATGTGTAACTAAACTCTAATCTAGGGGTTCTCTAGGATCTTGCTATAGATTTTAATATTTTGTAAATTGTTGAGTTTCCATCAATGAAATTGGTTTTGTTCTTCCATACCCGTGCTTAATGCTTGTTATTGTTTGGCCATCAATTGCATGATTTTAATATTCCAATTGAATTAGAAATAAGGAATTGTGAATATGAACATGATATGGTTGATGTATATTTAATTACATTCAATTGGTTTGGGTGTGTTGATTAACTAAGGGGATGAACACATACTCTTTGGTCATGCATGGCAAGTGTTTGATAATTGGTCTCAATGAGTGATTCTTATGCTAACTCACATGGGCACATAGTGGATTAGAGAGGTTTCACATGGGTAACTATCCTAGACATAGGCTCTTATCTAATGCTTATGTTTAGCCAACAAAACTCAATTCTTTGATAGGTGCTTGTGAATTACATATATTCATGGAAATAGCAAGTGAATAGAGACCCCTAGGCCTTAATCATTTTCTTCTTTCTTTTAAGGATTTGGTATTTGGTGCATTTTTGTTTTATTCCTTTTAATTTGTTCATTCAATTGCAAACCACTCTCAATTTTTTATTACTTGGGTAAGAATTTATGGAAATTGGTTAAGTTTTAGCATCCTTTCTAATAGTCAATCCCTTGTGACACGATGCTCTAACTCTTATATATTACTTGTTAACCCATGCACTTGTGGATTTTGCCTAACACATTGCAATTCTGTTGCTTGGTTACTGTTCCATTGGTTTTTGTTGCTGTTAACCATCCTTTTGTTGCCCTTATTGCTAATTGCATTGCAAGACCTCCTTGTAAGTGTCCTCAACTACCTAACACTGTTTCATACCTTGCTAGTACCTTTTCACCTAGTTTATGATTTTTTCTGGTGCAGGGGAGCCTAGTGTAATTCTGGCTGTGGAGTTTTGAGCTGAAACTTGGTCTCCAAGGTTAAATCACCATTCTAAGCAAAATTTTGACCAAATTCTATCATCTGGTAGGGTCTTTGAGCAAACTGGGGATTGTGGAAATAAGTTTGCCCCATTAGTTTAATATGTTAAGTTTTGATGATGACAAATACAAGACAAAAAGAATGATACTTATGCTACATAGATGTACTTAATAGATTATATTATTCATGCATGATTATATACTTTATCTAGTTATATTTCACTTAATGATCATGCAATGAGATATGTGTAGCATTTTTTATATAATATATCCAATAATGCTTTATATGAGTTATAATGAATTACTATTGGATATAGCTTTATTAAAATAAAAATGTGCAAAATGTTCTTTGTTACATCCTACATAGAGCATATCTATTAATAATTGATAAATATCTTATTTGGATATGTTTATGAAAGTCTTATATGCATGTTAGACTAATTATAGTTGTACATTTATGAATCATGCATATGAAGATATTGAATTATTAATTTAGACTAACTATGTTTGTTTAAGTGAGCAATACTTTGTAGGATAGTCCAAGTATCAAGAGTGAACATTGCAACAAGAAAGCAAAAGATCTCAATTATGCTCAACTCAAGGAGAATGTGAATGTCTATTCCATGAAAGTTTTGATAACAACAAAGTCATGTCAAAGACCAAGTCCAAAGGAAGATTAAATGGTATAGCTTATAGGACTTAGAGTCTTTATGTAAGAATCCTTACGAATATCTCAAATATATTTTTCAAAGCTTTACAAATGGTTTTCACATGCTAAAATTCCCAACAAACAAGTTTTGAAAAGCTAGTTGTGGTAATAGTTCAAAACTATGAAAAATAGCCAAGTTTGAGTTTTGCAAAACTGATCTTTAGTTACTCTTTTTATCATAACTTTCAAAATACTTTGAGTTTTGTTTTGAAATATTTCATTTGAAAATAGACTCAAAGATCTTTCCAATGACTGGTCATTTGCTTTAAACGGATGAGAAATGAAGAAGTTATGACCATTTAAAGTCAGTTTTCGAAACCATAGTAGTTTATTCGAATAACCACATATTTATTCGAATAAAACACCCAGAAAACGTTCCAGAATGTATTTTTAGTGATTTATTCGAATAACCAAAGTGTTATTCGAATAACACGTTCCAGAAAACATTTCCTGGTGCGCAATAAGTGGATTTATTCGAATAACAAAAGTGTTATTTGAATAACACGACCCTAGAACATGTAACGCCCTTTGATGTAGCAACTACAGCGCAATCGTCATTACACCACAGTTACTAGATCCAGGTGCGTCACAGTCATACAATAGTAGTTTCAAAAAAATTTACGAGTTTATTTCTGTTTTTCACATTTATGCATAAATAGAAAATACGAGCCTCGAATGAAATATAAATATATTCGACCCATAATACAACCACAAAATAGAATCACTGCCTTATATATTTTATAGTCAATTTACACAAAGCACTGATAACATAGAATGTAATAATTACATAGTCAAATAAAATACAGCGGGAATAAAACACGTAAAAGGGGAGGAGTAGTAACCCAGGGATGGGTACTACCAGCAGACAAGGCCGCAATCCCATATGCATATGACACTCGGCGTCCCAGTTGACACAACAGGCATCAATACCACCACGCAGCTGCACTCCTACGAGAATCGAAGAAATATCGTCCAGGTTCCCAACCCCATCGGCAAGGTATGGCTCCTCATCATCTTCTTCACGATCTTTTATCAAATATGAATATAAAACAGAGAATACAAAAATATAGGAAAGAAGTGAGACACTCGTCATTCATTACCACTATTGGCAGCAAGAAAATAGCACGGCGCAAAGCACCCACCAAGCAATACAGTTCATATATTCATCAACAGCAATAAAGGAATCTATAATAAAAGCAATTTAATTCTAAGCAATTATCAGAGTCAATAATAACAGTGATATTTATAGTAAAGGTGGAACAACAGTAAGCAATAGCAGGCAGATCACAATAGTATTTCCAGAAATCAGCATAACAATCAAATAATCATTTATAGGTATTCATGCTCAACAGTTTATAAGACCAGTAATGAATGATGCACAATGCATGCTTTCCCAATTCCTACTCCATGGAGCTAGACTCAAATAGTCGGAGAGAAAGATCAGGAGACATGTCTGTAACTCGACTACCGAGGCCAGTGCTATCAATAAATTTTCTCATGCACAATCATGGCATTGTACAGACATTCTACACTAGATCACGATATAGGATAATGTCAAGTCCGGATCGTCGGTGTGTTTGCATTGGTTTGCCCCACGGCACAGAGGAGCTCTAAACTGTCCATGTGAGGGACCCGCACCCCGACGCCCCTGAGGTCATAACACGTCCCACACTTGTCTACTCGCACCCGCACTAAGGTGTGTTCAATTTCCTAGGCAACTTGGCCTTACAACAGTCCACAAGGACATTCACAATGCATATGACACTATGGATGGACATGTATGATTCACAATCTCATACCATTACATAACATGCCACAATAGGCCAATATAAGCATCAATATATGTTCCTTATCACACATATACCACAATTTCCATGTCATGGATCCAAGAATTTCATTTTCAAAATCGTTTCTTCTCTATTGGTATGAATACATATTCTTATCGCATTTAAGCAAAGTAAAATCCTTGAATCCAAGGATTTTAGGTTATGTTTGAGTTACAAGGGACAAAGAACCATAATCTCAATCATTTCCAGCTGAAAAATCTCATTTTTGGGTCTTGGTAATCGATTACATCACCCTGGTAATCGATTACCAAACAAAACAGAATCCCTGTAATTGATTACAATATCATTGTAATCGATTACATGATTTCCAGAATCACGTTTCGTAACTTCAAGGCCCTAGTAATCGATTACACAGCCGTGGTAATTGATTACCAATTGGACAGAACCCCCGTAATCGATTACCCACAAGTTGTAATCGATTACGTGATTCCCAGAAGCACCATTTCATAAGATCATAGGCTTGGTAATCGATTACACCATTCTTGTAATCGATTACAAGCTAGACAGAATCTCTGTAATCGATTACACACAAGATGTAATCGATTACCAATTTCCAGAATCACGATTTTGTATCTTTAAGAGCTTGGTAATCGATTACAAGCCCCGTGTAATCGATTACCACACGTGAACTTGCAGAAAGCAGAGTTCTCAGGTCCTTTAACTCAAACCAAACCAATTCTTATCGTATTTAATCATCAAGATACTCAAATATACCTTCAAATCATGCAATAGGCATCAATAAATCATACAAACTCAACAAAATACACTATCATCAAGAACAACATAAAAATGAGAGAACTTTATACATGTATTCAGAAAACAATAACAACACATACAAGACATTCCCTTACTACCAAGATTGGTTGAAGAGGATCATCTCCCTCTTACCTATTTGGAAGACAACACAAGGTGTTACCTCTTCTTGCCCTAGATTTTTGTTTTCCCTTCAAGAAGAACACCAATGTGAGTGATTTCCATAATGTTCACTCAAACCATGGAAAATGAGTTCTTGATCACATAAGTGACCAAGAAAAATGAAAATGAGAAGAAAGTGAAAGAAAGGTTAAGACTTTACCTCCAAGTTCAAAGCTTTAGCTTCAATGGTGAAAAATGGAGGAAGAAGAAGAAGAAGAACCAAAGGATAACCACCAAGGAGAATAGTCTTGGAATGGTGGAAGGAAACAAGTAGTTGTGATTTGTTTGGCAAATAATGGAGTTGGTCTCCAATGTGTGGGTGTGGGTGTACGGTGGAGAGGAAGGAGAAGAAAAGAAGAAGAAGAGAAGAGAGATGTGTTAAATGTTTTGTGTTTAGAAAATGAAGAGGAGTTAATAGAAGGAAGAAAACACCTTTGACTCCCCCAAAAGGAGTTGTCTGTCGTGGAGTGAAAGGAGAGGAAAGAGAGAGAAGATGTGTTACAAAGGAAATTGCTAGGAAGCTTCCCATAACAAGCTTGGATTAAATTTAATCTTTCTTTTGAAATTAAAACTAATAGATATGATACAAAAATTAGATTTTGAATAATGTGATAATATTTTTAATACATGCTATTATTTATTGGACACTAGTTATAGTTGGCAGAAGTCAGCATTAACAAATCTGACAGATTAATTCTTCGCATTGTTTTATTATTCCATCTGCTAAAATATCTTGAAAAATGTGAAACCTTGTAAACTGTGTCCGACCTTGGGTTTAGTAAGATCCCCCGTCGACGTTTTCATAGTTCAAGGTTCTCGGGAAAAATATTTCATTTCCCCAGCTCTGTTCAATACACACGCAAAACGAGAAATATATTAAAATATTTGTCGTTCCGAAAAATTCTGAAAGAATTCACATAAATCACAAATATTAGAAAATGACTATTCGTAATAAAAATTTTTCCAACTTTGGGAGCGTTACAGTCATTTTGCCAATTCTGCTCAACGTGCGCGTAGAACGAGAAATAATATTAAAATATTCCGCATTTTCAGAAAAATCCAGAAAAATTCCTAAAAATTCTAAATATTGTAAAACGATCATTTATCCTGAAATTATAAATTTTCGGGATGTTACAGAACACGCAATAGGTATTTTCTTGGCATTAAACGTTGTCATTAATTGTACCCAATGGCTCCTTTGATCAAATACTCTATAAATACATGTTTTGGGTCATCTTTAATGGCTAACCAACAACTTGAAACATATTTCTATTGCTCTGATCTAAGAATCAATCTTTCAATCCATTTGTGCTCTGTTTTTGTAAATATGTGAGATATCCTTGAAGAGCATTATAGAGCTTCAACTTGTGTAAGCTACTATAGTGAGAGTTTATCATTCAATCTCCATTTGATTTGTTGTAAAGAGGGTGAGGTATCCCTCAAAGGTTGTAAAGGGTGAGGTATCTCTTGAAGTTGAAGCTCAAGCATAAAGGGTGAGGTATCCCAAGGTGTGTTGAGTGCTCTAGTTTGTAAAGGTTTCAAGCACCTGTTCAAGCTTGAAGTGATAGTGAAAAATCTCGGGTGGTTTACTTGAGGACTGGATGTAGGCCACAAGTGGTTAGTGGCTGAACCAAGATAAATATTGTGTTTGCTTCTCTTAACTCTATCTCCTTTACATTTGTGCTTTAATTATATATGTTTGAGTTGAATTTGATATCTAGCTCATTTGTTTGATTTATCCTATAACCCAAGTGGTATTTGAGAAATCTCTAATAGTTGTACCTTTTTCGCTGCATGTATTGATTGAAAATATTAAAATGCATAGTTTCTCAAAGTTATTTTAAAAATTTGTAATCACCAAATTCACCACCCTCTTGGGTGATGGTTACCATCACTAACAGGGATATAGAGGTAATTAATGTAATTGTTTTGGTATCTCAGAATAACCTTAATTTTTGCCAAAAAATAGAAAAAATTTCATCGTTTAGACCGCTTTTTCAATTTTTGAAATATTTTCTCTGCATGGTAATTTTCTAAAAAATTGTAGTTTTATCCTATGGTGGTCTCACATTTTTTAAAATTCATTTGATATGTTTTTTTATTTTTTCTAGTTATTTCTGTAGTGTAGATTTGCATGTTCTTAAGTTTTTGGCTTTCTAACACTTCTTTAGCCCTGATTAGTGCATGACTAGGTCTGATTCTAATAATTTGCTTGATCTTGATCTTAAGATTGATAGGACTTTGCATGCATTGATAAGAGCTCATAGGTTTAGTCAAATAATTGATTCTTCATTTAATTCTAACATTGAATCTGTCATTGAATCTGAGAGTTTAAGTGATTTTACAACCATGATTGATAACATGCATAATAGGACTCTTAAGGAGCTTGTTGCCTCTGATGTCACTTATCAACCATTATGCATTCACTATCCTAAGATTGATGTTGACTTTGAGCTAAAGTCTGGACTAATCAATTTGTTGTCTAAGTTTCATGGACTTGCAGGTGAGGATCCTCATAAGCATTTGAAGGAGTTCCATGTTGTGTGCTCAACCATGAGACCTTAAGGCATCCATGAAGAACACATCAAGCTGAGGGCATTTTCCTTCTCCCTTGCTGATGCAGCCAAGGACTGGCTTTATTACCTTTCACCAGGTTCTGTGACTTGCTAGAATGATATGAAGAGACTATTTTTATAGAAGTTTTTCCCTGCCCCCAGAGCTACTACAAATCGGAAGGACATTTGTGGCATCATACAGATTTCTGGTGAAACCTTGAATGAGTATTGGGAGAGATTCAAGAAGTTGTTTTCAAGTTGTCCACACCACCAAATCAGTGATCAGTTGTTAATCCAATAATTTTAT
The DNA here is from genome assembly GCA_029884605.1 of Ormosia emarginata. NCBI lineage: Eukaryota > Viridiplantae > Streptophyta > Magnoliopsida > Fabales > Fabaceae > Ormosia > Ormosia emarginata. The sequence goes on along the minus strand of JAQQTP010000082.1, from coordinate 3,402,964 downwards.
GAGGGACTGATGTCAATGGAGAGAAGCATGATTGATGCTGCCAGTGGAGGAGCCTTAGTAGACAAGACCCCTGCTGCAGCAAGAGATTTGATAGCAAACTCAGTAGACAACACCCAACAGTTTGGAACTCAAATGATCACTTCAACTAGAGGAGTCAATCAGCTTCAAGTGTCTTATGTAGACCAACAGAGAATGGAACACGGATTGGATGAATTGACCTCTTTAATGAGACAGTTAGTAGTGGCACAGCAACCACCTATACAAATGGCTGCAACTGTATGTGGAATTTGCACTTGTCCATTTCATCCTACAGATGTTTGTCCAACATTTCAGGAAGAGAATTCTGCCAACTAAGCCTGCCCCGTTGCTGCAGCAGGCATTTTTCCTGGTAGACCCTAACATTATCAGCCCCAACAGCCCAGATATGATCCATTTTCAAGTACATATAACTCTGGCTAGAGGGACCATCCCAATCTGAGATATGAGAATTCTAGTTAGCAACAACAGCCCTACCACCAGCAGCAATAGCAGCAACAACAATTTAGATACTAAGTTACAGGTCCCGGTAACAAATACCTGCCACCTGCATTCAGACAACAACAAATTATGCAGCCACCTATGCAATAGTCCCTCATGCTACTAAGTCCAACAATCACTCCAACTGAGCCATCATTAGAAGATTTGATGAAACATATGGCCACAAATAACATTCAACTCCAACAGAATATCAATGCCACCATTCAGAACTTGCAAACTCTGATTAGGCAGTTGGCAACCACTGTGAATGAATTGAAAAGTCAAGGATCAAGTCAATTGCCTTCACAAACAGTCAATAACCCAAGAGAAAATGTAAGTGCCATTACCTTGAGAAGTGGCAGAGAAGTTGATGCTCCTAAGCAACTAATTCAGCAACCTAAATAGCAACCAGTGCAGCAACCTGAGATAGACCAGAAACAACAAAATTCACAGAACATAAATACTTTAGTGCAGAAATCTGTGACACATAAGACATGTGAAGAGAATTTAGATTTGGATTCCACTACCTTTCCCAAATAGAGTCACACAGTCCAAGCAAATAGTGCAAGCTGAAATGGAAAGAGAAGTCTTGGAGATATTCAAGAAGGTGGAAATCAATATCCCCCTCTTGGATGCAATCAAGCAAATTCTAAAGTATGCTAAATTCCTTAAGGAGTTGTGTACTCACAAGAGAAAACTTAAGGGTATAAAGAAGATCAGTATGGGCAGAAATGTTTATGCAATGATTCAGCCAAGTATACCACAGAAATGCAAGGATTCTGGAACATTCATCATTCCTTGCATAATAGGCAGCGAACAATTCACTCATGCAATGTTAGATTTGGGTGCCTCTATTAATGTCATGCCCAAATCAGTCTTTGAATCCCTACAGATTAGAGAGTTGAAGCCTACCAGAATCATCATTTAGCTAGCAAATAGAAGAACAACTCATCCTGTAAGAGTGCTTGAGGATGTTTTGGTAAGGGTAAATGACTTAATATTTCTAGCAGATTTTTATATTCTGAACATCGAAGATAAATTTGCATCTTGTCAGCCGCCATTAATTTTAGGTAGACCTTTCTTGAAAACTGCTAAGACTAAGATTGATGTGCTTGATGGTACCCTTTCTATGGAATTTAGTGATAACACAGTTCAATAATATCTTTGATGCCATGAAACATCCTTTAGAAGAGCATTCTATTTTTCAGTTAGATATCCTTGATATATTGGTTGATGATGTACATTTTGATATACTAGCTGAATTTCCTGGGATTGTGGGATTTTTAAATGGTGTTGTTATTTCTGCTAAATATGTATGTGATGATTCTGATTTTGATAATTCTATTGTTTTTGTTTCTGATTTTAATCAATTTACTATTTCTAATAAATCTGCTAATTCTGATCAATTTTTTTACTAAATATGCATGTGCTATTTCTGAATTTGATGATTTTGCTATTTTTTATTTTGCTGATTCTGATAAATATGTTTCTGTTGTTTCTGTTTCTATATTTGTTGTTTTTGATTTTGCTAAATTTCTTGATTTTACATATGTTGTTTCTGTTGTTTCTGATTCTGATAAATCTGATTCTACTATTTCTGATTCTGCTTCTGTTTGTGATAAATCTACTGCTGTTGTCGTCACTGATTCTGCTTTCTCTGATAAATTTGGTTATTCTGAATTTGGTAATTCTGCTTGTTTTGAAAATGATAAATCTGCTATTTTTTGTTGTGGTAAATCTGCATGTTCTAAAAATAATAAATTTGTTGGTTCTGAGATTCTTGCTGATGTGAATGATAAATCTGCATGTTCAACATTACCTTATCCTATGAGACATGATCCTGTTGTTTGGGAAGTTTCTGCAACTAGATTGATAACTTCAATCCAAAAACCACTTACCCTTGAGCTTAAGCCTTTGCCTGAGTATCTAAAGTATGCATATTTGGTGGATGATGAACAGCTTCCGGTAATTATAGCCAAAAACCTCCTTGCTGAACAGGAGGCGAGATTGCTGCGAGTTTTAAGAGAAAATAAGAGGGCCATCAGATGGACACTGGCAGATATTCCTAGCATTAGCCCTTCCACCTGCATGCATAGAATTTTACTTAAAGATAGAGCTAAATCAATGCGACAACCCCAGAGGAGACTGAACCCTCTAATTTTGGATGTGATAAAGAAAGAGGTCACCAAGCATCTACAAGCTAGTATTATTTATCCCATATCTGATAGCACTTGGGTGAGTCCTGTGCAGGTTGTCCTCATGAAATCCAGAGTGACGGTTGTGGCTAATCAGAAGAATAAGTTGATCCCTACTAGAGTGCAGAACAGTTGACTAGTCTACATTGATTATAGGAGGCTCAACCAGGCCGCTCGGAAATATCACTACCCCTTGCCTTTCATTGGTTAGATGATGGATCAATTGGCTGGGAAATCTCATTATTGCTTCCTGGATGGATACACTGGATACTTTCATATTCACATTGCACTAGAGGATCAGGAGAAAACCACATTCACCTGCCCCTTCGGCACATTTGCTTACAGGAGGATGCTTTTCGGCCTCTGCAATGCCCCTAGTACCTTCCAGTGGTGCATGGTAAGTATTTTCTCTAACTTTCTAGATGAGTGCATGGAGGTGTTTATGGATGATTTCATTGTATATGGTTTTTCTTTTGATTCTTGTTTGGATATTTTATCTAGAGTACTACATCGATGCATTGAAACTAACCTTGTCTTGAATTTTGAGAAATGTCATTTCATGGTAGAACAGGGTATAGTTTTAGGTCATATAGTGTCTAGCGAGGGTATTGTTATTGATCCTACAAAAATAAATGTTATTACCTGTTTATCTTACCCCACATGCGTGCGGAAAGTTCGTTTTTTCCTTGGACATACAGGTTTCTACAGGCACTTTATTAGAGATTTCAGTCAAATAGCCTTTCCGCTATCCAACCTATTGCAAAAAGATGTAGAGTTCTTGTTTGACTAGAAATGCATGGCGGCTTTTAATCATTTGCAGCGAGCTTTGACCAGTACCTCTGTCATTCAGTCACCTGATTGGACACTCCATTTGAGCTAATGTGTGATGCCTCTAACTATGCTGTGAGAGTTGTCATGGCACAGAGAGTGGGTAGAGCTTCCCATGTGATCTACTATGCTTCACAAACTTTGGATGCTGCTCAAGCAAATTATATAACCACAGAAAAAGAACTTTTAGCTATTGTGTTTGCATTAGACAAGTTTCGATTTTATTTACTTGGTTCTGAGGTTGTGATATTTTCTAATCATGCAGCTTTGAAATTTTTCTGAAGAAGCTTGAAGCTAAACCACGATTGCTTAGGTGGATGCTGCTACTCCAGGAATTTAATGTGGAGATTCGAGATACGAGTGGAATAGAGAACTTGGTGGCTGATCACTTGAGCAGAATTGAGAGAGCCTCGGATCCCTTATCCATTGATGATTCGTTTCCTGATAAGCAGCTTTTACAACTGCAAGGTAAGGTCATTTCTCCTTAGTTTGCGGATATGATCAATTTCCTAATTGCTAATGTTTTCCCTGCATGTTTTACTAGGGCTCAGATTGATAAGTTGAAGAGTGAGTCTAAATATTATATATAGGATGATCCTTATCTTTGGAGATTTTGTAGTAACCAAGTAATTAGGTGATGCATCCCTGATCATGAGTTTGATTCTATTCTTAGTTTTTGTCATGAATTTGCATGTGGTGGACATTTTGGACATACTCGTATAGCTAGGAAAGTTTTGGACTCTGGTTTATATTGGCCTACTTTATGCCATGACGCATATTTGTTTTGTAAGTCTTGTGAACAGTGCTAGAGAACACGTAATATATCTCGCAGGAATGAAATGAGTGAATGCTTATGTCTTAAAGCATATCAAATGAGTTTTTGATGATAACAAAGTCAAGATGAAGACTAAGATCAAAAGAAAAGACCAAGACCAAAAGAAGAAGACCAAGATCAAAAGAGGTATATTAGATATAGGTCTTAGAACATTAATGTGAAATGCTCTCAAGGTATCTCAATTATATTCAAATGGTTTTTCAAAGATCTCATAAATCAACTTGTTTTTCAAAGTTCATATTTTAAAGAAATGTTGATTTCAATCTTGGATTATGTTAAACATTTGTAAATCTTGCTTAGCCTAAGAACCCCAATGATAAAAATGGCCTGGTGACTTAATTGGGCTTGAAAAATGTGTTTAAAGTGCAATGTAATCGATTACACGTGTGTGGTAATCGATTACAGGCTAAACAGAAGCCTTGTAATCGATTACATCAATATTGTAATCGATTACCATCTGCCCAGAAAGGCAAGAACACGTTAAAATGGCTATGTAATTGATTACCAGAAAGTCAGAGAGCATGTAATCGATTACACAGGTTTGGTAATTGATTACCACAAGCCCAGAAAGCCAAGAACACGTTCATACAGCTATGTAATCGATTACCATGAGTGTGTAATTGATTACTAGCATTCTGACATGCCCAACGGCTATATTTTCTTTGCATTTAATGTTGCCACAAAAGCCCCAAATGGCTCTATTGATCTAAAAACTTATAAATACACTTCTTGGGGCATCATTTGTGGCTAACCAACAATTGAGAAATACTATTCAATCACTCTAATCTGAGAATCATCATTAAATCTCTTTTGCTCTGTTTTTGTATATATTTGAGATATTCTTGAAGAGCATCATACGACTTCATTTTGTGTAATCTACTCTTGTGAGAGTTTCATCTTGTAAACACTTTGATTCTTTGTAAAGGGGCTAAGGTATCCCTCTAGAGAAAAGAGAGTAAGGTATCTCTCAAAGATTGTAAAGGGTGAGGTATCCCTTGTGGTGAAGAAGGTGAGCCATCCTTCAAAGGTTATAAAGGGGGTGAGGTATCCCTCTAGTGAAAAGGGTGAGATATCTCGATTTTGAGGCTTAAGCACAAAGGGTGAGGTATCCCAAGGTGTGGTGAGTGCTCTCTTGTGTAAAGGTTTTCAAGCACCCGTTCAAGCTTGAAGTTTAGTGAAAAATCTCAAGTGGTTTACTTGAGGACTGGACGTAGGTCACAAGGGGTGGCTGAACCAGGATAAATCCTTGTGTTTGTTCTTTTAAACTCTATCTCTTTACTTTGTGCTTTAACTATATATGCTTGAGTTGAGTTTGTTATTTAGCTTTGCTTGAATACTTTCTATCTTGGGTTGTTTATTTGTAAGTGATTCAATTGATCGCATTTATCTATTCACTTCAATTAAACAATAGCTTCAACGAAAATTTGATAAACAAGTGCTTTGCGAAAGATTTGCAAAAATATTTCACAAACTCAATTCACCCCCCCTCTTGAGTTTGAGGCCACTTGGTAACAAGTGGTATCAGAGCTAGACTCTTGTATAAAGAGCTTAGCAGCTTCAAGAAAGTGATGGCTTCAAATGGTTTTTCTTTCGAAAATTCTTCTCTTTATAGACCTCCCTTTTTCAATAGGGATGGGTATGCTTATTGGAAAGAAAGAATAAAATTTTTTATTAAAGCTATAGACTTAGACGTGTGGGATGCTGTTGAAAATGATCCTTTTGTTCCCACACAAGATGTAAATGGTGTAAAAATTAATACACTAAGAAGTGAATGGACGGATGATGATATAAAGAAGGTTCAATACAATTTGAAAGCTAAAAATATCATTACCACAACTTTAGGGTATGATGAGTTCTTTAGAGTCTCATATTATAAATCTGCCCAAGAAATGTGGGATACCTTACAAATAACTCATGAGGGTACTAGTGAAGTGAAAAGATCAAGGATAAATACTCTTACTCATGAGTATGAACTTTTTAGAATGAACCAAGGTGAAAGCATTTAAGAAATGCAAAAACGATTCACATATATTACAAATCATCTTGCTTCATTGGGAAAGACTTTTCCTAATGAAGATCTTATCAATAAAGTGTTAAGATGTTTGAGCAGGCATTGGCAACCCAATGTGACGGCTATCTCAAAATCAAGAAATCTAGCAACAATGACACTGGCCACACTTTTTGGCAAGCTTCAAGAACATAAATTAGAGTTGAATAGACTCAACCAAAATGAGGAGCTTGACAAGAAAAAAAAGGGAATTGCTCTCAAGACCACCTCATCTTTGATCAATGATGATGATGAAGATGATGGAGATGGCTTGGAAATTAGTGAAGAGAATCTTGGCCTACTAGCAAAAAAATTTGGAAGATTCTTTAAGAAGAATGAAGCTCAAAGAAGACCTTTATTTTTCCAAAAGAATGTCTATCACAAAGGGGAAGGAACCTCAACCACTACTAAATGCAATGAATGTAGAGAATTGGGACACATGAAGATGGAGTGCCCAATCTATCAAAGGAAAGTGGAGAAATATGAGAAGAGGTACTCAAGGGAAAAGAAAGAAAGAAGAGCCTACATAGCTTGGGATGATAATGACATGGATTCAACCGATAGCTTGGATAATGAGAAAGCAATCTATGTTTCATGGCTAGAGGAGAAGAGAAAGTTGAAGATGACATGGAGGTAACATCTTCAAATTCTGAATCAAATTTTTCCCTTTCCTATGATGAATTGCAAGATGCATTTGAAGAATTGCATAATGAATCTATGAGACTTGCAAAACTTGTTTCATCATCTAAGAAAACAATTTCCTCTTTTGAAAACAAAATTTCTATTCTAAACAAGGAAATTGAGGAACTTAAAATTGAAAATGAAACTCTTGGACTCATTGATGCAAATTCTTCATGCATGACATGTTCTTTACTTGATAATGCATCTACATCCTTTTCTTGCTCATCATGCAAAACTTTTGAAAAGGAAATTGAAGACTTGAAAAATACTCTTTCAAAATTTACCCTTGGAAGAGCTAATTTGAACATATTACTTGGGAATCAAAAATGTGTGTTTCAAAAGGCTAGTTTAGGGTACAATCCCAAAAATCAACAAAAACTTTACAAGAATTTCTTTTGTTCCCTCAAGTATATCAACAAGTCCTTTTATAAAGTGTTTTCATTGTGGCAAGAAAGGACATAGTGCATTAACTTGTAATATGAGGAAGAATATCAATAATAAGAATGGAACTAAAATAGTTTGGGTTCCCAAAGGCACTTTGCCAAAAACTAACACACAAGGTCTCAAGAAAACTTGGGTACCAAAAGCCAAAAATTGAAATGTGTTGTAGGTGTGCTTAAAGGCCAAGAATGGACTTTGGAATCTCAAAAGTGGCTGCTGCAAGCACAAGATCCGGAAATACTCCAAAGTTCTCTTCCTTGTCTCCATGAAGCTTGGACTGGAAACCTTTGGATAAGTAGAGATTTGTTATATGTTTTTACTTGCTTTGAAGTAGTACTTTTCTAGCTTTATATCTTGAAAATATCTCTATATGTGATAATATGCTGGATAAGTTCACTTCTTGTTTGAAATAACATATTTGATGTAAAACATCCTTGAACTTGGCATATTAGATCAATCATGCATCTAAACTCTTGCTGCACAATTGTAATGCATAATCTCATTTCCGTTGTATAATGAACTTATTTGCTACATAAAATGCAATCTTGCTGCATAATGCATGATTTTACTGCATAATCTGTGATCTTCTGCAAAATGATGCATACCTTGTCTCTCTTGCTGTATAAAGTCACAATCTTCTACATAATTTATCTTCTTGCTGCATAATCTGAAATTTGCTGCATAATATAGTGTTTTTGTTGCATAACTACCTTGATTTAATCAATTTTGAATCCAATACTGACTTGAGCGTCGGAGGTTCCTATTTAGCTATTTTGCAGGTACTTCATCATGTCAAAGACCTCCAAGAAGCTCAAAAACTTTACCAATCCATCAAAATGATGTAATTCTTGGTAAAAATAGCAAATTTGCATGATTATGTGTTTTGGATCATAATCTAATCCATTTCTATGCTTGCATGATGTTTGGAATTGATTTGGAATGCTTTGGAATGCTTTGGAACAAAATTGAAAGGTTTAAAATTGGTCATTTACTGTTTAAAATGCAAAAACTGAGTTTTAGTAATCTGGTAATCAATTACAAGACCTTTGTAATCGATTACAAAGGCTCTGCCATGTGTTCCTAGCCAAGTCAGAAAGCAGGTAATCAATTACACCTCCAATGTAATCGATTACAACATTCCCAGAGAGCATGTAATTAATTACACAAACTTTGTAATCAATTACAAGGAAAACAGAACACGTGTAATCAATTACAATAAAAGGGTAATCGATTACAAAGCCTTATTTTTCACAATCGTGCTTAATCTTGATGTTCTATTCTTTCATGATGCTTTCCTTATGCTTAATCTTTATCTAACCCCATTTGCTCTTGTATATGACTCTGAATTCTTTTGGCATAAATGATAAATACTATCTGCGATTTCTTTTTCATGTGCATTTGCTATTGGTATCACATATTGATGTGCTAAACTTTTTATACTCTGATATTGATCCTGCTGGGCTGAAATGATTATACAATGCTGAATGCTTATATTGTTTTCGATAATGCCAACAGGGGAGAGATTAGTGAAATATGTTGCATTGCTCAAGATTAGTTAAATATGTTGCATGCGTACGGGGGAGCTTTTACACTTTTACATGAAAATCATTTATCGTATCTCATGCATACATTACGGGGGAGAGTTGCGCTTAATCTCTGATAAATAAATAAATGCAAATATTTCTCTATTTTCAATATTTATTTTGTCATCATCAAAAAGGGGGAGAATGTGAATGCTTATGTCTTGAAACATATCAAATGAGTTTTTGATGATAACAAAGTCAAAATGAAGACCAAGATCAAAAGAAAAGACCAAGACCAAAAGAAGAAGACCAATATCAAAAGAGGTATATTAGATATAGGTCTTAGAACATCAATGTGAAATGCTCTCAAGGTATCTCAATTATATTCAAATGGTTTTTCAAAGATCTCATAAATCAACTTGTTTTTCAAAGTTCATATTTTAAAGAAATGTTGATTTCAATCTTGGATTATGTTAAACATTTGTAAATCTTGTTTAGTCCAAGAACCCCAATGATAAAAATGGTCTGGTGACTTAATTGGGCTTGAAAAATGTGTTTAAAGTACAATGTAATCGATTACACGCGTGTGGTAATCGATTACAGGCTAAACAGAAGCCTTGTGATCGATTACATCAATATTGTAATCGATTACCATCTGCCCAGAAAGGCAAGAACATGTTAAAACGGCCATGTAATCAATTACATCAATCATGTAATCGATTACCAGAAAGTCAGAGAGCATGTAATCGATTACACAGGTTTGGTAATTGATTACCACAAGCCCAAAAAGCCAAGAACACGTTCATACAGCTATGTAATCGATTACCATGAGTGTGTAATCGATTACCAGCATTCTAACATGCCCAACGGCTATATTTTCTTGGCATTTAATGTTGCCACAAAAGCCCCCAACGGCTCTATTGATCTAAAAACTTATAAATACACTTCTTGGGGCATCATTTGTGGCTAACCAATAATTGAGAAACACAATTCAATCACTCTAATCCGAGAATCATCATTAAATCTCTTTTGCTCTATTTTTTTATATATTTGAGATATTCTTGAAGAGCATCATAGGACTTCATTTTGTGTAATCTACTCTTGTGAGAGTTTCATCTTGTAAACACTTTGATTCTTTGTAAAGGGGGTGAGGTATCCCTCTAGAGAAAAGTGAGTGAGGTATCTCTCAAAGATTGTAAAAGGTGAGGTATCCCTTATGGTTAAGAAGGTGAGGCATCCTTCAAAGGTTGTAAAGGGGGTGAGGTATCCCTCTAGTGAAAAGGGTGAGGTATCCCGATTTTGAGGCTCAAGCACAAAGGGTGAGGTATCCTAGGGTATGGTGAGTGCTCTATTGTGTAAAGGTTTTCAAGCACCCATTCAAGCTTGAAGTTTAGTGAAAAATCTCGAGTGGTTTGCTTGAGGACTAGACGTAGGTCACAAGGGGTGACTGAATCAGGATAAATCCCTGTGTTTGTTCTTTTAAACTCTACCTCTTTACTTTGTGCTTTAACTATATATGCTTGAGTTGAGTTTGTTATTTAGCTTTGCTTGAGTACTTTCTATCTTGGGTTGTTTATTTGTAAGTGGTTCATTTGATCGCATTTATCTATTCACTTCAATTAAACAATAGCTTCAACGAAAATTTGATAAACAAGTGCTTTGCGAAAGATTTACAAAAATATTTCATAAACTCAATTCACCCCCCCTCTTGAGTTTGAGGCCACTTGGTAACAAAATGCCCCAATAGCCTTTACTATTTTGTGAGATTTTTTATGTCTGGGGTATTGATTTTATAGGACCCTTCCCTATTTCTTTTGGTTTTGTTTACATTTTACTGGCTGTTGATTATGTATCCAAGTGGGTGGAGGCGAAAACCACTCGGACTGATGAATCCAAAGTTGTTGTGGATTTTGTTAGATCATAGATTTTCTGTAGGTTTGGAGTCTCGAGGGCCATCATTAGTGATCAGGGTTCACATTTCTATAATCGAAGCATAGAGGCTTTGATGAAAAAGTATGGAGTCGTGCATAGAATTTCTACACCTTACTACCCCCAGACTAATGGGCAAGCCGAGATTCCAATAGAGAGATCAAGTAGATATTTTGGAAGACAGTTCATCCTAATAGAATAGACTGGAGCAAGAGGCTTGAGGATGCTTTATGGGCTTACCAGACTACTTATAAGACATCGATCGAGATGTCTTCGTATCGGATTGTTTTTGGCAAAGCATACCACCTGCCGGTGGAAATTGAGCATCGTGTATTCTGGGTGGTGAAGATGTGCTACTTGGACCTAGATCAAGCAGGCATGGAGAGGAAGCTACAACTGTAGCAATTAGAGAAGATCCGCTTAGAGGCTTATGAAAGTTCCAAACTTTATAAAGAAAAGACCAAAGCCTTCTATGATAAGATGATTATGAGGAAAACATTTGAGATTGGCCAAAAAGTTCTCCTCTACAACTCCCGCCTCAAGCTCATGTACGGGAAGCTCCGATCTAGATGGCTAGGTCCATTTGTTGGTACTAAGATTTTTCCTTACGGTGTTGTGCAGATTACAAGTGAGGCCATCGCAAAAGCTTTCATAGTCAATGGCTACCGCCTCAAGCCATTTTATGAGGGAGCTTAAGCTCAAGCAGACGCTGTAGAGGTAGTCACCTTGCAAGAAGCTGTCTACCCCACTTGATAAGGATGTTTCTTTCCCCTTTCTTTTATTTTGCTTGTCTCATATTTGTTGATGTTATTGCTGGTTTGCTAATGATTTTTGAAGTTTACATTGAGGACAATGCAAAATTTAAGTGTGGGAGAGAGATTAGCCTGTTGTCTGTTATTTTTCTAATTTTTTTTCTGTTTTGCTACATTTTTGTTGTTTTTGCTGGATAATTTACTATTTTTAAATTCTGTTTTCAGTAAATAAAAAAAATGATGTCTGTTTTTAATTGTTTTTCAATGATGTGTTGAGATTTGTGAAGTTTGAGTTTGAAGCAATTGAAATTCAAGGTTCATTGCATGATTGAATAAATTTTCTTCCTTCTTGAAACTGATATGCTTTGTGGTGGATATTTGAATTAGTGGATTGAGTTTGATAGATGTATACCTTGTGAGATTTTGAGCCTATTGATGGATGGATTTAGCATTTATGTCATTCCCTTCTTTCTTGTGTGATTTTCACTCATGTCAATTTATCACTCTAGAACTTGCTTTGATTCTCTTTTAGGCTACATTTCACTTGCATGCATGAACATGATTGAAGCCTTCTTTCTTGAATTAGCTACTTTGGCCAAATAATCAACCTTGCATCATTTCCCTTTGATTAACCCCATTGAGCCTATTTGCCTATTTTTTGTATTAGCTCATTATATGCCTTTGTGAAAAATCATGTTTTTACCTTACCTTAGGGAATAGGATAGCATTGGTTCATTTTCATTTGAGGAGCTCTTTTGCTTGTGGGCAATTAATAGTTCAAGTGTAGGGGTTGTGCAAGTTGATATGTAATATGCAAGGTGATTCTTTAAAAAAAACGAAAATAAAAAAAATAAAAAATGAAATGAAAAGAAAAAGAATAAATGCAAGAAAAGGTTGTGAAAGAAAAAAAAAAGAAAACGAAAAATTAGGAAAGAAATATGTAAGAAAATGTGCATAATGTGGAATTGGGGGTAAAAATTTCATGCTTGTTACTTGTCATTTGAGTTCTTCCCCATTGCTCTTTTATTCTCTTGGGTGTTTAACTTATTATATCCATATTGTTTCCTTCCTTGTTTCCTTCCCTTACCTTGGTCTCATTATAACCTTTAATAAGTCCTCTTGATTTTTGTGTGTATGTAATGCAATTTTCATAGGTTGAATTGAATGAAATACTTACCTTGAAAACACTTGAGGGATTGAGAGTGTATCTTGTGAGGATCTATTATTCTTGATTCATGTTTTTCAATTTGAAGCTACCTTGCTTGTTGGTTTGAGATATGAAGAAATGTTACCTCATAAATGTTTTGATCCCTTGAAACTTTAGTTACTTTTCTTGCTTGTAAACTTTTACATTCTTGAATGTTATTGGAATTTGAGTTCCTTTTTATTGATCCCTTGTGCCCTTGTTTTGGTCTTTTGTGTTTTGCCCAAGAGTGCAAAAAAGCTAAGTGTGAGAGAATTTGATAATCATATATTTTATACATTAATAAACCATCATGTTTAGTCATTTACACTCTCCATATTCTTAATTGATTGAGTTTTGTCATGTTTTGTGAGTTTGAGCTCAAATTGGGCCTAATTGAATTTTTTCAGCATTAATGAGCTTTGACATTGTTTTTGTATTTTAGCCATAACTTGAGTTCTAGATATCTTATAATTATGAAATTTACCTTATAGGAAAGCTAAGAGGAAGCTCTACAACTTTGATGAGAGCTCGAAGACTCAATCGGATGTCTAGTAGACCTAATTGGGCCTAGAAGTCAGAATACGAGTTCAAAGACCCTTTGATGTTGTTTTAGTCATAACTTGAGTTGTAGACCTCCAAATTGCATAGGGTTTGGGCCCAATTGTTCATAATGGACCTATCTTTGTAATTAATGAGTTTTTAACTATGTGAAGCCAAAATAGGATGTAGTTTAGAGGGTTAGAATTCAGAAACTGAGGCATCTCTTATTTGACACTTTTCTTCCTTCTTTCTAGAATTCTCTTTCTCCCTCTTCTCTCTAATTTTCGTTTTCTTCTTCCTTTTCATTTTTTTTGTTTGAGTTCTCCCTTTCTCATGGAGGGGTAGGGTCTTTAAATCAATCCAAGAGATTGAACATTCTTGATTGTTTATCTTGAGATTTCATTTTTATTATTAACACTCATCCATTAATCAAGTTTCTCTTCTTCTTCTCTTTGTTAATTCTGGTTGCTTAATTGGAATTTTGATATGTTATTAATTGCTTAATTATCATATGCAAAGAGATGAACTCAGAGATTAAACAAGGCATTGAAGGTGTTTGATGAAATGTTTAACTTGATTGGATCTTGGTTTTCAAGTTAATTTGGGTTTAAGATGGATGCTTAATTTGTCTAACCTCAATTAATTAAATTCTGGAAGCATTTTTAGTTGAAGATCTGTGATCGTTGAGAGGCATCTTTATTTGGTCTAAGACCAAGGATTTGATTGATAATTGAATGGACCTTTAGTAATCAAGGATGAATTAAAATCAAGTTTGGACAATTTTTTGGGATTGGTTGCTTTCTTAATTCTAATTTATCTCTTAATTCTATTTCCGTTTGCTATGTTTTTAATCTTGCTAACCCCTCAATCTCGGTTTGATTTGATTAAATTGCAACTAAGATCCTTGAGAGATGATCCAATGTTGTTTCCTATGTTGCAAGCCATAAACATAACTCGGCTACAATTTTGGTGAATTCGGCGCTCATCAGTTGGACAACTGAAGGGCTATCTGACTGAAATCTCTAATAAAGCGCCTGTAGAAACATGCATGTCCAATAAAAGAACAAACTTCTCACATGTATGTGGGGTAAGATAAACAATTAATGACATCTATTTTCGCAGGATCTACCTCAATACCTTTGCTAGGCACTACATGATATAAAACTATACTCTGCTCTACTATAAAATGACATTTCTCAAAATTTAGAATAATGTTAGTTTCAATGCATCTCTGCAGCACTTTAGATAGCTATCCAAATAGGAATCAAAAGAAGAATCATATATAATGAAATCATCAACAAACACCTCCATGCACTCCTCTAGAAAGTTAGAAAAGATACTTATCACGCACTGCTAGAAGGTACCAGGGTCGTTGCAGAGGCCAAAGGGCATCTGCATGTAAGCAAAAGTGCTAAAGGGACAGGTGAAAGTGGTCTTCTTCTGATCCTCAAGTGCAATGTGGATTTGAAAGTAGGCAGTGTAGCCATCCAAAAAGTAGTAATGTGATTTCTCAGCTAATCATTTCAGCATTTTATCAATGAAAGGCAGGGGGTAATGATCTTTCTGAGTGGCCTGGTTAACCTCCTATAATCAATGCAGACTCTCCAACTACTCTGCACTCTAGTATGGATCAACTCATTCTTCTAATTGGCTACCACTGTAACCCCGAATTTCTTCAAGACAACCTACATAGGACTCACCCAAGTGCTATCAGATATGGGATAAATAATGTCAGCTTGCAGTAGCTTGGTCACCTTTTTCTTTACCACATCCAGAATTAGAGGATTCAATCTCCTCTGGGGCTGCCTCACTAGTTCAGCTTCATCCTCAAGTAATATTTGATGCATGCATGTGGAAGGGATAATATCAAGAATATCTGTAAGAGTCTATCTGATGGATTTTTTATGCTCCCTTAGAATTTGTAGCAATCACTCCTCCTGTTTAGCAAGGAGGTTCTTGGCCACGATCATAGGATGCTTCTCATCAACCGCCAAGTATGCATACTTCAGGTGCTCAGGTAAAGGCTTAAGCTCTAATTTTGGTGGTTGCACTATAGAAAGGAGTAATCTATGGGGCTACATTGTTTCTGTAGACTGAATCTCCTCATAATCAGCAACTGCTGCATAATCTATAGAAACAGAATCATCTCTTAAGAATGCAGAAATCTCAACACAAACAAAACATATCATATTACCATCATAATTAGTACATGAGTGACAATGGATAGAATCATTAAAATCAATAAAATTAGGAAATTCATCACACAACTCATCATAAGTTTTCTCAACTAAATCAGTAATTAAATCAATATGAAAAATAGAATGCTTCTCCATATGATGCTTCATAGCATAAAAAATGTTAAACTGAATAATAGAGTCTCCAAACTCTAAGGATAGAGTTCCTACTTGCACATCTATCTTGGTCCTCTCTATTTTGAGAAATGGCCTCCCTAGAATGAGTGGAGCCTTGTTGGATGGTGACTCTCCCTCCATCTCTAGAAAAAAAAATCTGTAGGAAAGATCAGCTCACTAACCCGTACCAACACATCTTAAATCAACCTAGCTGGGTACGCATTGCTCCTATTAGCCAACTGAATCACAACACATGTAGCATGCAAAGGGCCAAGTCCAAGAGAATTAAAAACAGGAATAGGCATTATATTAATAGAAGCACCTAATCTAGCATGACATGCTCAAATCTGTAATTACCTATAATACATGGAATTGTAAAAGTCCCTAGATCCTTGTATTTCTGAGGCATAGGCTAAATGAGGGCTGAAACATTTTGGCTCATACTGATTCTCTTATTACCCTTCAGCCTCCTCCTGTAGGTACATAATTCCTTAAGAAACTTGGTATAATTTAGAATTTTCTTAATTATATCCAGTAATGGAATATTGACTTTTACTTTCCTAAAGGTCTCAAAAAGTTCTCTATCTTTCTCAGCCTCATCTATCTTACTGGACTAAGTGGCTATCTATGGAAAGGGAAGGGCTATGACGAGCGCCGAACTCAGTCAAAATTATAACCGAAGTTATTACCTAAACTTGTAGTATAGTGAACAACACTGGATCGTCTCCTCAAGGATCGTAGATGCAATTTGATCAAATCAAGTGAAAGTTAGAAAAAGGGGGGTTTTGATGGTTCAAGGATCGCAGTGACAGGATTTAAAGAGAAATAACAATTAGAAGAACAGTCAATTCAGAAATCTATCCGAAATTAGGTGGATTCAATCATAAACCTTTCAACAAACATTTGAAGCACATTTGAATGGTTAACTTGGATCTAACCAAAATCTCAGCATTAGGTCCAGAATTCACACTAGACAATCGTCCAGAATTCAATTGACAAGTGATAAACACAAATCTGCAATCGCACCATTCATGTAGATATATGTCAATTTAAGCACCGAATTCAATTAACCTAGGCACCAATCAATTAACCTAACCTCTTCAATTATGTGATTAGTTTAGATCAATCAGTTCTAAATTTCATCACAAATTTTAATCTTCAGTTATGTGATTAATTCAGATCAATCAGTTCTAAGTTTCATCACAATACTTAATCTTAAACCAAGATCAAATCAGATCAAACATAAACAGAATCACCATTCATGTATTCAAGATCAAGAAACCAGAAGAAGAATAAGAAGAAGAGAAGAGGAATTCAAATATAAATCAAATATATTACATAACCAAGTTCTCAAGAATCTAAACCATAATCTCTTCAAGAGTCCCGAATTGACTAGAAGTGACTTAGCTCTCCATTACAATGAAGGAATTCAAAAGAACTATGAAAAGCTATCTCTAACACCAAGTGTGTGTGTTCCTAGAGCTCTCCACATGCTTCCTTTTATAGAGGATTCGGAGTAGTAGTAGATGGGTAGATGGGATTAGTAGGTGGATGAGTAGGTGGATGAGTAGGTGGATGAGTAGGTGGGTGAGTAGGTGAGCTACCTTGTCTCCGAAATTCTTTATTGCTAAACTCATTGATTTCGTCATTTCTGAGCCAAGTGGTCTTCATGAAAGTTCTAAGAAATTGTCTAAGCTTTCCAATGGCTCTGGAAACACCCAAAAATTCGTCCTACAGCCCAAGATATGACTCAATTACTACAGACTATTCAGGACCAGTTTCAGCACCTCTGTTTTGACTTTCAGACCCAATATCTCCATCAAGGAGCCCGAATCAAGTTTTGTGCTTGACATGAAAGTTGTACATATGGGTCTTAACTTTCAGATTACAAATTTTTAGCCCATCTTATATGCCCAAACTCGAATTATGTTCTGGTTACTACACACTGTTCGGGTTCCAGTCACAAATCCCGTATTCTGATTTCCATGCCCAATTAGCTCCACTAGATGTCTGAAATTGACTTTGAGCTCTTCATCAAAGTTGTAGAGCTCTTTCTTATCTTTCCTACAAGGTAAAATTCATAATTATCAGACATTTAGAACTCAAGATATGGCTAAAATACAGAAACAGTGTAAGACCCGAATAATGCTGAAAAAATCAATTAAGTCCGATTCGAGTTCAAACTTACAAAACATAATCAAATTCAGATCAATTAAGTACATGAAGAGTGTAAATAACTAAACATAAGGGTTTCTTAATGAATAAAATATGTGATTATCAAATTCCCCCACACTTAGCTTTTTGCACTCCTGGGCAAAACATATAAAACTAAAGTTAGAAGACAAAGACAAACGACACAAACTTAAAAGCTAAAAACTCTAAAAGACTCAATGAAGCAAGAAGAGCAACAAGAAATTCAAGGGATCAAAGCATAAATGAGGTAACATTTCTTCACATCTCAAACCAACAAGTAAGGAAACTTCCATTGAAAAGAATGAATTAAGAATGATGGATCTTCACAAGATTCCTCTCAATCTCTCAAGTGTTTAAAAGGTAGGTATTTCACTCAATTCAACCCATGAAAATTGCACTACCATAAGCTTGCTTATCTTCTACTTCTCCACTACTCAAAACACATGCACACACAAATCATGAGGACTTTATTCAAGGTTGTAGTGAGGTCAAGGTAACGAGAGAGGATAAAATGGATATGAGAAGATAAATACCAAAGAGAATAAAAGCAAATGAGAGTGAGTTCAAATAACAAACATAAAAATTCATCTCAACTCTAATGTATATCCCTTTACATATTCATTTCCCAATCCTTTTCTCTTTTTTTTTTATATATATATATAAACATAACTATATACATACATTTTTCCTTTTTTTTTTTAGGCACTCTTTCCTTTTTCAACAACCATTTTGTACACACACCCCCACACTTGTTCAAAAACTCATCCATTAACCAGGCTAATGTTCTTTTATTCCCTAAGGTAAAGTAAGAACACGATTTTTCATTTAAGGCACATAATGAGCTAGAAACAAGGAATGGTCAAATAAGCTCAAAGGGGTTAAGCAAAGGAAAATATACATGGTTGGCAGGAATCAGAGAATTTTCAAGAAGTCAAAAGAGTGCTTGATATCATATTGAAAGGAAGGTTGGCTATTTGGTTAAACTAGCTAATTAAGAAAGAGGGCATCAATCATGTTTATGCATGCAAGTGAAATGTAGCTTCAAAAAGAATCAAAGCAAGTTCTAGAGTGGTTATTAACATGAGTGAAAATCACACAAGAAAAAAGAGAATGGCATAAATGTTGAATCCATCCATTAGGCTCAAAATCTCACAAGGTATGCATCCATCAAACTCAATTCATCAGTTCAATCATCCATCACCAAGCATATCAGATCAAGAAGGGAGAAAAGTTATTCAATCATGCAATGAACCTCTTTTTTTTTTGAATTTTTTTGAATTTTTTTTTTTTGAAATTTTTTTTTTAACAAACGAAAAGAAACAAACATGCTAAAATCTCTCCCCACACTTAATATAACATTGTCCTCAATGTGAAAGAAAGAGATAGAAAAGAGCAACACAACCCGATAAGAAGTGAATCAACGCTAAGCGAGAAAAGAAACACACTTGTCGGTCTTTGCATCGACCACGAAAAGAAATCAAACAAGAAAACGTTAGTACTTCCACAATTCAATACTAATTAATTACTACCTAAAAACTCCTTACTCTGCCACCAATTAAGATGCGTCTCAAGAGTAAAATTACTCCTTACTCTGCCATCACTAATTGGTTTAATAAGTCCATGACAATCATATCATACTTTCCAAACAAAAAAACAATAATTTTTTTTTTTATAAAATCAAACCCATTAAAGAGAAAGTTTCAGATCGAGCTCTTTTTTCTTGTTACTTCCTTCGCTGCTTCCTGTTGACCATTCTATCTGAGCTAATACCTTATCAGGTACATACTCAAAAGCTTCTAATTTATCAATGAGCTCATCAATAGTGGAGGCGAGAGATAAGAAGTTGTCTTGCTTCAAGGAGTGATAAATTTCTGTTCCACAAATTGTCAAGAAAAAAATAACAAAAGATCAAAGAAATTATTAACATTCAACAAACCAATGGGTTTATGGTGGATGTTCGATTCGGCCCAAAGACAATTTGAAAAATTTCTTCCAAAGTACCAAAACCACCTGGTAAGGCAATGAATGCATCGAGTTTTCAAGCATTATCTTCATGCGTTCATGCATTGATGATACTTTAAGTTCCTCCCCCCAATTGTCTTTCCATTGATGTTCTGTTGAGCTAAAGTTTCAAGAATGACACCTAAAACCTGAATGTCTCTTATAAAAGCAGAAAGTGATACAACCCCCATTAACCCACGACAACCTCCCCCATATACAAGATGAATATTCCTCGCAGCAAGTGATCGGCCAAGAGTGCTAGCTGCGTTTACAAACTCTAATCCCTTCCCATAACTCGACCAACAAAAAACACAGACATTTTTTAGGTTACGAATAGAAGCCCCCATTCTATACTCTTCCTCCTTTTGAGTGTTTCTGAGTTGAAGGAAAATGGAGAAAATGGAGTGTTTAAATAAGAAAAAGAATGGAAAGGGAAATAATTGCACCTATAAGGGTAGGTTGGCTGTTGTCAGAAAAGGTTGAAATTAAGAAACACTTTTTTTTTTTACTTCAAGAAAACCATCAAGGTAAAGAAGTCTAGAAACCCCTGAAGGACCCTGCTCAAAGGATCGTCTGTACAAAAATCAAAATACAACAAAATGATACAAAGATAAAAGAAATAGAAAATGATGACATACCTGTATGTACAGTCTCCATGGCGTATCTTTATACTGCGCGTCATGAGTGCAGTAGACATCACGTCCTTTTTTTTTTTTTGAAATTGTTAGAAAAACTTGATGAAAGATGAGTGTATACTTACTTAAGATTGGGATGGAGGTAGTCTGCTCTTTCGGCTTTGTGCCAAAGCATTGTTGACCAGTATTTGACCCATTCAAGACCAAATATAACATAGGGCTCCCAAAAGGGACAAGTGGCCATAATACGACCGGCCTCACATGTGGGATACAATCTTCCTTCTTTGTTTTTCAATTAAGAAGGCTGGATCAGATGCATGCATTTCTCCATTCACGGTTTGTGTTACCAAAGCCAACCCTAAGAAGTATACTTTTTTTTTTCATTTTTTTTTTTTTTTTTTCTTTTTTTTTTTTTTTTTTTTTTTTTTTTTTTTTTTGAAAAATGACATGAAGAAGAAGAAGAGGATGATATGTACAGATTATTTGTGGATATGGCTCACATCCGCCTCTCGGTTTAACGTCCAAGATCGGCTTAAACGTCTTCTATGAGTCGAGGATAAGCTTCCCATCCAATTTTCTTATAAATTGGCAAACAGGGTCTTTTAGAGTCAGATTCCCAAGACTGTAGCGTTGTTCTTCATCCTTGAAGAGATTCCACAATTTAAGAATTTCACGATGCACCAATCCACAAGAATGCGTCTCAAGAGTCAATAAGATATCATCTAATGACTCATTACTCAGTCCATTCTTAATGAAGTTAACTTTATCCTCTCAGTTTGCGAAAACCATCCTCAAAGCTCTTAAAAGCAAATCTAGTTGGGTTGCCTCCCAATAAGCGCTTATTTAACGTCGTTAGCTCGACGTTGGGACACTTCTTAGTGATCTTTATAATGTGGATGGTAAAAGCCCATCACTTTCACTTCCACATTTTTCGGCTTGAGATGGTGTCCATTGGTCTTATTAAGTGAGGTTGGTGAAAAGACTCCACCAGGATCCCATTGGTTAAAACGTGATGACCAAGTTATGGTTGACACAACATGATAGCTTTTACTAGGGTCCCATTGGTCGAAGTGTAATGACCAAATTAAGCTTGAAGCATGAGGGCTCCCATTGGGGTCCCATTGGTCTTTCTTAATTTCCTTGACTTCACCAATGACATGCAACACGTGTAATTTTGCAATCCTGCTTTCATTGATTATATTGGACCATGGCCTAAAAACAAAATCCACTTCAGTAGTTACTGTCATATGCTGCCTTTCCTCCTTCTTTGAAAATTCCTCAATGGCCTTCAACTCCACCTCCCTATGTGTTTCAGATTCTGCAACTACATTGTTGATAGATCCTTCTATATCATTAGATCCTGCGTAAACAGAATCATTAGTTTTCAAATATGCAGAAATTTCAGCACACACAACACATTTTATATCACCATCATGATCAGCACATGAGTTGCAATTGATAGAATCATTAAAACCAATTAAATCAGGAAATTCAGCACACAACTCATCATGAGTTTCCTCAACTAAGTCTGCATGTAAATCAATATGACAATTAGAATGCAGGGAGTTGGGAATTGTTTGGGGAAAGAGTTGGCCCGACTCTTGACATCTCAGTTCATTAACAAGTGGTTGTCAACTGGTCAATTTGGGTTGTTAAATCCTGAATAGTGGCGGTGAAATTTTCTTTGGAACTCAATTTGGGTTTTCATCAAGTCCTCCCATGAAGGCTCAAGTTTTGTGGTTGATGGACTTGTTATCTGCTTTGGAATGGTCTGCTCATATTGAAATGATTGTTCTTTGTAGTGATGCCGTATTGCCATATCCCAGATCCGGATAGTATTCCCAACTAGGGTTGTATGTGTTGAAGAAGGGGTCATAACTCTGTTCTTCTTCTTTGAACCGTGGTTCATCGGGAAAATAACTAGTCAGCCGCAACAAATTGATCTGGAAAAACAGAACTACCATACTTGAAGTGTAGGGCATGCATATGTGGGGTGAGATGAACAAAAACAAATGTTACACACAAGTGTAGCTTCCTCGCACAGTGATTGTTGTCTCACTACTATATGTCTTACCAAAGAAGTCAACTCCTCAAGTTTTGACTCCATTATGCATGGTCCATTGTATCCTTAAAATGCAACAAAATGCAACAAAATGATAATGAAAGAAAAAGAAAAAATTAAAAAGAAAGAGTTAGTATGGGATCAACACTCAAAATATGCAAAAATAAATCTAGTTAATGTATCTAAACATTTTTAAAAATTATAGAACCAACACAGAACAAAATCTACATAAAAATGAAACTAGAAAATGCAATAAAAATTAATAAAAAATTAAAAAGTGGTCTAAATGATAGAATTTTAAAAAACCAGGGGTGACCTCACAATTTACTGTGAGTCTTGTTTATCAGGCTGTTTTCCTTCAACCGACCAAGTTTAGCTCATTCTGGGCATGTTTCAGTTTGAAAATTGCAATAGTTACCCGTAATCACCTGTTTTCCGTCTTTCCTAAATCGAAAAAATTCAAAAGCTAAGATAAAAACGTTAGTATGGTATGAACAATATTAGTAAATGAAAAATAACTGTTAGAATAGGTAAAAAAGAACAAAAATTAGTAAGGTTACTCAAAATGAAAAGATTACACTACGAGTTCCCAACAACGGCGCCAAAATTGACGAGCGCCGAACTCGGTCAAAATTATAACCGAAGTTATTACCTAAACTTGTAGTATAGTGAACAACACCGATCGTCTCCTCAAGGATCGTAGATGCAATTTGATCAAATCAAGTGAAAGTTAGAAAAAGGAGGGTTTGGATGGTTCAAGGATCGCAGTGACAGGATTTAAAGAGAAATAACAATTAGAAGAACAGTCAATTCAAAATCTATCCGAAATTGGGTGGATTCAATCATAAACCTTTCAACAAACATTTGAAGCACATTTGAATGGTTAACTTGGATCTAACCGAAATCTCGAAGATTAGGTCCATAATTCATACTAGACAATCGTCCAGAATTCAATTGACAAGTGATAAACACAAATCTGCAATCGCACCATTCATGTAGATATATGTCAATTTAAGCACCGAATTCAATTAACCCAGGCACCAATCAGTAACCTAACCTTTTCAATTATGTGATTAGTTTAGATCAATCAGTTCTAAATTTCATCACAAATTTCAATCTTTAGTTATGTGATTAATTCAGATCAATCAGTTCTAAGTTTCATCACAATACTTAATCTTAAACCAAGATCAAATCGATCAAACATAAACAGAATCACCATTCATGTATTCAAGATCAAGAAAACAGAAGAAGAAGAAGAAGAAGAAGAAGAGGAATTCAAATATAAATCAAATACATTACATAACCAAGGT
The DNA here is from genome assembly GCA_029884605.1 of Ormosia emarginata. Taxonomy (NCBI): domain Eukaryota; kingdom Viridiplantae; phylum Streptophyta; class Magnoliopsida; order Fabales; family Fabaceae; genus Ormosia; species Ormosia emarginata. Next base: position 3,378,939 of record JAQQTP010000082.1, on the reverse strand, counting down.
CTCAAGAATCCAAATCACAATCTCTTCAAGAGTCCCGAATTGACTAGAAGTGACTTAGCTCTCCATTACAATGAAGGAATTCAAAAGAACTATGAAAAGCTATCTCTAACACCAAGTGTGTGTGTTCCTAGAGCTCTCCACATGCTTCCTTTTATAGAGGATTCAGAGTAGTAGTAGATGGGTAGATGGGATTAGTAGGTGGATGAGTAGGTGGATGAGTAGGTGGATGAGTAGGTGGGTGAGTAGGTGAGCTACCTTGTCTCCGAAATTCTTTATTGCTGAACTCATTGATTTCATCATTTATAAGCCAAGTGGTCTTCATGAAAGTTCTAGGAAATTGTCTAAGCTTTCCAATGGCTCTAGAAACACCCAAAAATTCATCCTACAGCCCAAGATATGACTTAATTACTACAGACTGTTCAAGACCAGTTTCAGCACCTCTGTTTTGACTTTCAGACCCAATATCTCCATCAAGGAGCCCGAATCAAGTTTTGTGCTTGACATGAAAGTTGTACATATGGGTCTTAACTTTCAGATTACAAATTTTCAGCCCATTTTATATGCCCAAACTCGAATTATGTTCTGGTTACTATACACTGTTCGGGTTCCAGTCACAAATCCCATATTCTGATTTCAATACCCAATTAGCTCTACTAGATGTCTGAAATTGACTTTGAGCTCTTCATCAAAGTTGTAGAGCTCTTTCTTATCTTTCCTACAAGGTAAAATTCATAATTATCAGACATTTAGAACTCAAGATATGGCTAAAATACAGAAATAGTGTAAGACCCGAATAATGCTGAAAAAATCAATTAAGTCCGATTCGAGTTCAAACTTACAAAACATAATCAAATTCAGTCAATTAAGTACATGAAGAGTGTAAATAACTAAACATAAGGGTTTTTTAATGAATAAAATATGTGATTATCAGGCTACTACAGGCTTCTGCTGCTCATCAACAACCACTGATTTTTTCTTACCCTTAGAATTTTGGGTTAGTTCATTAGAAACTGATTTCTCTGTAGGTTGTTGCTTGCTTGCTTGCAGGTTGAGGTTTAGTTTGTACTTGTACAGATTTTCTAAACCTTGAGATAATGGCACTCACATTCCCCTTTGGATTGTGAATTGTTTGTGAAGGAAGTTGGCCAGAACCTTAGGCCTGCAGTTGACTCAATGAAGAAGCTAATTGTCCAAATTGGGTTTCTAAATTTTGTATGGTGGCCTCAGTCCTCTACTGGAACTAAATATTGTTGGTGGCCATCTGTTTCACCAAATCCTTAAATGAAGGCTCAAGTTTTGTGGTTGCTAGACTTGATTGTTGCATAAGTTGTTAGAATTGCTACCTACTTGGTCCAATATGAGGTTGAAACTATGGTTGCCTAGGTGGTTGCTGGAATTGTTAGTTGTACTACTGTGGTTGCTGCTGTTGTGAGGTTGCATTACAATACCTCATATTTGGATGATCTCTTCAACCAATGTTATATATGTTGGAGTATGGATCATATCTAAGTTGTGGTTGCTGTTGGTATTGTGGTTTACCAGGAAAGATACCTACTGCAGCTACAAAGTGATCTTGAAATAAAAATCATCATCTTGAAGTGTAGAGCATGCATCTGTGGGATAAGATGAACAACAACAAATGCCACACACGTTTGCAGGCCCCTGCACAGGTAATTGTTGTCCCACTGCCAACTGTCTCACTAAGGAAGTCAACTCATCAAGTCTATGCTCCATTCTCTGTTGGTCAACATAAGACACATGAACCTCATTCACTCCTCTAGTGGAAGTAATCATCTAAGTACCAAATTGCTGGGAATTGGCAGCTATGTTAGCAATTGATTCTCTGGCAGCAATTGGATTGTTATCAACCAATGCACCTCCACTGGCGACGTCAATCATGCTTCTATCTATAAGCAAGAAGCCCTTATAGAAGTACTAAATCAACAGCTGATCACTAATCTGGTGGTGGGGATAGCTTGAGCACAATTTCTTAAACCTCTCCAAATATTCATGCAAAGTCTCTCATGTCATATGTCTTATACTACATATATCTTTTTTAATGGCAGCAGCTCTAGATGCAAGGAAAAATTTCTCCAAGAACAGCCTCTTCATGTCATTCTAACACATTACTGAACATGATGAAAGGTAATATAGCCAATCTTTAGTTGCATCAGCAAGTGAGAAAGGGAACGCTCTTAGCTTGATGTGTTCCTCAGGTATCCTTTGTGGCTTCATGGTTGAACAGACCACATGAAACTCCTTTAAATGCTTATGAGGGTCCTCATCTGCAAGACTATAAAACTTTGACAACAAATGTATCAATCCATATTTAAGTTCAAAGTCAGCATCAAGATCAGGGTATTGAATCCCTAAAGGCTGGTAACTAACATCAGGAGTAACTAGTTCCTTAAGGGTCCTATTATACATGTTATCACCCATAATTGCAATACCAGTTAAGCTCTCAGGTCATTTTCAGTTTCAATATCAAATTCAATTTCAAATGCAATTCTTTCACCAAGCCTACGAGCTCTATTAAGTGTATGCAAGGTCCTCTCAATGTCATGATCAATATCAAGTAAATGACTAGTGGAAGACCTAGTCATGCAACATACAAAGCACAAAAACACAAAACATGCAAAATAGACTACACAATACTAAAATTCTACCAAAATAAATCTAGTTAACCTATCTAGACATTTTTTAAAAATATGGGACCACCACAGGGTGAAAACTACACAAAAATAAAACTAAAAAATACAATAAAAATTATTAAAAAGTTAAAAAAGTAGTCTAAACAATGGAATTTGGCAAAACTAGGAGTGACCTCACAACAAAGTTGTGAGTCTTGTTTGTTAGGTCATTTTTCTACTGACCAAGTTTCAGGTCATTCTGAGCACATTTGTCTGTACAAAATTATGAAAATTGACTCGAAATTACAAAAACACAATAACAAAGGGGTTAGTGAAAGATTAGTAGTCAAATATACTCCTAATATGATTGATCAAAATTAGAATGATCCCCAGCAACGGCATCAAAATTTGATCACTGCCGAGGCTATCAAATTATATTAATTTATAACTGATTCACCGTAACTACTTGTTGTATAAGGTAACACCGGGTCGAGCCCTTAGATCACTCTAATTAAGTAATCAAATTAAGAGGTAAATAAATAGGGGGAAGAGTTTGCAAGATTAATCAACAAAAAGCAATTAAAACGGTAAATAGAATTAGGAAAACAACAAATCCAAGTGAATTAACCAATCTCGATTTTAATCCATCCTTGATTCTAACACCCTCCCTAGGGTATCACATGTCTGACACCCGACTCATAATCAAAAAGAAGTTCGCACAAGGTTTGGGTTATAAAAAGATGAGTTTTAAAATTTTTTTCTTGCTGAAACATAAACTTACTGAAATTCATAAGTATTACTGAAAATATATTTACTGAGTAATATACTATATTGACACTAATTAATATTTAACAATTTAAAGAGAAATATAAAACTAACAGACTCTCTTTTTAATAGTAGCAAACCCCATCACGGGTCCTACTTAATAGCACGGTACAACACTAACGAGAAAACTTAATATACTTATTTCTTTTTGTATCCCTCTTGATGCATCAGACATCTGCTCCTTGTTAACACTGCACGCTATCGACTCTAGAATAGTCATTCTCTGATGTTATCTCTGAACTCAGAATATCTACCTCTTGGTATGTCTAATATAACTCATTCCTTCTACTGTATAATTTTAACAATACAGACATAGTAAGACAACATAGCAAAGAGGTGAGATCACCTACACCAATACCAACATGGTAGCACAGAGATAACACAAACAGCATAACATACAGATAGATTATACCAGAATTATGATCATGCATCAACATTAATCAACTATCATCATCCAAGTATTCAAAACAATTGTCATAGCTAATATTCCTCAATTAATATATCATACAGATATAAATGCTCAGATTCGTGTATGTGCATAGACTCAGTTTTTCAAAAACAACTCCATGGAGGTCTTCACAATTTCGAGGAGAATGCTCTGTTAATTGTCAGCCTTAGCCCAAAGACAATCTTCCAGTTGTTGAAAAGAATCGTGTTCTTGTCAAGTATCGTCAATGCATTGCAATGGACTGCATCGCCAAGTGGTATATGATCCAGCCTTAGCCCACAGACAGATATCCACTGGTCGACCACCGCGCCTTAACGCCCCCAAGATCCATCATAGATCTCACTATCAATTCTCATTCCCTCTTCAACCACAAGGGCCAAAATAGCTTATTAACTATACTTTATCTAATACACGAATATATTAGTGCAAGTCGAATCACAAGGGCCAAATCTTTTCAATTTCATTTGTTCAATGTAATCATATGTCTCAACGCATATTTTTCCAATGCATGTATAATGCACCAATGCCAATCACAGGCATATCTTTCCAATGCATGTAAAATGCACCAAATGCCAATCATAGGCAAAAGTTGTCATTTTCACAAACAATGTCTATACACTGGTTCGACAGTAATTCATACTGTATATTTAATAGCAAAATCATGTTATCACATTTTCATAGTTATAAAACATTTTCATCGTGTTTTCACAAAATTGCGCAACATTTCCGTTGCATTTTCAAATCATGTATTGATTTTTCAATGTTTTCTCAATCGCATAAAAATATTTACACGTTACTCAAATCACGTAGCGATTTTCTATCGTTTTCACAACCGCGTAACTTAAAAATCACTCTTTTAAGTTGCATAAATCATTTTCCATCATTTTCAAAATATTTAAAACACTTTCCAAATCACATAATGATTTTTCGTCATTTTCATAATCACGTAAAAATATTCTATCACTTTTAAATCACATATTGATTTTTCAACAGTAGTTCAAATTACGTAAAATATTTAAACGTAATTCAAAACACGTAGAAATATTTTGACATATTACCAATCGCGTAGAAATATTCTATCGTATTTCAAATCGCATAGCTTAAAAATCACGTTTTTAAGATACGTAAAAAAATTTTCACCACAATTTCATTACAAAAAATATTTCTAAATCTTCAGAAATTCCTTTTTAACCTTTCTCAAAATAATATAACTTTATACTTGATTTAATACTTTTTCTTACTCAAGAAAATCTTTTTCCACGATTCTATACTCAAGAAATCTTTTTCCAAATATAACCCACAAAATCACTTTTCATTGATATAAATCAATGTTTCAAACTTTAAGAATTTCCTAACGTACTTCAAAGCTCAAAAATCAGTTATACGTTAGTAAATTTTCAAAACACCATTATATTCTTCGTTTTTCCCAAATCATTTCCAAACACAACCTTTTTCAAAATAAATTGAAGTTCGAAAATATTTTCGTTTACAAAAACTTGATTTCTCAAGTGATAAACGCTCTAATTCCCTTCCCAAATTCTTGTGCGAAAATTATTTTGTTATAAAATCAAGGAATCTGCAAGTCTTCAAAAACCGTGAACGTGTTCATTGAAAATTGTCAAATCTTTCGACTGACAAAATACTTCGTTTTATAAAATATCACTTTGTTCCATAAAAATTTAGGCATAACCAGTTTTTCAAAACCGTAGGGTATTTGGCCATTGAAACCATCAAACATTTTTCCTTCTAACTCAATTATTTATCATTTCTGTTTTCATACAAACAAAACCATTAAAATCTTTGTTTTCAAAACCGCAAGACATATGGTTATAAAACCAAACCCATTTGTTCAAATTCATTTTTACTTTCTTTGTAAATCCTTTTTCACTTTCTTTGCAAATCCTTTTTCACTTTCTTTGCAAATCTTTAAAATCAACATTTGCCCTTTGTAAATACTTAGAAACTTTTTACACAAAATAAATCAATAAAAATCCCTTCAAAACCGTGTTCTTGTTCTTCTTGAAAAACAAACCCTTTGTTTATTTTCCATATTCTTCAAATCATCTATTTTCATCATTCATGAAAATATTAATTTGTGAACACCTATTTTGAGGTGTCTTAGCCGAAATTCACTAAGTTCTAGGAACCCAAAAATCAATTCCCTTGTTCTTGAAAAATTTCAACATGAACCCTAATTAAGGGCATCAAAAACCGTAGCCTTCTCCCTTGGCCATTGGAGCCAAAAATTGATTTCTTTTCCATTAACACATCATGGCATACACATACATATTTCATCATAAATACTACAAGCATGCCATATACTTATCATACATATTTTAAGCATACTATCAAAGTCATAAAATCATGCAAAACATACCAAGCATAGACAAATAATTAAAGCACATAAATACCCACAAATAAATTACAAGACCATGGATATGAATCATTACATGGATTCACCATCCACCAAATATAAAACCATCTCTCACCACCATACTTGGTTGGTGAAGTGAATCTCCCTCTTACCTCTTGAAGATCCTCAAAAGCTCCTTGTTTTGCTTCTCTTTCCAAGTCCTTCACCACCAAGGGCTTCTCAAATATAAAACAAAATACATAGAAATTAGTATACTAAGCTTGATTAAGAGGAACCATAGATCAAACATGGTTTAGATCATGAAAAAGAGAGAAGAAATGAAGTTTCCTTACACTTCACCATAAATACTCCATAACATGGATCTTGAAAAAAGTCCATGAAGATGAATGATTTAGAGGAAATCTTCAACATGAAAGTTGTTTAGAATATCATGTAGATTCAAGATCTATGGTTGGATGAAATTAAAAGAGATTGGATGGTGGTTTTGAGTGATATGGCCAAATGGTGTGTTTAGGGAGAGAAATGGAGTTTTCTTTGGTTTTGCTTCTTGATACTTGAATGAAAAGATGAAGACGTAATAATATGGAGTATGAAAATGAATTCTTTGGTCTCCTTTAGGGTGCATGACCGTAGCTTCACTTGGAGAGAAAGAAGAGAATATTTTTGCTAAGTCTTGCTTTAGGAAAATCAATGAATGATAAAGACAAATCAAGATAACTCATAATGGCCTTCAAACTTTTTCCTATGGCCTTAAGCAACACCAAAACCATCCCCCCTCCAAGCAATCTCCTAAGGATGCAAACAAAGCAATAATGATCAAGAATGATGTAACATTGACTAAGACAAGTAATAATGGTCATAAAGTTTTTCTTTAGCTCCAAAATTCATCACAAAACCGTCCCCCCCCTCCATTTTGCATGCAATAATGTTGTCATCTTTTTCAAGCCACCATTTAAAGCATTTTAGGCCATTGATTTATTCAATGGTTAAGATTTAGGTAGACTTTTGATTTAGAAGACTAAATCTAGGCCATTAGATTTTTCCTGCTTGAAATCTAAGCCATTAGATGCATCTCCAAAATGAAGGGTCAAGATTACTCCTTCTACTTTTCATCCAAGGGTTATAATTAGTCATAACCATTTTTGATGACTAAACCTCCACCATTGATTAAATCCAAATCCAATGCTCATAATTGATCCATCTCCACCGTTGATTAGATTCAAATCCAACGGTCACAAATGGTTCTAGCCACTTTGCAAGACCAAATCTCCACCCTTGATCAATTCTAAATCCAATGGTTATAAATGGTCAAAGCCATTATATTAGACTTATCCTACACCGTTGATTAAATCGACGGTTGATATCAAAGTCTTCAATATTAGACTTGCTTCCTATTGGTCCATCAAAAGTATTAAACTTGTTTCCTATTGGTCTGTCAAAAGTTGTCATAACCACTATTGTTGACTTAAGCAATATAATTTCTATTTTTTATCTGCTAAAACCCCACGAAAGAATATATTTATTATATTTTTATCGCCAAATAATTAAATACAGTACCAAACACAGTACAAGAAATTTTCTAAAACTATTTTCGAATTCAGGTTTAGTAAGATCCCTTGTCTCTGTCTCAACAGTACAAATTTTTCTATGCGTAGAAAAATTTTCACGTTTTAGGACTCATCCCGGGTCCACGTAGAACCACTGGGACCTACAAATAGTCCAAAAACGGTCGGAGAATCATAAAAACTTCATAATCACCCATAAAATTACAAAAATTAAAAAACGCACAAATATCAAATCAGATTACGTAAAATAATTAAAACCTAACGGTAAAAATTAAATTACGTAAAGTTTTCCCCGGCCCGAAAATTTTTATTTTCCTGACACGGAGTAAATCACTTAAAATGATCAAATACGCTGACGGAATAATTAAAATAATTTTACAGTATCCAGAAATTACTAAACAATAAAATTCTGTTAACTGTCAAAATTACTGGTTAAGAGATATGGAATTTTTAGGATGTTACATTGATCACTCTAGATCCATTCAACCACTAACCAAATTCTTGGTCTTAGATCACATCAAGAAGCTTGAAGATGATCTGTGGATCCTCTACTAGATAAGCATTCAGAATTCGATCAATCAAGGTTAGACAAATTAAGCATCCATCTAATCCCAAATTAACCTAAGAATCAAGATCCAATCAAGCTAAACAATTCATCAAACACCTTTGATGCCTTGTTTAGTCTCTGCAATCCTCTCTTAACACATGGTAATTATGCAATTATCATATGAACATCCCAATCAAATTAAGCAACTCAATCAGAATTAAACAAAGAGGAAGGAAAGAAACTTGATTAATAATTGAATGTAGAACAATTAAAACAAATTCTCAAGATTAAGCATCAAGATTATCAATCCCTGGGATTGATTAAAGATTCTAGCCCTCTATGAATGAGAGGGATTAATTGCAGAAAAAGAGAGAAAACCTAGATAGAAAGGAGAGGAAGAGAGATGAAGAGAGAGAATGAAAAGTGTTGAATGAATAGATGCCTTTTCGTTCTGCTACTCTTACCTCTTAAACCTAACTCCTAATATGGCCTTACATGATCAGAATTCTAATAGATACAAAGCTGGGTCAATTAGGAATCATTGGGCCTAAGACTCATGTCATTTAGAGGCCTAAAACTCAAGTTATGCTCAATTAAGTGGCCTAACTCATAAACAACTCACCTTTGCTTTCTATCTTTAATTGCTTGCCTAAAACAACATAGTTCAACTTATGAGTCTCCACAAGATTGTAGCTTTGTATCTTATATTCCATTTAGGCTTAGTTTGACATTCATTAGACTCATATAACTCAAGATATGCACTAATAAGTGTGCAGATGTCAAGGCTGTCAAGATCAACATTCTGGCTCTTGCTTCAACTTCAGTTTAAATTATTCAAACGTATGATCCAGCTTCTGAATTCTTCATGAAACTTGTACATATTTGTCTTAGATTTCTTATAAGATAAGAATCACAGCAATCAGATATTTGAAACTCAGATTATAGTCAAATTACTGAACACTGCCAAATAGACAAATTAAGGCTAATTCATGTAAAAATTCCTTCAATAGTCCAATTAGGCCCAATATCATAAAATGTGAAAAAACTAACTTAATTAAGCTAAATTGAACCTTAAGAAGCCTAGTGAGAGGATCATTAAATGAATAAAATATATTGCTATCAGTGTGGCAGTTGTTATTATAGACAAACTCCACTAAAGGGAGAAATCTATCCCAACTACTCTGTTGCTCAAGCACACATGCTTTAAGCATATCCTCTAAGGTTTGGATAGTCCTCTCAGTTTGTCTTTTAGTCTGTGGATGATAACTTGTGCTAAAGTTCAACTTAGTTCTAAAGGCCTTATGTAAGGCTCCCCAAAATCTAGAAGTGAATCTAAGGTCTCTATCAAATACTATGCTTGAGGGGATTCCATTCAATCTAACATTCTCTTGTAAATACAACTGAGCTAATTTATCCAGAGAATAGTTAGATCTTATTGGCAAGAAGTGGGAAGATTTAGTTAATCTATCCACTGTGACCCATATGGCATCATAACCTGGCTGGGTTCTAGGTAGCCCCATTACAAAATCCATTTAGATACATTCCCATTTCCATTTAGGGATTTCTAATGGTTGTAATGGTCTAGAAGGTTTTTGGTGCTCTGTCTTAACTTTCTGACAAACCAAACATTTAGACACATACTCAGCTATGTCTGCTTTCATTCTAGACCACCAAAACAATTTCTTGTGGTTTTGATACATTTTTGTTGCCCCAGGATGGATGGTGTATTTACACTTGTGAGCCTCTTCCAAAATCGTCTCTTTAATTTCAACTTCTTTTGGGATACAAATCATATTTCTAAACATAATGATTTCATCATCTGCTTTACTAAACTCTATTTGTTTTCCTAACAAGATTTGCTCACTTATTTCTTTTAAAGTCTAATCTCTTTCTTGAGCTTCTCAAATTTGAGTCTTCAAGTCATTGATTATATCTACTTTGCTCATACAGAGACTATGTGGTGACACAATCACTGCTAGACTCAAGTTCTTAAAACTCTCCAAAAGCTTTATCTCTTAGATCATCATTTGAGACATATGTAGGAATTTTCTACTAAGTGCATCAGCCACCCTATTAGCTTTACTCGGATAATATTTCAATTCAAAGTCATAATTCTTCAAAAATTACATCAATCTTCTCTGTCTCATATTCAATTATTTTTTGTCAAAGAAGTACTTTAAGCTCTTATAATCACTAAAGACTTCAAACTTAACTCCATGGAGATAGTGTCTCCAGATTTTCAAGGCAAACATAACAGTTGCCAATTAGGATAGTTCTCTTCATGAGGTCTCAACTACCTAGAGGCATAGGAAACTATCATTCTATTCTGCATTAGAACACACCTTAATCCCTTCTTTGAAGCATCACAGTACACTTCAAAGTCCTCTTGAGGGTTTGGAATTACTAAAATAGGTGTTGTGATCAATCTATGTTTCAACTTTTGGAAACTATCTTCACATTCTTATGTCCACTTAAAAGAGCTACCTTTCCTAGTTAGCCTAGTCAAAGGTAGAGCAATTTGAGAGAACACTTTTATAAACCTTCTATAATACTCAGCCAATCCTATGAAACTTCTAATCTTTGTCATAATGGTAGGCCTTTCCCATTGCACCATTGCTTCTATCTTGCTAGGGTCCACCAATATCCCCTCCTTGGGATACCACATGACCCAAAAACTATACTTCCTTCATCTAGAATTCTCATTTTGCCAATTTGGTAAATAGTTGTTTCTCTTTGAGGGTTTCTAAAACCATCCTAATGTGTTGCTTATGTTCCTCTATTATCTTTGAGTAGATAAGGATATCATCTATAAAGAGAACCACAAATTTATCTAGGTATGGTCTAAAGATTCTATTCATATAGTCCATGAACACTACAGGTGCATTAGTTAAACAAAAAGACATTACAAGATATTCATAATGTCCATTTCTAGTCCTGAAAGCAGTTTTAGGGACATTGTTAAAGGATAATATTTGTTAATTTATAAATTGAACAAGGGTATATTAGGTAAAAAAAATATGGAATCATATTCCACAAAAATTTGAAATCTCATTCCCTCATGTTTTTGGAAGAATGAAATTCTACAAATTTGTAGAATAAAATTTGTAATGAAAATGTCATTCCATATTTATTTTCATTAACAAACACAGGAATCCTCTTATTCTAGAATTGAATGTGGAATGTCATTCTATTCCTTCACACCAAACATGAGCATACATGTGTTTGAACATGCATAAGCATGAATACATCTACAAGAACTTGATGATCCATAGTTTTATATGATTTATGGATATAAAAGTGATGTTATGATGTACCAGAGGGCATTTCTATAGTGTTCTATTCAAATAGGCCAAGAGGTTACTGATTTCCCTTTATCATCATTTGGAAGCCATGGTACGCAAATGGAGGTTTCAAGTAAATTACTAAGAGGGATTGAAATGCTAAGAACTACGGAGGCAGAAAGTTTTGGGGTTTTCTAATTTTATTATATTATTATATATTTTTTGGGGGTATTTTTTCTTAATTTTATTAAAATATAATTTCTCTTGCTTATGATAGGTGTTGATTGGGTTGCCAACATAGTTGGGATGCCTTGCAATGCAGTGATGCTTTTGCATATCTTCTTTGTTTAAAAAAAAAATTCTCTCGCTTAAGGCTAAACCTCTTACCGTCATGTGTTACTTTCCTCATTTAGACTATCATTCTTTGTTTTTGTAATTTTGCTTTGTACAATTTATAGCAGAAGCAAATGACCATCATAATCTTTATTGAATCCTAAATTAAATTTTGAATAAACTACCATTTTAGTCCCTAAAAGGTAAGATTGACAAAGATAATTGACATCAATTTAGTCCCTCAATTAAGGAAAGTAACATCAAAATCATCCTTCTACGCATAAATCACAAGATTGATGGATTAAATTGATGTCATTTCCTATTATTGAGGGACTAAAATGATGTCAAATTGCTATAATTAAGAGATTAAATCGATGTTATTTTTTTATTATTTAGGGACTAATTTGATATTAAATATTTTAAAGGACTAAATTGATGTCAATTTTTATTATTGAATGACTAAATTGATATAAACTAATGTTGGCTAATGTCAACATTAATATTAATATAGATGATATCAACTTAGTCCCTAAAAATACATATTAAATTATTGTTTTAGGGACAATATTAATATTTTAAAATTTAAATGTTGGCTAATATCTATATCAATATTTTACAATAAATTATTATTAATATTCATTTAATTAAGATATTAATTCCTTAATTTTATTATATTATTTTTTTATTATATGAATTATATTATTATATTTTTGTTGTGGTATTCCTTTCTTAATTTCATTGAAATATACTTTTCCTTGCCAAAGGCTAAACTTTATGCTACAACATGTTTTATTTCCTTATTCCCACTATCTTTCTTTCATATATATATATATATATATATATATATATATATATATAAAAAAGGATAAAAATAAAGAAGATACATGTTGTATATATATGTAATCACAATAAATATCTTTAGTGGGAATAAGGAAAGTGACACATGTTGTATATATATGTAATCACAATAAATATCTTTTTATAAATATCTAAAAAAATATACAAAATATTTAACAAATCAATAATATTAATAATATTAATAATAATAAAAGAAATTTGATAATTAGGGACAGAAAAATTCCTCATAAAGTTGCTTACGTCGGCGGGTCGCTAATTAACAATGAAAGAAATTTCTGTTGCTAATCCCTTGGTTACCGTCGCTAATCCTTCGCCAATACAAATTAGCAAGGGATTAGCAAGGAAATTTTTTTTTTGCTAATTTGCAAAATTCTTGTAGTATATAAAGAGAGTCAAATACTGAAATGCTCTGCCATTGGACAAGCTGAAACACTAACATATGTAAAATTCAAATTAAAGTTAGTAGGACGCTAACATATGTAAAATTTAAATTAAAACTACAACAACTATTATAGTCTATTTGCTCTAGCAACCATTGTCGTCAACCACCAATGCCGCTAGCGTTGATCAATCATCATCATTTTCAACGTCCTCCAATCATCGTTGTTGTTAGCGCGCTTTATCCATGTCATCATCGGTGTCTTCCGGGGCACTCCAACTTTATCGCCACTAATGTCCTACGGCATCCATCATCATTAGAAACATATTCCTACAACTATTAATGTCATTGTGAAGTTGTTTAAAAAACTATTAATAATATTTAATTTTTTCAAAAGATAAGAAATTCATTATTTAAACTGAAGGGAAAACAAAGTTCTAAGGAAAACAACAACAATGGGAGGCTTCTCAAAATCATTTCCAATATGCTTGGAAGAATAGCAACTACGAGCCTTAGGCACAAATCATAACAACCTAAGGGACCTCAAAACAAAACCTTTTTCCATCTCCTTCAACCTCATTATGTTGGGCCCTTTTCTTTATGTAATTGGCTATTGGTCATTGAAGAATTGTTTTAATGATAACAAACATGAAGATGATGACAAGATTAAGTCCAAGACCTTTAAGAATAGTTTTAGGACTTAGATCTTTGTGTAAAGGAAAAAAAGTTTCACACTTATACTCTAAACTTGTTTTTCAAAGAACCCAAATAGCACACATAGTTTTATGGCTTCAAAATGGTTTTTGATTTCTTAAGAAATAGCATTTAAATGCTCAAAACCTTATTGGAACTTTTGGAAACAATTGGCAAGATTTAAAAGTTGTTTAAAATGTTTTTCAAACAAGTTTATTCGAATAAAGGGTTCTTTATTCGAATAACCAAAGTCAGAATGCCAAGTTTTCCTTTTCATGAAGCTTTATTTGAATAACACATGGTATTATTCGAATAAAGGTTTAAATCAAGCTTACGTGCCTTCTATTTTAAAAAGTTTATTCGAATAACAAACTTGTTATTCAAATAAATGTATTTTTTAGAATTTGTTTTAAAGGCTTTATTTAAATAACCAAATGGTTATTTGAATAACATGTTCCAAAATAAAAATGCTTGTGTGCTATTTATGATTTTATTCGAATAACACACATGTTATTTGATTTATTTGAATAAACATGCATACTAGAAATAGAAATAAATGACTAATTGATGGCATTTAATGCTCCAACCCCCTCAATGACTCTTTAATACTTTGGGTTATAAATACAAGTTGTTGGGCATTGAAGTCAAGAAGGAAAACAATCTGAAAATCATTGTTGAGCATTAATACGAGTTATTACAGCTATTTTCATAAAAATTTCTATTTTGAGATTAAAGTGTGATCAATCCTTATACCAATTGAACTTTAATTTGTATTATTCACTCTTGTGAGAGTTTTCTTTCATCTATACTTTGATTATTCTGTAAAGAGGGTGAAGTATCCCTTGTTGTTGAGGCTCAAGCACAAAAGGTGAGGCATCCAAAGGTGTGTTGAGTGCTCTAGTTTATAAAGGTAGTAAGCACATATTTAAACCTGAAGTTATAGTGAAAAATATCGGGTCATTACTTGAGGATTGTATGTAGGTCACATGGAGTGGCTGAACTAGGATAAATCTTGCGTTTAATCTTCTAAACTTAAACTCCTTTATATTTGTGCTTTGATTTTATATGCTTGCTTGAATACTATATGTCTTGGGTTATTCTTTTGTGAGTGAAAGTATTCAATCTTCTCTATCTATTCACCTCAACTAATCAATAGCTTCAATCAAAATTGATATTCAAGTGTTTTATGAATGAATTGTAAAAACCTTTTATAAACTCAATTCACTCCTCTTCTTGAGTATTGAAGTCACTTGGTAACAAGTGGTATCAAAGCTAGACTCTTGTATAAAGAGCTATGTAGCTTCAAGAAAAGTGATGGCTTCTTTAAATGGTTTTTCTTCAGAAAGTTTTTCTATAAATAGACCACATTTTTTCAATGGGGATGGTTATGTATATTGGAAAGAAATAATGTAGATTTTTATTGAAGTTATTGATTTAGATGTATAGGATGCAGTTGAAAATGGTCCTTTTGTTTCCACACATATTGTTAATGGTGTAAGAACTCATACACCAAGAAGTGAATGGACCAGTAAAGATAAGAAAAAGGTCTACTACAATTTGAGAGCCAATAATATCATTACCACATTCTTGGGGTATGATGAGTTCTTTAGGATGTCAAATTGAAAGATTGCCTAAGAAATGTAGGATACTTTATAAGTGACCCATGAGGGTACAAGTGAAGTAAAAAGATCAAGAATAAATATTCTCACTCATGAGTATGAATTTTTTAGAATGAACCAAGGATAAAGTATTTAAGAAATGCAAAAGAAGTTCACACATATTGTAAATCATCTTACTTCATTGGGAAAAACTTTTCCTAATAAAGACCTTATTAACAAAGTTTTGAGGTGTTTGAGTCAGAATTGGCAACCCAAAGTGACGGTTATTGTAGAGTCATGAAATCTATCAACAATAACACTAGCCACTCTCTTTGGAAAGCTCCAAGAACATAAGTTGGATCTAAATAGGCTCAATCAAATGAGGAGCATGACAAGAAGAAAAAAGGGATTGCTCTCAAAGTCACTTCCTCCACAATTGATGATGATGATGGAGATGGTATAGAGAACCTTGAACTAAATGAGGAGAATCTTAGTCTCCTTGTAAGAAGGTTTGGAAGATTCCTTAAGAAGAATCAAATTTAAAGAATGCCACATTTCCTTCCAAAGAAGACCTATCATAAAGGGGAAGAAATCTTGTCCACGCCAAAATGCTACGAATGTAGAAAACTAGGGCATATGAAGATGGAGTGTCTCGTTGTATCAAAAGAAGATGGAGAAGTTTGAAAAGAAACCTTCTAAAAAAAAGAAATGAAGGAGATCCTACATTGCATAGGATGATAATGACATGGATTCCACGGATAGCTCGGATAATGAGGAAGATCATCTATATCTTATAGCTAAATGAGAAGAAGATGAAGAAAGTTACATGGAGGTAACTTCTTCTAACCTTGACTCTTCACCTTCCTATAGTGAATTATAATATGCATTTGAGAGTTTCATGATGAGTCTATGAGACTCACAAAATTAGTTTCTTCATCCAAGAAAACAATCTCCTCTTTGGAAAACAAAATTTCTGTTTTAAACAAGAAAATTAAGGAACTCAAAAATAAGAATAAGACTCTATGATTAATTGATGCTAATTCATTATGCATGACTTGTTCTTCACATGAAAATGCATCCATATCCTCATCTTGCTCATCATGTAAAGCATTTGAAAAAGAAATTAAGGATTTGAAAAATACTCTTTCAAAATTCACCTTTAAAAGAGATAACTTGAAGATATTAGTAAGGAAACATAGATGTGTTTTCCAAAAGGTTGGTTTAGGGTTCAATCCCAAAAACCAACAAAAGCTTTATAAAAAAAATTTTGTTTCCTCAAGTACTTCAAGTAGTCCCTTCATTAAATGTTTTCATTGTGGGAATAAGAGGCAAAATGCTTCAACAAGTAATGTTAGGAAGAACATCAACACCAAAGTTACGACTAGAATGGTTTGGCCCCCGAAGGGCACCTTGCCCAAAGCTAACACATAAGGACCCAAGAAAATTTGGGTACCAAAGCTTAAAAACTAAATATGTGTTGTAGGTGTGCTTGAAAACCAAAAGCTCAAATTGGTATCTTGATAGTGGTTGCTTCAAGCACATGACCAGAGATGACTCCAAGTTTTTCTTCTTTGTCCCCAAGAAGCATAGGCATGTAACCTATGGAAACAACAATAAATGGAAGATCCTTGGAGTTGACAAAGTTGGTAAAATCCCTTCCTCTTCTAATTAAAATGTTTTACTTGTTGAATGACTTAAACATAATTTACTTAGCATTAGTAAATTATGTGATAAAAGAAATAGAGTTATATTTGATTCTAATTGTTGCATAATTAAAGGAAAAGATGATAAGCAAGTTAAGTTTGTTGGTCATAGGGTCAATAAAATATATATGATTAGCCTTGATAATATATCTTCAAATGATGCCAAATGTTTTATGAGTAAGGAAGATGATTCATGGTTATGGCATAAAAGTATTGCTCACATTCACATAGTCACTTAAATAAGTTGGTCTCAAAAGAGGTAGTAATTGGACTTGCCAAGCTCAAATTTGAAAAAGATAAACTATGTGATGCATGTCAAAAGAGAAAATAAGTAAATGTCTCTTTTAAAGCTAAAAATGTTGTTTCAACTACTAGACTTTTATAACTTTTGCACATAGATCTTTTTGGTCCCTCTAGAACAATGAGCTTTAGTGGGAATAACTATGCATTGGTGATTGTGGATGATTTTTCTAGGTTTACATGGACATTATTTCTATCTCACAAAAATGATGTTTTTCAATCTTTTAAGAAACTTGCCAAAGTTATCCAAAATGAAAAATATTTTTGCATTGCATCCATAAGAAATGATCATGGTGATGAGTTTGAAAACCATGAGTTTGAAACCTTTTGTAATGAACATGGCATTGAGCATAATTTTTTTGTCTCTGGAACTCCACAGTAAAATGTAGTTGTGAAAAGGAAAAATAAATCTTTAGAAGAAATGATAAGAACTATGCTCAATGAGGCAAACTTTCCTAAGTATTTTTGGGCGAATGCGGTAAGTACCACTTGTTATTTTATGAATATAGCCCTAATAAGACCAAATTTAAAGAAACCCCCTACGAGCTATACAACAGAAGGAAGCCAAATGTTTCACACTTTCATGTCTTTGGATGTAAATGTTTTGTTCTAAACAATGGAAATGACAATTTAGGGAAGTTCAATACTAAATCGGATGAAGGTATAGTTCTTGGTTATTCTATACATAGTAAAGCTTTTACAGTTTAAATAAAAGATCTATGAGCATAGAAGAGTCCATTCATGTTGCATTTGATGAAATTAACACAAATGGACCGAGAAAGGATTTGGTTGATGATGTTACAAAAATCTTGGCAAGAACACACTTGAAGAATAAGGAGAATGAAGCCAAGAAGAAAGCCTATTTGATCCCTTAAAGTAAGAGGATTCACAAATCATATACCTTCCTAAGGAATAAAGGACATCAAGATATCATCCTCTTGACAAAGCGATAGATGATGTATAAAAAGGGATAACTACTCGTAACTCACTTAGAGATGCATGTAACCACATGACTTTTATCTCTCAAGTTGAACCTGAAGACATAAATTAGGTCATTAGTGATGAACATTGGATCTTGGCTATACAAGATGAACTAAATTAATTTGAAAGAAATCAAGTTTAGGAGTTAGTTCCAAAGCCCAATGATCATCCCATAATTGATACCAAATAGGTCTTTAGGAACAAACTTGATGAAACATGCTTAATGATAAGGAACAAAACTAGATTTGTAGCTAAATGGTATAATCAAGAAGAAAACATAAGATTATGAGCAAACATATGCACCCGTAGCTAGATTAGAGGCCATTAGAATGCTACTTGCATATGCATGCATCATAAATTTCAAAAGTTCTTTCTTAAATGATTTTATACAAGAAGAAGTGTATATGAAACAACCTCCTGATTTTGAAAATTTTGAACTGCCCATCCATGTTTTTAAATTGAAAAAGATCTTGTATGGCTTAAAACAAGTTCCTAGAGCTTGGTATAAAAGGTTGAGTAAGTTCTTTTTAGAAAAAGATTTTTTTAGAGAAGAGGTTGACACAACACTCTTCATCAAACATAAAAAGCATGACATACTTCTTATACAAATATATGTTGATGATATAAATTTTGGTACTACTAATGAGTCTTTTCGTAAGGAGTTTGCTAACATTATGCAAAATAAGTTTGAGATGTCTATGATAGGTGAGCTTAACTTCTTCCTTATACTCCAAATCAAGCAAACAAGGGATGGGACTTTCATAAGTCAATCCAAATATTACAAGAAGCTGCTTAAAAAGTTTAGAATAAACAATACCAAGCTTATGGCTACACCAATGGACACTTCTTGTTATTTGGACAAAGATGAAAGAGGTAAACCTGTAGAAATATCAAAATATAGAGGCATGATTGACTCACTTCTTTATCTTATTGCAAGTAATCTGGATATTATGTTTAGTGTGTGTATGTGTGCTAGATTTCAAGTTAATCCAAAATAATCACACCTATATGTTGTAAAAAGAATCATGAAATACCTAATAGGCACTTCATAAATGGGTTTGTGGTACCCCAAGGGTACTTCATGTAGCCTCATTGGTTATTCTGATTTTGATTTTGGTGGATGCAAAATGGATAGGAAGAGTACTAATGGGACATGTCACTTGCTTAGAAGCTCTCTAGTTTCTTGGCATAGCAAGAAACAAAATAATGTGACATTGTCTACAACTAAAGCTGAATATGTTGCAGCTGGGAGTTGTTGTGCACAAATCCTTTGGATGAAGCAACAACTTCTAAACTATGGACTCCAGCTTGATCATATCCTTATAAGGTGTGATCTAGTGTAATCAATTTGTCTAAATCTCATTTTGCACTCTAGAACAAAGCACATAGAAATAAGGCACCACTTCATTAGAAACCATGTTCAAAAAGGAGATTGCATGCTTGAGTTTGTTGAAACATCAAAACAACTTGTACATATTTTCACTAAACCATTAGCAAAAGAAGCATTCTTTTACATTAGAAGAGAATTAGACATAATTGATCAATCATGTATATGAATGAATGTTTGTGTTTATTGCTTTTTTCATTGATTTATTTCCTTTGAATCATTACTAACTTAAGCGTTGAAGGTATCCCAAAATTTGTTTTGCAGGTACTCCATCTTTGGGAAAAATTCCCTATCTCAAGATTTATGTTTGACCATATTCTTTTTAACTATCTAGTGTATTTCTGATAGATTTATTCAAATAATGCATTGCTTATTTGAATAATGAGTTCTAATAGCTCCTAAATCTGTGTTTTTGAACGTTTTATTCAAATAAGAAAATCCTTATTTGAATAACACTTGGCAGAAGCATTTAAAATTTGATCTTTGCTAGTTTTATTAGAATAACCAAATGGTTATTCGAATAATACTTGGCACTAAGCTAAGTCTAAATACTTTTATTCGAATACTAAAAATATTATTTGAATAAACCTTGGCAGAAAGCCAAGACTGTTGGTTTTCCACGAGTTTATTCAAATAAAGCCAACGTTATTCAAATAAGCACTAATAAATATAGGTTCTTTAAAGGCAAACAACCTTCCTCCTTCCTCATTCTCATCTTTTTCCTCTCTCTCCTTATCCCTCACACAACAACTTCTCTCTGCGCAACCTCTTTGACTTATGCCCTAGCCACCTCTCTTGGACTCAAATCCACCATTGTTGGCCTCCTCCTTACACCACCTACTGCCCATTTCACCTTTCCCTCCATCCTTTTTCTTAACACACGCACTATCCTCTACCCAAACACCATATACATACCTCCAAGCTTCAACATGGTTTCTTCATCCAACCCCAAATGCCTCAAAACCAAAATCGCTCCAACAAACAACCCTATGGACCTACGAAGACTCTCTTGTGACTAGGAAGACCTTCCTCCTTTCAAAACCCACTTTGTGACCAGACACCTTGTGCAACCAAATCACATAGATGTTGAGTTCTTTGAAAATGAAGGTGGGTTTGAGTTCATGGATCTCCTGACACACTAAGGGGCGCTGAAGCTTTGCTTTTTCAAGGCTGATTTTTATCCTGACCTCATCAAAATGTTCTTTTGCAACCTGAAGATAGTTGGTCAGAACCTCATCTCAGAAGTCAAGGACCAACGCATAGTGATCACTCCATAAGACTGGTTACAATTGTTTGACATACAAGCAAATGACCCCAACAATAAGGAAGATAGTGGGCAATACGTCAAGGAGTATAAGGGATTAGAAGCTTTTGAAGAGATGATGAAACCTAGTTTGGAGATACCCAAGGCTAGTATAAAGAGTGGGATGCTGAAGAGCTAAGATAGGTTGTTGCACTATGCGTACGCGTATATCCTTGGCAAGGACAACATATTCATGGTCTGGGTCTTGAAGTGGAGACATCGGCTCAACTAGCCTAATTTCATCGCGAAACATATGATGAAAGCCAAAGGGAAAGAAATGTCTGACCAGCTATATGCCTTGTTGGTTACTGTCTTTCTTCATAAATACCCGCATATCTTAGAAACTAAGGTACCCACCAAGCTGACTCACCACAATGTCTTTGACTCCTACACGTTCAAGAAGATGAAGATGATAAAAGATGAAGACAGTTGGGTGTATGCAGATGAGATGAAAGAAGCTGGAGCAAATGCTGAAAAATGAGGAAGCAGAAGAACTTGCTGCTACTGCTGGCTCGGTCACCAATGAACAACTGATGGCGACTATGTTGGAGCTTAAAGCCTATATGGAGAACACTTCTACTGCTATTTTGGATAGGATTGAAGGCGTAGAGTGTGAGCTGGCAGCCTTGCGGGCATTGCTTACTGGCAAAGCACCTCACTCCCCTCCTCCACCACCATATGCATACTTTTAGGATCCTTAAGCTTAGGATCTCTATTTTTTATTGTATTGGCTGATATATGTGATAAACATACAAATGTCATTGGCCAACTTTAATTGTTTTGATGAATGAATAAAATTGATTATTTTCTGAACTAGCTTGTGTCTAATGCATCAATATATCTTAATTACAATGCTATTCTGGTCTGTTATGAATAAATATATCTTGTTGGACTTGAATGATTATCAATTGCTTATGCATTGGCTTTCTTGCCCCATCTTTTTTATCATGACAAAAGATAGAGAAAAAGCAAAGTTCTTATGATTTAAGAATGTTTTTGAGAAAAGACAGGTTAATATAAATGGGATCTTGGGATTCCAAAAGTAAAAGAGAGTTGCACATATCTCTAATTTAAATTCACCTCTTATAAAAAATTGGGGAGTAAGTATGTCTAACACTCTTATGAATTCTAATTTATAAACTAACTATTTTCTCAATAATTGTTTGTCATCATCAAAAAGGGGGAGAATGTAATTAGCTATTGATCATTAAAGAATTGTTTTGATGATAACAAACATGAAGATATGGTAAGATCAAGTTCAAGACCTTCAAGAATAGCTTTAGGACTTAGATCTTTGTGTAATGGTAAAAAAGGGTTCACACTTAAGCTCTAAACTTATTTTTCAAAGAACCCAAACAACACACATAGTTTTAAGGCTTCAAAATGGTTTTTGGTTTCTTAAGAAATAACATTTAAGTGCTCAAAAGCTTCTTGGAACTTTTCGAAACAATTGGCAAGGTTTAAAATTTGTTTAAAATATTTTTCAAACAGGTTTATTCGAATAAAGGGTTCTTTATTTGAATAACTAAAGTCAGAATGCCAAGTTTCCCTTCTAATAAAACTTTATTCGAATAACACAGGATATTATTCGAATAAAGGTTTAAATCAAGCTTACGCGCCTTCTGTTTTAAAAGGTTTATTCGAATAACATATTTGTTATTTGAATAAAAGTGTTTTCAGAATCTATTTTAATAGGCTTTATTCGAATAACCAAATGTTTATTTGAATAACATGTTCTAGAATCAAAATGCTTGTGTGTCATTTATAGTTTTATTTGAATAACACATTTGTTATTCAAATAAACACGCATACCAGAAACAGAAATAAATGGCTAGTTGATGGCATTTAATGCTCAAACTACCCCCAGGCTCTTTAATGCTTTGGGTTATAAATACAAGCTGTTGAGCATTCAAGTCAAACAGGGAAACAATATGAAAATCACTGTTGAGCATTAATACGAGTTATTACAGCCATTTTCATAAAATCTCTATTTTGAGCTTAAATTGTGATAAATCCTTATATCCATTGAGCTTCAATTTGTATTATTTATTCTTGTAAGAGTTTCCTTTCATCTATACTTTGATTATTCTATAAAAATGGTGAGGTATCTCAGCTCAAATAATTATAAGGATGAGGTATCCCTTGTTGTTGAGGCTTAAGCACAAAAGGTGAAACATCCTAAGGTGTATTAAGTGCTCTAGTTTATAAAGGTAATAAGAACTTGTTCCAACTTGAAGTTATAGTAAAAAATCTCGGGTGATTACTTGAGGATTGGATGTACATCAGGGAGTGGCTGAACTAGCATAAATCTTGTATTTGATCTTATAAACTCAAACTCCTTTATTGTGATTTGATTTTATATGCTTGCTTGAATACTATCTGTCTTGGGTTGTTCTTTTGTGATTGAAAGTATTCAATCTTTTCTATCTATTCACCTCAATCAATCAATAATTTCAACAAAAATTGATATTCAAGTGTTTTGTGAAAGAATTACGAAAAAAATTTATAAACTCAATTCACTCCCCCTCTTGAGTATTGAAGTCACTTAGTAACACTTTGGATTATGATTCTCCATAGCCTTTTGGATAACTACTTCTATCAATTGTCCTTCAGTGACTTTAGGAGGTGCCGCTTTACTTGATGATTTCTTCACCCTCATCTTCACATGATCATGTTTTGCCCCTGATGATTTTCCAATAGAGAAATGCATAACTATAGGGGGAACAATCACTGGTTTACCCATACTTGGGTTAGGATCATCTGTGGTACCATTACTAACCTCAGTATCTCTAGCTTTCACTCGAATCTCCTTCTAGTTTTGATTGTTGACGATAATGATAATATCATTGGTGTCAATCTCCTGCAAATATTATATATGGCCTTGGTTCCCTTGTTAAGGCTGGCTTGGCTCCTAATACTGGTGAAAAGGATCTACCATAAATTTCTCTTATATCTCTAGAGTCACACATTGTTCTTAATATGCCTTAATTTTGAACCTGACATAATTAACAATGAAAAGTGTAACACCCTCTCTAGGGCATCACATTTTCGATTCCCGACTCATAATCTGAAAAGAAATTCACACAAGTTTGAGTTATAAAAAATATTGGTTTAAAAAAAACTTCTTTCTTTACTGACACGTAAATTTACTAAAAATATTAGGTAATCATATTTCAATTACTCATTATCCAATAATGACACACAATTTAAAGAGAAATATAAATTGATGAGACTCTTTTGTTCTTTCTTTTTCCACAAAGAGCAAACCCATTACGGTCCTACTTAATAACCGGTGTAACACTAACAATGAAAACTTAATATACTTGTTCCTCTCTGTATCAAACTTGATACATCGAACTCTACTCCTTGTCAACACTTGCTTTCCCATCGAGTCATGAATGTCCACTCCTTATTGTTGTCCCCAATCTCGGAGTGTCCATCTAATGTCCATCTTGAAGCATCGGACATTTGTTCTATGTCATTCCTTGTCCTCAAACATCTTTTTCCATTTCAACACTTGTCGGCAAGGTCATTCTCCGATGTTGTCTCCAAACGTAGAGGTATTTGTCACCTGCTATGTCTAAGACAACTCGTTCCTTCTACCTTGTATAATTTTAATAATACGTATAGCAAAAACAACATAACAAAGAGGTGAGATCACCTACACCAAGCATGCTCAACATGGCGCGTCTGAGATAACACGTATCATAATTACAATCATGCCATCATCATTATGGTTATTACACAGATACAATATTAAAATCATGCTATCAACATTAATCAACTATTATGATAATGCCTTCAAAGATTATCATCATCATCATCCAAGTATTCAAAACAATTGTCATAGCCAATATTCCTCAATTAATATATATCACACAGATATGAATGTTCAGTTTATGCATGTACACAAGACTCGATTTCCTACTCCATGGAGCTAAACTCAGGTCGGAGAAATGATCGAAAAGAATCATTGGTACCTCATGCCTCGGACCACGTGCTATAATCCTCATTTTGATTTTTGCACATCTAGCATATACACGGCAGTCTTTATCGATCTTGATTAAGAATAATGTCTCGGTCGGGATCATCGGTGTGTCGCGTCGGTCCTAACCTACGGTTGTGATGAAGCGACTCACTTCCATTGTAGGCAACCCGCACTCCGCGTGCCCCCAGGTCAACGAGTGACCTACACTACGCATATCGCACCCACTCAAGAGGTGTATTTTCTCCTAGGCAATCAATATTCATCCTCATCGGACCATTCCAATGCATGTATAATGCACCAAATACCAATCATAGACAAATATGTCATTTTCTCACAAACAGTGTATGGACACCGGTTCAACAAGAATCATTCTCGTACTTTCAACAAAGAAAAATATGTTATCACGTTTTCATAGTTGTAAAACACTTTTACCGTATTTTCACAATCTCGTAACATTTTTGTTACGTTTTCACAATCTAAAAACTTTTTTGTTATGTTTTGTTACCATAACACTTCTTTTATATTTTCACAATACCGTAACACTTTTGTTACGTTTTTTTTAAATTCCAAAGCGTTTTTATTACGTTTTTACAATACCGTAACACAATGGTCATTCGTTTACAAAATTTCGTAACATTTCATTACGTTTTCAAAATGTTGTAACTCTTTTGTTGCACTTTTAAACCACGTCTAATTTTTAACATTTTTCTCAATCGCGTAAAAACATACGTTTCTCAAATCGCATAGTATTTTTCCACTTGTTTCAAAATCGCGTAACTTAAAAATCATTCTTTTACGTTACGTAAATCATTTTTCATCATTCTCAAAATATTTAAAACACTTTCCAAATCACATAACAATTTTCTATCATTTTCACAATCACGTAAAAATTTCTCATTATATTCAAATCACGTAGTGATTTTTCAACAATATTTCATCGCGTAAAATATTTAAACGCTTTCCAAATCGTGTAGAAATATTTAAACATTTTTCAAATCGCGTAGAAATATTTTACTTGTATTTCAAATTGTTTTTAAGATACGTAAAATATTTTTCAACATTTTTCAATCACATAAAATATTCCTCAATATTCCAAACATTATTTTGGACTTAAATAAATCAATATCATTTTTAACACATTGTTCAAAATTGCGTAGCAAAAATCACGTTTTTAAGATATCGTAAAACATTTTTCATGATAATTTCATTACGAAAATACTTCTTAACCTTCAAAAATTCCTTTTCAACTTTTCTCAAAATAATATAACTTTATATTTCATTTAATGTATATTTTCTTACTCAAAAAATATTTTTCCACGCTTCTTTACTCAAGAAATTCTTTTTCAAAATATACTTCACAAAAATCACTTTTCCATTGATGTAAATCAACGTTTCAAAACTTAACATTTTTCTAACGTTTTCAAAACTTGAAAATAAGTTATACGTTAGTAAATTTTCAAAACACCATTATATTCTCCATTTTTCTCAAATCATTTCCAAACACAACCTTCTTCAAAATAAATTGAAGTTTGAAAATATTTTTTTTCAAAAACTTGATTTTCTCAAGTGATAAACGCTCTGATTCCCTTTCCAAAATCCTCGTATTAAATCCAGTTACGTTTCCACTTTGAAATTCAATTTGTTCATAAAAATCAAGGCATTACAAGCCTTCAAAAACGTGGACATGACTATTGAAAATTATCAAAACATTTTTCCTTCTAAATTGATATGGTTTTACACAAACAAAACCATTAAAATTTTTGTTTTCAAAAATCAAAATACTTGATGGTCATAAAACCAAACCCATTTGTTCAAATTGTTTTTACTTTCTTTGCAAATTCTTTTTCACTTTCTTTACAAATCCTTCAAATCAACGTTAGTCCTTTTCATTTCAAAACTCATGTTTAGAAAAATACTTAGGATCTTTTTACACAAAATAAATCAATAAAAATTCCTCAAAAATCGTATTCTTGTTCTCTTGAAAAACAATTCCTTTGTTTATTTTCCATACTCTTCAAATTAATCCAATTTTATTCTTCCATGAAAATATTAATTTGTAAACACCTATTTTAAGGTGTCTTGTTCGAAATCCACCATGTTCTAAGTACTCAAAAATCAATTCTTTTGTTCTTGAAATTTTTCAACATGAACCCTAATCATGGGCATCAAAACCGTAGCTCTTCCTTGGCTATTGGAGCCAAAAACCAATTTCCTTTCCACCATCAAGTCATGACATATACATATATATTTCATCATAAATAATATAAGCATACCATCAAAGCCATAAAAGCATGTATAGCATATCAAGCATATCATCAAAGCTATAAAATCATGCAAAGCATATCAAGCATAGAAAATTAATCAAAGCTCATAAACACCCACAAATTAATTATATGACCATGGATATGAATCCTCACATGGATTCAACATCCATCAAATAAAATACCATCTCTCACCACCATGCTTGGTTGGTGAGATGGATCTCCCTCTTACCTCTTGAAGATCCTCCAAAGGTTCTTGATTTGCTTCTTTTTCCAAGTCCTTCACCACCAAGGGCTTCTCAAATACAAAATAAAACACACAAATAATTAATATACAAGACTTGAATAAGAAAACCATGGATTAGAATCATGGTTAGAACCTTGAAAATCAAAAGAAAAGTGAAGAGTACCAAATTTCACCATTAAAGCTTCAATCTTTAGCTTGAAGAACAAGGTTGAAGATGAATGATTTAGAGAAAATCTCCAACATGAAAGTTGCTTAGAATATCATGGAGATTCAAGATCTAAAGTTGGATGAAATTAAAAGAGCTTGGATGGTGATTTTAGGTAGTATGACCGAATGGTGTATTTTGAAGAACAAAGATGAAATTTTTGATTTTTGATAGAAACTTGAAGCTTGAATTTGAAGATCAAGATGAATGATTTTGGAAAAACTCATAACTAGAGATGTTCTTAGAATGATGTTTAGGTTTAGAAAATCAAGTTGGATGAAATTTTTGAGTGATGGAAGGTGCTCTTGGAGTGCTTGGCAAAAACATGAAGAAGGAGAGAAATAGAGAAAAACTTGGTAACTTAAATGTCTAATGATGACCAAGGATAATGACAATAATGGTCTTCAAACTTTTTCCTATGTCCTAAAGCTTCTCAATTTCGTGGCTCCCCTCCAATGCATTCTCCTTGAGTGCAAATTGATCAATAATGATCAATTATGGTGAAACATTGACAAGCGTATGCAAAAATGACATAAAGCTTTTTTTGTCTTCTAAACACTCCAAAACCATCACCTTCTCTTCATAATGCATTCATAAAGTTGTCTTCATTATTTGCCACCATTTGAAGCATTTCTAGCCATTGATTAATTCAATGGTTAGGATTTAGGTAGATTTTTAATTTTAGAAGACTAAATCTGTAATTGGATTTTTCTCCTTTAAATTCTAACCATTAGATGTGTCTCCAAAATTAATGGTTAAGATTACTCCTTCAAACTTTTAATCAGGGTTCTAATTAGTCTTTGTTCTTTAGAAGACCAAATTTCCACCATTGATTAATTCTTCATCCAATGGTCATAAATGGTCTTTACATTTTTTAAGATTAAATCTCCACCCTTGATTTAATCTAAATCCAATGGTTATAAATGGTGCTTTCGTACTTTTCAAGACCAATTCTACACCTTTGATTACATCTATGGTTGATATCAAAGCCTTCCTAATCGAAATTATTCTCACACCATTGATTAAATCAATGGTTATTGTCAAGCTTTTTATTAAGTTTGTTTAACCTTTGATTAAATCAATGGTTAATATTTAAACTAAGTATTCTCAAATCAAGGGTATAAATTAAGTCAAGCTCTCTTTGTTGACTACACAAGTATAATATTTATTCTTGTATCCTACAAATAATATTTTTTCGTATTTTTTATCATCCGATAATTAAATACGATCAAAACACAACATAATAAAATTTTCTAAAAGCTGTTTCCTGATTGGGTTTAGTAAGATCCCCTGTCTCCGTCTAAACAAGGTACAAATTTTTCTATGCGTAGAAAAATTTTTCACTTTCTTGGACCCACGGGCCCACGTATAGCCACCTGGGCCCACATACCTCTCGTGGGGCCCACAAACCATAAAAATTTCAAAATCACACATAAAATCACAAAAATTAGAAAATTCACAAATATCCAATCAGACACGTAAATTAATTACCTAACGGTAAAAATTAAATTACATAAAGTTTTCCCACCGAAAAATTTTATTTTCCCGACACTGAGTAAATCACTCAAAACGATCAAATACTGTTGACGGAATAATCAAATTAATTTTACAAAGACTCGAAATCACTAAACAAACAAATTAATTAACTATCAAAATTACTATTTAAGAGATTGAAAATTTTGGGGTGTTACAAAAAGTGGGAGGAAACTTGCTCCACCAAGCCCTACTCAAAATAGTTGGTATTAGGGGTTGCAATAACTAGCTTAGCGAGAAACCTCTAGCTTCTCGCCAGTTTAGTTTGCTTTCAACCAGGGTCCATTTTATTTCTTTAAAGGCATCGTTCAAGTCATCTTGGATCATCAACAAGTAGTTCCTATCCTCATCACCTATTATACCATAATAGTATCAAAAAATAGGAAGCTTTTTGTAACGAAAATCAACCTAAATTTTACTTTCATTTGGGAGGCCAAAATAGATCTTGTGCTAAAGAGGTTGGTGGACATCAAGAGCGACTAAGGCATTTTGGGATAAATCATTGGCTTCCACAAACTGAGTACAACCTAGAGTCCATTACTAATCTCAAGTGCTCATAGAGTTTCTTGCCTGCAGCTACCAAGCAGCGCTCTACTAGTGAGCCCCAGCATTGTAACCAAAATAGAACTAAGTGGAAGTCAAAGTCTACCAATTCCTTGTTTAGATGTCATTGCTTGAGGACTAATAGCTAATTTTTGTAATTCCAAGATTGATTCCAAAAGATGCGATGTATATCAATCTCATCATCGAAATAGAATTTGTAAAACTGTGGTGCAATCTCTTTGCATCGGAGCCCATTTGGGTTATTCCACTCTTGTGAGAATGATGGTCATGATGGTTTGGAGTTGGTTGTGCATCGTGAACAGACTCCTAATCAAGCAATGCTTAGACGCATCAGATTGCAAATTGATCTCATCATCATCTGAAGAGAACAATCTCTTTGTCATTAGGATGTTCATGGCTTATGACAGGGTGTTCGAGAGGGCAGAGCATTGTCAGTGGTGGTGGAGCCGATTGTTGCTCTTTGGCTATGGGCAATGATAAAGGTGGGGGTGTTAAGAACAACGTCACAAGTGGAAGATCTATTGGTGGTGATAGAGTCAAATGCAGCACCATTGGCTTGAACGACGTTGGAGGAGGAACCAATTATGGCAACAGAAGCATAAGAATTGGTTAAAGGTGAAGTCGTACCAACAATGGAGGACTAGAGACAGCACCTTAGAGGAAGCGATTAGCAACATATTCTAATCTAGAGCCTGCAAAATGGGTTCAACCTATTGATTTAACCTACCAATATGTAATTTTTTGGTGGTTGGGTTCAAGAATTGAACCCTTTGTCATTTTCCAACCCGTATAACCTGTCTCGCTTAACACGTGGGCTAAGCAAGTCTAGCTCGGGTTGGCCCGTCGGGTTATTGTCTTTTTTTTTTCCTGTTGGAGACTACTACAAGCTATTCTTGGGCTCATGGGCTGGGTTATTATTTTTGGGTTAATGGAATTAGAAATGGTCCAAATAGAACTATTTGTGTTTGTGGTTTTTTATGATACTATTTTTTTTTTGTTTTTTAGTCTTTACAAATTATAATTTTTCTATTTTTTTTAAATTTTTATGGTATTTTTGTTTTTACACATTTTTTTTATTTTTTAGGCGATTGACTTGCCAACCCTCCTAATTTCTCTCATTTTCTCTTTTAGGTGGGCTAACCTGTCAACTTATCTTAAAACAGGATGGGTTGACTCTTTTAACCTATTTTCTAAAACGAGTCAACCCACCTTGCCCCGTATTTTGACAAGTTGATGGCAGGGTGAAACAAGTTAGCTCGTTTTCCCATCTCTCTTCCAATCATGGGAGAGACAACACACCTTAGTTGCAGTGCCTCACAACCGCACAAGAAAGGGGAAAGTACAACTTGCTCTCTTTCGATTTTTGAAATGTCTTATTTAGATATTTTTTATCTCCCAAGTTATAATATTTTAAGTTCTTTTTATTTATTAATTTAAGTTTAATTATATTTTGTATATTTTTAATAAAATATTCAAACAATAGAGTCTTAATTTTTAGTTTAGAATTATAATTCTATATCTAATTCTTTATTTGTCTCAAATATAAAAAATTAAAATTCGTAATCACATAATTGAAATTGATATTAAAATCTTAAATAGTAATTAAAATTTGGTCATTCAAATAGAGAAAATTTTTAAAATTGTGAGAGAATAAATACTATTTAGGCGCATGCCGTATCTTGAGAAATTATTTTTTGGTGGGAGAATGTTATGGAAAAAAAAGAAGAAGAAGAAGCTGAATTAGCTACTGTATCATCTCTCCATGCAATCAATGACATATTAAGAATGATAACACGTCTTTCGCAGACCGTCCAGTGAAGTTCGTGATTCCGCACTGGCTAATCTGCAAGCTTTCGCAGTGCCGGAGGAATTGAAGATAAGGAAGCTGGAAGACCATCAGACCGTGAAAAGTGGGAGAAACCAAGTCATCGTTTCTTTAAAATAAACGTGGACTATGCTGGGTCATAGGTTGATCGGGGTTTTGGTCTTGGAATTGTTATTAAAGATAAGGATGGCCAATTCATAGTAGGAAAAGGTCATCAGGTTCATGGTTCAAGCAAATTTTTTGTATGAACTCTATCTATCACATCATTTCTTAAATATGTCATTTAAATATTAACATATATATAAGTAATGGTTTATATATTTCTCTCATTAATTTCTCCTCTCTCTCTTCTCTTTCTCTTTCTCTCATTAATTAGTCCTCTCTGCAATGTTAACGGAGATTACTTAATAGATTTTATGTCCAGAGTACTGTATAATGAAATAGTTACCATATGTGATTTTCCAAAGAATACGAAGTTATCATAAATCATAATATAATAACTTTGACAAAAATAACAGGAAAACAATATCAAAATAGAGATAGTCGGAGCTTACATGGCTAATCGCTTCCATCTAAAATCTCCATAAAAACATAGAAAAGATCGACGGAAGAAAAAAAGAGAGGTTGTATTGAAGGGCATTTGGTTTAATTTGTCATTTGTTAGTCACATGTCTCCTTGTAAGAATTGTTTTAAAAATAAGGGAAAATTATATTGAATTTATCTTAAGTTTAACTTAATTATATATGATATTCTTATTATTTATATTTTTACATTGACTTTTTTATAAGGAAGATAAGTGTAATGATTAAGAGAAGATTAATATAATAATAATATAAATTTTACGGGAAATCAATGAAATAACAATAAAAACTTTAAAGGAAATTAGTGTAATTTTTAAAATAAAAAGAATGTTAAATATAATTAAGTTAAACTTTAAAAAAGTTAGTGTAATTTTTAAAAAATAAATATATATAAAAAACAAGTCCTTAATTTTTATTAGAATAATTTAATAACATTTTAAGACTTTTTCATTAAAATAATGTAGTTTTTAACTTTAATTTCTAATGTACCATTGTTACAAGATTAATTTTTAAAAATTGACTTCTCAACATGAAAATTTATATTTTTTTAATATAATATTGAGAAGTCAGATTGTGAAAAACTAACATCTCAATACCATGAAATAATTTTTTTTTAATCATCTGTTGAGTAATCAGTTCTTTAGAAACTGACCTCTCAATAGGGTCTTTATTTTTTTTCTATAAAGCAAATTGTTGTCAGGCTTAAGTGAAAGCTATGAGGGTTCCTTTATTTTGTTCTGAATTCTCATTATTTGTTTACTTTTTATGTATTTAATTTTTTTTAATCAACTCATAAATTTATTTTGTATCTTATAAAAATATTACAATCATATAAAAATTAATTTGATATTTTTTTATATTAATATATAATATAAATATATATATATATATATATATATAAAAATTAAACACAAAATATTTCCATTTATTTTGAGATAATCTCCATTTGCTTACTGCTGTTGCATGAATGTGGTTTAAAATAGAACAATCCTCTGGTCTAGGGATGCATTTTGATTCTAGAAAGAATCTGCCCTGTGGCTGATCAATCACATGATTTTTCCTGTATTGGTCGACGAAGCGGATTATAGAAAGGAAAAAAAAAAAAACCTGTTGAAAAGTCAGTTGCTAAAGAACCAACTTCCTAACAGTAGATTAAAAAATTTATTTCATTGAATTGTGAAGTTGATTTTTCTTAAATCAATTACTCAATATTATATTAAAAAAATATAAGTCTTTACTTTAAAAAATCGACGTTACCCAAAACAAACATGTTTTATAAATTAATCTTACAACAATAATATATTAAGACAGAGACGGATCCAGAAAGTATTTAGTGAAATGATTAAAAATCATAAATTATATTATTAAATATAAAAAAATAAAAATTAACAAATAAAGATATATTTATCTTTAAATTATTTAATAAATTAAAATTAAAATATATTATTTTAAATTAAAAATAAATATACTCTTATTTATTTATTTTAAAAAAATATTTTTCTTTTATTATATAAAAAGATTTATGAATAAAATAAAAAATAAAAAAATAATATTTATATTAGATATTAAATATATCACAATAATATTTATCTTTTATATCATGATTTATAAGTAAAATTAAATTCTTATATATATAAATTTTAAAAGGAGAAGAGAGTGAAGATATATAACAAATTTTTATAAGCACAACATTGTTTTAGACTTAGAAAGTATATATATATATATATATATATATATATATATATATATATATAAATACAGATATAATGTGAATAGGATAAATTTTAAAAATTATAAGATATAATACTATTTAGATGTAACATGTAAAATTATTATAATATTAATATAAAATATAAATTCTAAATTAGAATAAAAAATTAATATTTTATAAATTAACTTTAATAATTGTAAATATAATAAGATACTATTATTTATTTAATCATTATCTTATTTATATTAACTTAAAAAATTAAAAATAATATTAAGATATATGTATTCAAAAATTCAAAATAAATTTAATAAAATGTGCATAGGATATTACACAATAATGATAACAAATACGATTGCTAGCAATCATTTTGAAATATCAATTTTAAACTTCAATATTGAGAATAATACATGTTGAGTGTTTATCGTCATTTTTTTATATCTATTATTATTTTTATTATATATTAAATTTTTATTAAATATTTTTTAGTTTATTATAATTTAATAATTTAAATTAAATTATTTAATAAAAAAATTTAATATAATAATCAAATAAAAAAATTTTAATATAATAGAAATAACAATAAACACAAAATAAAAACAATAAACGCTCCCAAAACATGTCCAATTTGTTCACATGTTTGAGAAACGTGTCTAGTTGCCAACAGTATAGGTTTGAGTCAGAGGAGGGTTGTACTTGCCGATTTCACGATCACGGTGACGTCCATGGAATAGATTAAGAAGCGCAGTGGGCGCAGTACGCTACTCCAATTCAGCCAAAAAAAGGCTGACAAAAGATTACATTGTGGATGCCTGCCCCTCCCTCACTCTCTCTCTCTCACTCATTCATTGGACTCTTCTTTCTTCTCTCTCTCTCTCTCTCACTCCCTGTCATGGTCATCCATTAGCAGTCTCCATCCTTCAGAGTCCATTTTTCTCTGCTCACTCCTCTCCCTCCTAACTATAATTAAATAAAGCCATCATTTCCCCTCACTCACTCACTCACTCCCCCCACATCATTTACGAATTTCTTAATTACAACTACAATACCAAAATAGTACCACACTCTACAGATACCCAAAATTGAATGATTTTGGGTTGTTCCATTTGAACTCCAAATGGATCCTCCTCTCATCAACGACTCTACATTCTCTACCGCTAACCCATCCGCTTACACTCTGTCCGAGATTTGGCCCTTCTCTACCACCACCACCGGAGCATTGGGCCTCCGAATGGGTAATTTAGGTCACAATTTGCCTCCATTTACTGACACTTCCCATTCCGTGATGCTTCGAGATGGCTCAGTCGAGGAGTCCACAGTTACAGAGCAGAGTGGCGGTGGCGGAGCCGCTACTCCCAATCAGAGGAAGCGGAAGTATGCCACCTCCGAAGACGAGTCCTCCAAGATCGTTTCCACCGGTAGTGACAATGACTTGGTTCGCCCTTTCTCTCTTTCTCTCTCTCTCTCTCTCATTGTTTTTCCCTCGTTCAATTTGATTTGTTGATTATATATACGTCAATCCGAGTTCAGTACGTGTTGGAAGCTCGAATTAAAGGCTTAGCGTTTGATCTGGCGTCATCAGGGCCTGTAGAGGTTTTTGCAATTCCGGAATATTTGGAATTTACTCAATTATGTATCTTACTTTCCAAACGTAACTCGATTCTCGCCCTGAATAGCGTTTCTTTAACAGTTACGATTAAAAAAAGTGGTTAAATCAATAGTCCTATCTTTTTCATGGCATTGGTTATTGGAATAACAAGTGTATTTGCTCGGCCCGTCAAAAAAAAAAAAGTGTATTTGCTCTGTTCTCTTCCTATTTCTTTTCCTTGGAATTATTTCTTTTTAAGGTTTTGTTAGTAAGGATTAAAAATAATATTTATTACTCGTTATTAATTAATTAAAGAAAAATATTAAATATTTTTTAGATTTTTAAGATAATAAATGTTTGTACTTTAATTTAATATTTTTTATTTTTTATTTGATAACATATACTAGGGCATATATTAACAAAACCCTTATTTTTATATCTTTCTTTTGTTGTCTTTTTTTTTTTGGTATAATGTTCTTTTATTGTCTTTTAATAGAACCGAAATTTGTAGTGTTTCCATTATGAACTAAGTGGTATTGAACAATGATAAACTGTGGAGTGCACTTTGAATCTATGTATTTCGTGAATTTGAATTGTTGAAACTTATCTTGTGAAGCTGAATTTTGATGGAATATGTTCAACTTGGATTTGGAACAGAATGATTCTGGCAATAAACGGGTAAAATTAGGAGGATCCACCAATGAAAATGGTGGTTTGAAAGCTGAAGCAGAAGCAAGTTCAGCGGCCGGTAACGAGTCAGCTGAACAAATCGCTAAGCCTTCTGAGCCACCTAAGCAAGACTATATTCATGTGAGAGCAAGAAGAGGCCAAGCTACCGATAGCCACCGTCTAGCAGAGAGAGTAATTCACTTCTCTCTTATTGTATTTTCTATCTCTTATATGCTTTGCATGTTGTTAGAGGTGTTTCTTGATCAAGAAACAAATGAAAAGTATCGAAAATTTTAGACGTTTCTTTTGATTTACTATTTATTCAGGAGCATGTCACTTAACACCTGTTGTCGCAGGCAAGGAGAGAAAAGATAAGTGAGAGGATGAAAATTCTTCAGGATTTGGTCCCAGGGTGCAACAAGGTAAACATAATATTCTGTCAGATCGGTGCAAGATTATTCCTTCTGTTTTTCCCTTTATCATATTTTTTTTCCTGTTCAGGTAATTGGTAAAGCACTTGTCCTGGATGAGATAATCAATTACATCCAGTCGCTGCAGCGTCAGGTTGAGGTGGATATCATCTTCATCTTTCTATCTCTATTGAATAATTCCACTCAATGATATTTTCCTTTTTGTTTTTAAACCACTGAATTTAATTTGTGTAAAACAATTTGAGTTTTGTAGTTCCTTTCAATGAAGCTTGAAGCAGTTAATTCAAGATTGAACGTGAACCCTGCTATGGAAGGGTTTCCTTCAAAAGATGTAAGTCTATAAACTTTAATATGTTAATCATATTAATTTCTAACGTCAAATCCATTTCCATTTACATACGTAAGATTTAAATGTTCTGTGAAATTGTATATGCTGAATGCTGTCGATTTTTTGGACCATCGCAGAAGAAAGTTAGCCTAGTGCTTTGCCTGGAAAATTGTTAACTAAAATGATTTGTTTTATAGCAAATTATTATTCTTGACTTCTTTTATTTGAAAATACTAATGGAACAAAGTGATCTGTAAGTATACGGGTCCATTTGTGACATCATTCTCACTGATCAGTTGACAAAGCTCGGTTGAAGTCAATGTGGTATGGAACAAGTAGGGAGAAAGGGAAGAAAAGAAAGAAATTGAGGGAGAAAGGGGAGAATCAGTGTGGAGCAGGGGAAGGAATAGATCAGAGAGGGAGAAACAGAATAGTGATGTCAATTCATTCTCAAATTCAAGTCTCGGTATCCAGAACTTAGTGCACAACTATCCATTAATTGGCAAAACCAGCTTGATTACCAAGTAATCTAATGGCTTGATTATCATCATATGTTCTGCAATTTAACTCTTAGGCTTATCAGTAGAAGGGGAGGATTCAATTAGCATATAATCTCCCTGCTTTTGTCTCCGATGTAACATCCATTTTAGATGGAACAACATTCTGTAAATCACTCTTCACGGAGAGGACAATAGGTTGAAGCTTTCAACTGCTTCTTCTAAATCATCTGAAAATCTGAAATTTGGATCGAGCCCACTTTGGCAAATCCTAAATTGGCTCAATTACAGATTTGATTTGAGCATCTTTGGAGGGAGCATGACCATAATTTCCATGAGATTTAGAGTTCAATCCAACTTGTTATTGTGATTATATGAATCATAGGAGCAAGAATCATGATAGTAGTTATCATTGTAGCAAGCATGACCATAATAGTTAAAAGTACTGGGAACTAGAGAAGTTTGACCTCATATAATTATGGTAAGAAGGCTTGTAGCTTGATTGCAAATTTGTGTTCTCATAATGGTTGTAACGTCTTGAAGCCTTATAACCATAATATTCATTCTGTCGAGCACTTTAACATCGATAGGCCTTGAGATACAAGCACTTAAGGAATCCAAAATAGCAAGAAGCCATCCAAATTGATGTTCATAACATTGCTAACCCTCAAAATATGCACAAGGAAGTTTCAAGCAGTAAAAGTAAGCTCGCATTTAGTTGTGGAGGTCCAAAATCCTTGGAAATGGTACCCGGAGTGCAGAAAGGTGTGCTCCCTACCTTAAATGCACCAGGCCAATGTGGGAGTGTGCCCCTGAGATTGCCGGGGGAGGGACTTAGTCTTTAGTTGACGCGAAAGGTAGCCTGAGGATTCTCTTACCATATAACCAAAAGAAATACTAGTCCAAACACAATCCTGGGTGGAAAATGACTTTATGGTGATACAAAATGTAACCTAGTGAGTTGATTCCAAGAACAATCTTAATGAACCCTATGGTTTTAGAAGAATTGCATTGTTTATCACAACGATGAATATTTTCAATTGGAACTATATTTTCTTCTGTCATAGTTTTTTAACCAAATTACCTAGACCAAAAACATTTCTCTAAAGCATCATAGTTTAACACTGTTCGTACTCATAATATTATGATATTAATCAGTTCATTTGATCTATTGTTTCAGGTTGGTACTCAGCCATTTGACGTTGCTGGAATGATATTTGGATCACAAGCAGCAAGGGGGTATGCTCAGGGATCACAACCTGGATGGCTGCATATGCAGATAGGTGGTGGTTTTGAGAGAGCAACATAATTTGAGGAAGTCTCATTGGGAATGACAAATTAGTCATTGGGGTTGGTTTTCTATTTAAAAAAAAAAAAATTGGGATTGGTTACTTAGTGTGCTCTATTAACAACCTAGTCAATTGCCGCAGAATGTTGTAGGTTTATATGTCCATTGTTATTGTATGATAATGATATTATTTATAGGAAGTGCATCTAATCTGCTTATGCATCATCTAATTGGGCATGTGCTTCACTATATTAGCAATTAGCAACTAGAAACAATCTTGGCGTGGTTTTCGTTTCTAGACATTGCTGTGATAGGATTCATCTCTGCTGATTTGTTTTGTGTAACAATATATGTATTAGCAGGTCTGTATTTGTGCTTTTCGTGTGGACAGTTTGAAAATTATCCCAAAGTTTGTAATTGAGTCATTGGCAGAAACAGATAAAGAGAACGCTAGTGTGTCTTGAAACCCTTCACTGTCAATCTGAAAGAGACCACATCTTATGCAGTCATAGAAGTTTGTAAAGAATAGAATAATGTTTGGTACACATTTTGGTGGTGCACATCACCTTACATTAAGCTTACGTATGTAGAGAATGATATGGGGTTAACTTCAGTAAGATAGTAAAAATTTGAGGTGATGTGTGTGTAAATGAGTTTAAAATGTTATTGTAGACATTAACCCACAAATCTGTTACTTTTGTTCAATAACTCTTCACATATTCATTAATTACATATCTGCCCTCTTTTGCCTCAGGAATATTTTCTTATGTAGAGGCATGCTCTTGATATTTGACCCTCAATATGTTATGGTGGAGTTTATTAGTATACAGCAATAATATTAATAATAACGCACTATGATGCTGAGTTTTTAATAATTCAAATGTTTTGAAGAACAAGATGTCATTAATAATTGGCCACGAAGGAACTCTTGATTTTGTTAGCCTTTGATGTATCAGTGTGTATCAAAACCATTGACATTTAACGATTAGTTAATATTTCTAGGGTTGAAATTGTTAACATTTTTTATGTTTGGACTTCAATTGAATATGACGTATTTTGTTTTATTAAAATGGGTGGAATAGATGGTTTGGTATTTTCTTTGTGAGTCCATATAATTATGTAATCCATTATGAGTTTTAAAAATTATCATGTTTAATATTTATTATTTATTGGGCTTGAACACAATAGTAAGTGTGTTGAATTACGGTGTAGGTAAGATAGTCTAGAGTTCATGATAGAATGAAATTAGGTTATTGATATATTATAAATAGAGAAGATATCTACTCCACTCTTTTTACGGTTTTGACTACGTATTGTTCCATTGAAATGCCAGTTATAAATTAGACGGTTGGAGTGACAGACTACTTCTAAAGTATACAAATTTTCACTAACGTTTTCATTATCGAATTATTTCTTGTTAAAATGTCTTAAAAGGTACGTGTTTAATATTTATTTATGAATTATTTTATTAATGTTCTAATTCTTAATATAGATCAGATTAAATTTATAATGTAGTATTAAAGCGAGTTATACTAGGCTTAAAATCCTAAAATTAAATTTAGGAATTTTTCAAATTGATTGAAATTTAGGGATTTAGGATTTATGAAAATCTAATTCTTAAATTGAATATCCATCGATCTAATTCGATGGGGACTTTTGCTCTTTGAAAACTCAATGTGATCTGGGTTCTTTGGGTTGCTTTTCTTCGGTTTTGTTTTGCGTTCAAGAGAGACGTTCATAGGGGATGGGTCATGCTTCGTGGTGGTCGTGTTGAAACCGATATGTTTTTGGGTCGTCGTTATGTCTATGGAGCTTTAGCGTCGCCATTTTTGGCGGATACGAGGTTCTCTTATACGCTGCAAATCAAGGCGAGACGGTGCTTTCTTCCTCGATCTGTTGAGGGTCATCACTGTATGGGTTGTCAACCATTAAAGGCAGATTCAAGACTGCTAGGTTTGGGGAGATATGGTGAGGAGGGGCTATACAAGGTCCTCCTCAATGGTTGCTAGGTTGCAACTTCTTAAACAAAGAAGATGAAACCCGTGCAGCCATGGATGTGACTCACCGCGAGGAAGAAGATGAAGTTAAGACCGATTTGGTCTTTGGTTAACTCACCCACCCATGTGGATCCCGGCGAGAAAGGAGACAAACGAGCTTGCTCTGCCATGGCTGTCGCATGCTAAGCTCCAATGAAGAAGGAGATGATGACCTCGTGTGGATGAACGCACGTGGGTCACTCGACGCTCGTCTAGCAACCAGGTCATTTGACCCGATTTCCTTTTTGGGTGGGTCATCAAATTATTTAATAAAAAAGGAAAATTTATTTAAACTTCCTGTTTTTATTTTATCTTTTTTATTTATTTTATTTTGATGTAAACCTGATTATTGCAGAATAATGTTGTTAAATCCTCCACCCACAAGTGAGTTTATATTATATGTCTTGAATCCTTGTATATTCCAGTATTTAGTAATTATGTTTGGGATAAATTTGACAAGAAAAATCCTTCTGCCCACAAGTGTTGGATTTTTTTTTGTAATTATTGTTAATTATATAATATATTCTTCACCCACATGAGTTTAAACTATGTGTTGAATCCCTATATTAGATATTTATAATTATTGTTGATTGCCCTTGTCATTAATCTTTTTCTTGTAATTTTCAGCTCCTGTAACATTTTCCCTGAATAACACGGTTAATAATGTTGAGCTTCTAACTAGAAATAATTATAAGAGGTAGAAGGATGATATTGAGCTAGCCCTTAGCTTGTTAGATATTGACATGGCCAAAGAGGCTCAACCCCCTTGATTTATCAAAGTATCGATGTGGAGAAAGTCTATCACAAGGTGTGGAAAAAGACGAATCATAAAGCATTGATGTTCATCAAGCGGTCAATTGATGAGATACTTATGAAGGCAATCCCACCTTCTGATAATGCCAAGACTTTCTTCGATTCTATTGGGGAAAGATATCCAATTTCTATTGAAGCTGAAGCGGGTCAGTTGATGGAAAATTTCATCGACACAAAGTATGATAGGAATGGTGGTGTTAAGCAGTATATTATGAAAATGGTGATTGTTGTCAATAAACTTAATGGCCTTAATTGTCCTATTGCTGATAATTTTCTTGTGCATCATGCTCTTAATTCTTTACCTGTCGAATTTGATGCACTGAAAACTTCCTATAATACCCAAAAGGAGGAATGGGATATTAATACCCTAATTTCTATCTATTCTCAAGATGAGGATAGGATGAACCATGTGTCATCTGAGAGTGTGAATTTAGTCTCAGCCTCGCCGCAAAAAATCTTCTAAAAAGAAAGGGAATAAGTCCCAGGGAAACAATGGTCCTAATAAAATGTCTGATCCGTCTCAAAAGTTGCTTGGTTTGAAGCCTAATATTCAAAAGAATAAATTGAAGTATTGGTTTTGCAAATTTGTAGGCCATAAGAAGTCAGATTGTCAAGCCTTTAAATCCTTCATGGAAAATAAGACTAAAGGTGAGTCACTTGTTTTCGTTTGTTATGAATCTAGTTTGGTAGAGGTTCTTTTGAATTCATGGTGGATTGATTATGGAGCATCTATTCATGTTGCAAATTCTTTGCAGGGGTTCAAGAGCAAGCAAAAGCCAAGTGATGCTAAAGTCAATTCGTTCATAGAGAATGGGAATAAAGTTAATGTCCAATTCATAGGATTAGTTGAATTAAAATTAAAATTGAAATAAGGATTTGTTTTACTTTTAGAAGACACTGTTTATGTGTCGTCTATGAGGCAAAT
The DNA here is from genome assembly GCA_029884605.1 of Ormosia emarginata. Classification (NCBI taxonomy): domain Eukaryota; kingdom Viridiplantae; phylum Streptophyta; class Magnoliopsida; order Fabales; family Fabaceae; genus Ormosia; species Ormosia emarginata. Next base: position 3,336,246 of record JAQQTP010000082.1, on the reverse strand, counting down.
TTTGAATTCTTTGTTTAAACTTGATGATTATGGCTTTACTTTTATTTTCAACAACAGATTTTGTGTTTTATATTATAATTCTGAAGTTGTTGGCAATGCTATGAAATCTGATAGTTTATATTGTTTGAATCTTGATTCCAATGTTTTCAATTCCCTATATGTTCAGACTGTTGGAACCAAAAGAGCTTTAATTAAAGAATATTCCTTTTCTATATGGCATAAGCATTTAGGTCATATTTCTGAGGAAAGAATTGACAGATTAATAAAAGATAAGGTTCTACCTTCTCTTGATCCTACGAATCTTAGGGAGTGTATGAACTGCATAAGAAGAAAATTGACCAAGATAAATAGGAAGGGTTCTACTCATAGTAAAGACCTTTTGGAAATTATTCATATTGACATTTGTGGTCCTTTAAAATCAACCTTGTGTGAAAATAAATATTTTATAAATTTTATTTATGAATTTTCCCATTTTGGTTATGTCTACTTGATAAATGATAATCATTGTCTTTGAAAAAATTAAATTCTTTAAGACGGAGGTAGAAAATCAATATGGTAAAAATATCAAAATTGTAAGGTCAGATCTGGGTGATGAATACTACAGTAGACATGGTGAGACTGAATAGTTTATAGGGGCCTTTGGAAAATATCTTGAGGACTGTAGTATTGTTTCCCTATTTATTATACCAGGGACTCCTGAGTAAAACAGGGTGACTGAGAGAAGAAATTGCACTTTAATGGACATGGTGAGGTCTATGATGAGTCATGCTAAGTTACCTAAATCCCTTTGAGGAGAAGCCTTTAAAACAACCATGTATATCCTAAATAGAGTACCTTCCAAATTTGCTCCCAAAACACATTACTAATGGGTCCATTTGTCTGTTTTTAACCTAAACTTAACCATATTTTACAAACGCGTCGACAGGGCGTCTTCTAATTTTCTCATAAAATGATTTATGAACTTTGAACTGTTTAATGGGTGGAAACCTAGAATTAACCATTTTTGTGTGTAGGGTTGTGTCGCTGAGGTGTGGATTTATGACCCTACAATATCAAAACTAAGTCCTAAGACCACCAGATGTTATTTCATTAATTATCTCATCAATGCTAAAGGCAACAAATTGTACTGTCCTACCTGTGGAATAAAGATAGTTGAAGCAATCACTATCAAGTTTCTTGAGAATGATCTGGGTAGTTCTGACATTTCTGTTGATGAGGGTATGACTTCTAGTGGTCAGCAACTTATTATGCTAGTTCTGATTGTGCAGGAAAGGGTTGTACATCAACCAACTGAGAGGGTGCTTGAGGAACCACAACGGGAAGCTTTGGGAGATATACCACCACCAGCTCCCGAGCAACCTATTAAGATTCCCTTTCTCAAGCATTCACAAAGGGAGAGAAGACTAGTCAACCATGATAATTACTACACTTTTCTTGGAGAGTCACACTTTTCCCAGAGAATTTCAATGAAGCAATTTCTAGTGCTCTGTCTGATAAATGGATTGTAGTCATGAATGAAGAAATGCTCTCTATGAATCACAATGGTGTGTAGGAGCTTGTGGAGGCTTCTGTTGGTTTTAAACCCATTGGCTGCAAGTGGATTTTCAAGACCAAAAAAGATTCTAATGGAAATATGGAGCTATTCAAGACAAGATTAGTGGCTAAAGGATACACTCAAAAAGATGATATTGACTACACAAAAACTTTTTATCCTATTTCTACTAAAGATTCCTTTAGGATCATTATGACTCTAGTGGCACATTATGATTTGGAGTTGCATCAGATGGATGTGAAGATAACTTTTCAGAATGGGGATCTTTATGTGGAAGTTTATATGCAGTAGCTAGAAGGTTTTATAAAGAGTGGAAAGAAGCATTTAATGTGTAAATTGAAGAAGTCAATTTATGGCTTAAAGCAAGTGTCAAGGTAGTGGTATCTTAAATTTGATGTGATTACATCTTCCATGGGTTTTGTGGAAAATAAAGTTGATCAATGATAACTCCATGAAATGTAGTTATTTATGCCCTATCTCTATGCATTATTAGTTGCTTTGTCCTTGTTGTAAGGCAATGTTGGAAGGCTTTAGCCCCTTTTTAATATAAAATTCATGTTGAAGTCTTCCTCCCTAATCTTGCTTTAACTATTCCTAATCTTTGATTGGTTTGAGTTTAATTACATTTGTATTTGACTAGTTAATTTCTTGGTTACAGGATGATCCCAAAAGAACTAAATTGATGCAAGTCAAGGTCCTGCATTAGAAGAGAAATCAAAAGGCAAGTTCTAGTACATCACGTCGCAGTGTAAGGAACTGCACGCCGCGGCATTCTACTCTCTGCATGTGCACCCTAATGAACCCAAGGCTTAAGCGTCGCGGCGCAAGGTATCTCATGCCGCAGCGTTGGTGCCCTAAGTTTTACGTGCCTCGACCCATAATGTTTACCACCGCGGCGTGATTTGTCTGTCTTAAAATACCGACAAATCATTGAGTAGCTAGCTGTGTTCAGATTATCATTTGAACCTCTCTTTGACATTGAATGATTTGTACCCTTTTTATGGCTTATATGAAAGATTTGGATTTTGTTCTATCATATTGTGCTTAATGCTCTTGTTTGTCTGATCAACTTCTGAGTGATTTGTTGAAATCCATTGAGCCTAGACATAGTACTTTAGGTTTTAGATCATTCGTATGGTAGATGCATGTCCAATTTCATTCCAATGGCGGAGTGGGTTGATTTGTTAATAAGATAGACATATACCTATTAGTCGTGCATAGTCTTAGTTGAGAATTGATCTTAATGCTTGTTGTTTGCTCTGGTTCTCATGGATGCATAGTAAACTAGGTAAATGACATAGGGTTAATCGTCCTAGACATAAACTTTTAACTAAGCTAGTTTCTCAGGCTAACCTAATCTAATCGTTTGTATGCTTATAAGGATTGCATGTTATCATTTGAAATAGGGAGTGAAAAAGGATTCTCTAGATTCTTATTCTATCTTTATCTTATTTTGGTGCTTTGTAGTATAATCAATAACAATTTCTCCAATTTACATTTGCTTGAATAGAATTAATTAGGCCGTATTTTAATATTTAGCTTTGGAAATTACCATAGTCCCTGTGGAGATGAACTTACCCATCACTTTTATTACTTGTGCAACCCGTGCATTTGTAGTTAGCAAAAGAGGTGTTGCCTACCAAGTCAAGGTTCGGTAAAACCCTTCAACAATCAATGCATATATCTCAAGGTATGTGTGAGTAAATTTGTTATTTTTATTCTCCATATGGATGACATCTTACTTGCTAGCAGTAGTTATGATCTACTTGTTGAGACCAAGAGTATGTTGTCAACTTCTTTTGACATAAAGGACCATGTGGAAGCCTCTTTTGTTCTAGGCATTGAGATCCATAGAGATAGGTTTCGCAAGCTTTTGAGTTTATCCCAAAGAGCTTATATTGATTGTATTTTAGAGAGATTCAATATGGCAAATTGCAAACCTAGTAGCATTCCTATTGTCAAAGGGGACAAGTTGAGTAAGGATCAATGTCCTAAGAATAATATTGAAAAGAGTGTTATGGAGAACGTTCCTTATGCCAATGCAGTGGGTAGCCTGATGTATGTTCAGGTATGCACCAAACCTTATTTGTCTTTTATCGTTAGTGTACTGGGTAAATTCCTATCTAACCCAGGACATGCTCATTGGGTAGCCATTAAAAAGGTTATGAGGTACTTGTAGAGAACAAAGGAATACATGCTTGCCTACAAGAAAGTTTATGACTTAGATATTATTGGCTACTCTAATGTAGACTTTGTTGGTTGTCCAGATGATGAGAAATCTACCTCCAAATATGTTTGCATGTTAGCTGGAGGAGCTATTTCCAAGAAAAGTGTGAAACAAACTCTGGCGGCCTTTTCCACTATGTAAGCTGAGTTTGTTGCATGTTATGGGACTGCATCACAAGCAGTGTAGCTGAGAAACGTTGTTTCTATTTTTGGAATCGTGGACTCTATTTCAAAACTATTGATGATTTATTGTGACAACAATTCTTCTGTCTCTTTCACTAAGCACAACAGGACTACTACTGCTTCTAAGCATATAAGGATTAAGTTTCTGGTTATCATGAAGATGGTTGAGAATGGAGAGATTCTTGTTGAGCATATTCTTACTAAGGAGATGCTTGCTGACCCCCTAACTAAAGGACTTAAACTCAAAGTATTTATGAAACATGTTGAAAATATAGGTATTGTAAAGTCTTTTGATGTAATTAGTTAGTGGGAGTTGTTATTTATTTTACATTCATTTTATTGGACTTGTTTGGTTTAATTATATAAATTTATGCGTATGTTTGACATTTTATATCATTGTTAATATTTTGATTATTGAGCAATTCTCATTACTGTGTTTGTCTCGAGACGTTTTAGTTCCTTTTAGGGAATGATGTTTCATAGGAAACATGTTATGATTTCCTTGGGGAGATTGGGTTGTGTTTTCTTGGAAAGACACAATGAGGATCCATACACAGTAGCATGGAAGGATCACTTATTATGTTATGCATGTGTACTACACTTGCACACTTGTTTATGATCATGCCAATGATGTTATTAGTTATGTGGTCATGAGAGAACAAAACTCTAAATAGTTTATCTTCGCCTATGACTCTTAGCTTATAGTTTTGTTAGTGGATATAATCATGTTTTGTGATGATTATTACCAGGTTATGTTAGTGGCCACAAAGTTATTCAACTTGAGAGTCATTTTCAAAATGATTTTGAAAATAGTTAAAACTCATTCAATATTGTCCAAGTGGGAGAATGTTAGAATTTTTTATGTTTAGATTTCTATTGATTATGGAGTATTCTGTTTTATTAAAATGGGTTGAATAAATGGCCTGGTATTTTCCCTGTGAGCCCATATAATTGTATGATCCATTATGAGTTTTAGACGTCATTATGTTTAGTGTTTATCATTTATTGGGGTTGAGCCCAATAGTGAGTGTGCTAGATTATGGTGCAGGCTAGGTAACCTAGAGTTCGCGATGGATTGAAATTAGGTTACTGATGTTGGGAATTCCTATTAGAAAAAACGCAGCGGAAAAGGGAATTCCCACCAAGGATTTATGCGAAAAGGGGACCATGAAACATGATTTTCGAGTTTACCACTTGAAGCCAGAAGAAAGATGATCAACGCAAACCACTAACACTGTAACAGCGACGATGTCTCTACGTAATCCACACGAACAAACCCACGAATGTCCAACGTACGCTTGGAGTCCTGCCTCCCCAACACAGTTCTAGCTGCGAAGAGAAGGAAACCTGTCACTCTATTTCACTCTTAGTGTAGCAAGGTTTATAATCGATGCCCTTTTTATACAAGAAGCCTCTAATAACTTCTTTAAGAAGCCTTGCATTAGCTTCTTCAAGAAGCCTTTCATTAGCTTCTTCAAGAAGTCTTGCATTAGCTTTTCCAAGAAGCCTTGAGTGAAAGAGCAGTAGTAAAGTTAGGTGTGAAGCCTTGGGCTCATCTATTATAAGTTTTGGCCCACAATAGAATTTCCATTCTAACTTGGATTCTATTTACTCTAATTTAGTCTATTATAAGTGTGTGACCCTACAGGTTCTCATAACGTTAGCAGTAATATTAAAATATTATTTTAATGTTACAAACAGTGAGCGGTATCTAGCAACACATCACTGCTACCCAAGTAATGAGAATGTCAGTTATTTGACATAACCTTTATATGATCAATGTTACCGTACAATTTAGTCCCTTTGTCCAGATATCTAGATTGAACACAAGACATGGAACGTGTCATCCTTGTATAGTTCAATCTTCCGTTTCCTGATACTTGAGTAGATGTAGTAATAACAAATGAGATTAATATCTCATATTGACTCATTTGAGTATGGCTATGCATTTTGTAATCTCACTCAATCAGGGGGCCCAAAGATATAACTCCTGTTATGTAGAAGGGACAAATCCTATCTAGGTCACTCACATCCCTCCACATGATTCACGGTATATCCAATAACCAACTTTATAATCACTTTGTTACAGATGACGTTTGATGGCATTAAAACATACAACTCCTCATATAGGAATCTTAGTGATTTCAGGTCAAAGGACCACATACACCATTATTACTATGAGAGTCACTTATGACACTCATGTAATGATCCACATAACGTTCTCATGGCGGGTTAGTCCAATACATAATTACTCTAATATGTATCTATGTGAAGACTCGATATCTCATATCCATGACTCATGAGATGTGGTCATTAGTCTACGCATATACTAGTCTTAATGCATTATTGTTGTCCTGATTAATAATAATACTTGACTAAGAACATTTAAGAATAGTGTTATGTTTCTATCCAATAGTATCTCATGATCAAGTCATCCACTTGATGTCCTATGACATTAAACTTACTATTCTAAGGATTTTATCATGTTTATTATAAATAACACAATAAATAAAATGTCTCATGTAATAGCATAATACAATGTGAGAAAGTATGGTCAAAATAAATTGGCCTTTAGGGCATACACTAATAACTAATATATTATACATAGGGTAAGATCCATACTCCACTCTTTTTACGGTTCTGACTACGTACTATTCCATCGAAGTGCCAGTTATAGACTAGAAGATTGGAGTGGTAAACTGCCCCTAACATGTATACATGTGTACACTCCGCTAACATTTCTACTGACAAATTACTTCTTGCTAAAATGTCTTCAAGAGGTACGCATTTAATATTTATTTATGAATTATTCTATTGGTGTTCTAATTCCTAGTATAGATCCAATTAAATTTAACAGAAATGTGATTTCTATATTGTAAAATGTGTTAACACATATGTATTTTAAGATCAACTATTATAAAATCATTTTAAGTTAACACTTATGTAATTACCATCATGAATCGTCCGGCAAAATTTTGATTTTATAGCATTATTCGAGTAGTATAAGCAGTTATAATATCATTTAAATGGAGGCACTTAGATTGTTTTTAAATATCAATCCACATATAATGTGTGTTTAGATTAGCTTCTTTTATGTTCAAAATAGCTAATAATCAAAAACTTCCTGACAGAGCTTTTTCTTTTTAAAAAATGATTATTCTCTTAAAAACAATTGTTTCCAAACATAGTGATTGTAATTATACTTACACTACTTATAATTTACAAACTAGTGGCCCCGATGGGGCACTCTCAAGTCCCATCTATAAGTGGGGCCTCCCCAAGACCTAGTACCTAAAAAAAACCTTACACAAGGTGAAGAGTATTCTATTGACTAAATGGTCATTTTGGTCCTTTATTAAGAGGGCATCGGTCATTTTAGTTTCCCATTCAAGAAAATTACCTTGAAAGTCCCTCATTTAGCAAAATGCTAGTCACTTTGGTCCAACTGTTAACCAACCTTAGTTAAAGATAATGGAGATGCTTGTGTGACACAATAAGTGCTTTGTTGGCTACACACGTAGAAGACCACTCCCCCTCTCCCTTCCTAAACACGAAACGAGATCATTTCTTCTCATATTTCCCCACCCATAAGTGAAACAACATTGTTTCTTCTTATCATCTTCCTCAAAATTTCCCTCCATGAATTCTAATTCCTAAACCCCAAATCCCTCACCACCATATTTTGCTTCTACTTTCCCTTTGGTTAGCTAGGGCATAAATATGAATTGCATGTAGATTTTGCCCAGATAAGTTATAACCACTCAAATGTTTACTCCCTTCAATTTGATTCTGAAGATTACCTAACCACAAGACAATAATGATGGCCACTAGACTAACAATTAGAGCTACTGTAACACCCCAAACTTTTTATGTATTAAATAATTTTGAAACCTTACAATCTACTTTTTAGTGATTTACGTTAGTAAGGATTTTGAATATTACCTGCATATTTGATCGTTTTGAGTAATTTGCTCCAATTAATAATTTTCGGGCTGAAAAAATCTATAAATTAATTTTTACCCTTAATTAATTTACTAATCGATTAACAATTTTTGTGAAGCAGTAAATTTTGGAATTTTTACTATTTGGAGTTTTTCGTATGAACAATGATTAAAATTAAGATAAAAATCGGTTGACTTCAAATAAAAACCTTACAACTAGTTGTAGTTAGTAAGGTCGATCCACAGAGAACCAATTCAATTAACACTATTAAACAATTCCCAATTTAGATATTAACAATAAACAGGTAAAGGGGGTTTTGGAGTTTTGATGAACAATGAACGACTTCAACAAATTGAAATCAACAATATAAGAAAATTGGTTAAGAGATTGAATCCACCACTAGATTTATATGATAATGTAAATCCACATATCCTTTTATTCCAACATGCTCAATTATGTTTTTATGCAATTGTGAGAGTAAATCTCTGTTTTCCTTACGTGTTGGCCAATTTAGCAACCGCTCAAATCAACTCCTAATCAACGATTAGTCATAAAGCAACCGCTCTTACAACTATCCAACAATTGCATTAAGATTTAGAAAACCAATTACACTAAGGTCTAATCACACACCGGGATTAAATTACTTAGAACATATATTTCTCTAGATCTAATACATGCAACCATGCATAATAAACCCAGGATCTACCACTTTTATAAGCGGCAAATAGCACAAAGATAATTATACCCACATGAACATCATACATCCCACTAGATCTACTACCGCAACCGCGCATAATAAACCTAGATCTACTACTTTGAAAGTAGGAACAAGTACAAAAACCTTCATACCAACAATAGATTCAGAAATATATGAATAAAAACATAACTGTGTTGAAATAATCAAATATGCAAAGTTTACAACATTAATACTAGCGGTTTCATCACCCCCCTTAACCAAGGGAGGTTTAGTTACACATAGCTAGAAAGAAATCACAAGAAAAACTGAGAGAAAATGAAGGAGAGTTCCCCCACTCCCTATGATAACCAATGGTGCCCTTTTATAGAAGTCTAGGGTAACAAAATGACAAAGGTGAGTGGATGGATGAGTGGGTTAGTGGAGTGGGGTGGTTGAGTGGATTGGTTGAGTGGGTGAGTGGTTAAGTGGGTTGGTTTGAGTGGAGTGGATTAAATATTGGTTGAGTGGGTTAGTTGAGTGGATGAGTGGTTGAGTGGTTGAGTGGGTGAGTGGATGATTGGTTGATTTAGTTGAGTGGGTTGGTTTAGTGGGTGAGTGGTTGAGTGGAGTGGATTAAATATGGATGATTAATAGTTGAGTGGGTTAGTTGAGTTGGTGGTGAGTGGTTGAGTGGGTGAGTGGATGGAATGAGTGGATGGATTAGTGGATGGGTGGGTGGAGTGGTTAAGTGGTTGGATTAGTGTATGAGTGGATGAGTGGGTGAGTTAGTGGATGAGTGGATGAGTGGATGGATTAGTGGATGGATGAGTGGATTAGTGGATGGTTGGGGATGAAAATTTCGTGTCTGACTTGGAAGCCAAAAACGACCCACTATACTTCAGATTCACGAAAAGTGTTCTTCATGAAAGTTGTAGATCCTTGTCTTGGCTATAAAATGGATAGCTGGTTCGTCAAATTTGGCTTCCTTAAGCCCAAGATATGTCCCAAATACCGTAGGTTGCTCAAACCCAACTTCAGCACCTCTGTTCCGACTTGCAAGCTCAAAATGACCTACTAGACTTCTTTTTCTCAAAATGTGTTCTTCATGAAAGTTGTTTATTTGGATCTTGACTATCCACTGTCCAAATTTCAGCCCATCTCCATTATTACATCTTGAGATATGATTTTATGAGTGCACACTGTTCGGATTCTACTGACAGAACCCGTATTCTGACTTCCATGTAAACTTAGGTCCCTTAGACATCTGAATCGGACTTCGAGCTCTTCATCAAAGTTGTAGAGCTTCCTCTTAGCTTTCCTACAAGATAAAATTCATGATTATCAGATATCAGGAACTCAAGTTATGACCAAAATACAGAAACAGTGTAAAATCTCAATAATGCTGAAAATATTCAATTAGGACCAATTTGAGCTCAAACTCACAAAATCATGTCAAACTCAATCAATTAAGAATATGGAGAGTGTAAATGACTAAATATAAGGGTTTCTTAATGAATAAAATATGTGTTTATCAAATTCCCCCACACTCAGCTTTTTGCACTCTTGGGCAAAACTCAAGACCAAAACAAGGACATAAGAGATTAACAAAAATTTAAATTCCAACGACATTCAAGAACCCAAAATTTTACAATCAAGAAGAACAACCAAAGGTTCAAGGGATCAAAACATTCATGAGTTAACAATTCTCCACATCTCAAACCAACAAGCAAGGTATCTTCAACATGAATCGAGAATGATAGATCTTCACAAGATTCCCTCTCAATCTCTCAAGTGTTTAAAAGGTAGGTATTTCACTCAATTCAACCCATGAAAATTACACTACCATAAGCTTGCTTATCTTCTACTTCTCCACTACTCAAAACACATGCATACACAAATCATGAGGACTTTATTCAAGGTTGTAGTGAGGTTAAGGTAACGAAGAGGATAAAATGGATATGAGAGGATAAATACCAAAAGAATAAAAGCAAATGAGAGCTGAGTTCAAATAACAAGCATAAAAGTTCATCCCAACTCTAATGTATATCCCTTTACATATTCATTTCCCAATCCTTTTCTTTTTTTTTTAAACACTTTTTTTTTTTTTTTTTTTTTTTTTTTAGGCACTCTTTCCTTTTTCAACAACCATTTTGTATACACACCCCCACTTGTTCAAAAACTCATCCATTAACAAAGCTAATGTTCTTTTATTCCCTAAGGTAAAATAAGAACACGATTTTTCATTTAAGGTACATAATGAGCTAGAAATAAGGAATGGTCAAATAAGCTCAAAGGGGTTAAGCAAAGGAAAATATACAAGGTTGGCAGGAATCAGAGAATTTTCAAGAAGTCAAAAGAGTGCTTGATATCATATTGAAAACAAGGTTGGCTATTTGGTTAAACTAGCTAATTAAGAAAGAGGGCCTCAATCATGTTCATGCATGCAAGTGAAATGTAGCCTTAAAAAGAATCAAAGCAAGTTCTAGAGTGGTCATTAACATGAGTGAAAATCACACAAGAAAGAAGAGAATGACATAAATGTTGAATCCATCCATTAGGCTCAAAATCTCACAAGGTATGCATCCATCAAACTCAATTCATCAATTTAATCATCCATCACCAAGCATATCGTTCAAGAAGGGAGAAAAGTTATTCAATCATGCAATGAACCCCTTTTTTTTTTTTTTTTTTTTTTTGAATTTTTTTTTTACAAAAAGAACATCTTGAAATCTCTCCCCACGCTTAATATAACATTGCCTTCAATGTGAAAGAGATATAGAAAAGAGCAACACAACGATAAGAAGTGAATCAACGCCAAGCGAGAAAAAGAAACACTTTGTCGATCTGATCAGCATCGGACCACGAAAAGAAATCAAACAATAAAACTTTAGTACTAATTAGTTACTACCTAAAAAACTCCTTACTACGCCACCAATTAAGATCGTCTCAAGAGTAAAATTACTCATTACTCTGCCATCACTAATTGATTTAATAAGTACATGACAATCATATCATACTTTCCAAACAACACAACAAATTTTTTTTTTTTTTTTTTTTTTATATATATATATATATATATATATATATATATATATATATATATATATATTATATTCAACTATCCTTCCCCCCAACTAAATCACAACATTGTCCTCAATGTTAAAATATAGATGAGTAAAGGACGAGAAGATATTACTGTTGGAGAAAGTTGACACAAATTTAAACGAAACAAGGTACAATAAAATCAAACCCATTAAAGATGAAGTCGCGATCGGCTTTTGTTTCTTGTTACTTCCTTGGCCGCTTCTGTTGACCAATCTATCGAGCTAATACCAGGATCAGTACATACTCAAAAGCTTCTAATTTATCAATGAGCTCATCAATAGTGGAGGCGAGAGATAAGAAGTTGTCTTCTTTGAAGGAGTGATAAATTTACGTTCCACAACTTTGTCAAGAAAAGATAACAAAAGATCAAAGAAATTATTAACATTCAACAAACCAATGGGTCTATGGTGGATGTTTAGTTCGGCCCAAGAGACAATTTGAAAAATTTCTTCTAAAGTACCAAAACCACACAGGTAAGACAATAAATGCATCGAAATTGTCAACCATTGTTTTCATTCGTCCATGCATAGATGTTACACAATTTCTTCTCCAAGCTGTCTTTCCGGTGATGTTATTTTCAGCCAAAGGTTTAGGAATAACACCTAAAACTGATTTGCCTCCTATAAAAGCGACAAGTGATACAGCCCCCATTAACCCACGACAACCTCCCCATATACAAGATGAATATTCCTCGCGACAAGTGATCGACCAAGAGTGCTAGGCTGCGTTTACAAACTCTAATCCTTCCCATAACTCGACCCACAAAAAACACAAACATTTTTGAGGTTACGAATAGAAGGCCCCATTCTATACTCTTCCTCCCTTTGAGTGTTTCGAGTTGAAGGAAAATGGAGAAAATGGAGTGTTTAAGTAGGAAAAAGAATGGAAAGGGAATAATTGCACCTATGAGGGTAGGTTGGTGTTGTCGAAAAAGGTTGAAATTAAGAAACACAGAATCTTTTCTTCTTTTTTTTTTTTTTTACTTTTTTTTTTTTTTTTTTTTTTTTTAAATTTTTTTTTTTTGACTTCAAGAAAACCATCAAGGTAAAGAAGTCTAGAAACCCCTGAAGGACCCTGCTCAAAGGATCGTCTGTACAAAAATCAAAATACAACAAAATGATACAAAGATAAAAGAAATAGAAAATGATGACATACCTGTATGTACAGTGTCCATGGCGTATCTTTATACTGCGCGTCATGAGTGCAGTAGACATCACGTCCTCTCTTTTTTTTTTTTTGAAATTGTTAGAAAAACTTGATGAAAGATGAGTGTATACTTACTTAAGATTGGGATGGAGGTAGTCTGCTCTTTCGGCTTTGTGCCAAAGCATTGTTGACCAGTATTCGACCCATTCAAGACCAGTATGAACATAGGGCTCCCAAAAGGGACAAGTGGCCATAATACGATTGTTTGCCTCACATGTGGGATACAATCTACCTTCTTTGTTTTTCAATTAAGAAGGCTGGATCGGGATGCATGCATTTCCCATTCACGGTGTGTGTTACCAAAGCCAACCCTAAGACGTATACATAATTTTTTTTTTTTTTTTTTTTTTTTTTTGTTTTTTTTTTTTTTTTTTTAGATGACATGAAGAAGAAGAAGAAGATGATATGTACAGATTGTTTGTGGATGTGGCTCACATCCGCCTCTGCAGTTTAACGTCCGATGTAACGGCTTAAACGTCTTCTATGAGTCGAGGATAAGCTTCCCATCAATTTTCTTAAAAATTGGCAAACGGGTCTTTTAGAGTCGAATTCCCAAGAGCGTAGCGTTTTTCTTCATCCTTGAAGAGATTCCACAATTTAAGAATTTCACGATGCACCAATCCACAAGAATGCGTCTCAAGAGTCGATAAGATATCATCTAATGACTCCTTACTCGATCCATTCTTAATGAAGAAAATTTTATCTTCTCTATTTGCGGAAACCATCCCCAAAGTATGACATCGCTTGTTACAGTTCCATCGTCCACATTTGTGACGGACTTGTAACCTTTTTGCTCTTCTCCTTTTAGAATATGAACTTCTTCCAAGGCCGGGCATATATGAGTCAAATGAAATTGAGGACTCACCTGCTAATCGAACCTTTGCTTCAATTATCCAGGCGTACATCTTACGGCATACCTTTGTGCATTAACGGTCTCAATCTTTCACATCGAACTTTGTAGATTTTTCTCGAGCATTTTGAGGAAGAGAAGGAAAATGTTTTCTCGGGTTTGAAAGAATGACATCCATTTTGAAGGAGAAGAAGGATTCGGTTATTTTGGGAAACGAAAAATAAACCGACTTGAGAGTCACGAGTCTGTATCCGCCACTTAACAACAACACAAAAAAAAAAAAAACTTAAGAACTTGGTTTTCCGGGAATGGTTGAGTCTTTGTCCATTAACTTTAAGCGCATTACCATTCCTAGGATCCTCAATATCTACGGCCCCGAGAGGATACACGTGTTTGACGACAAAAGAACCGCGCCACCTAGATCTCAATTTTTCAAGGAGTAGGTGCGGATGATAATCTCAAAGCGAACCTTTTTGACCAATTTCCGCAACTTTTGCAAAAGGTGTAACAGACCTTGAATAAAGTAGGCCAATAAAATCCATCTTGCAAGATTTTCGCGAGTTGTTGTCGTTGAAGAAAAGTGACCTTCACATGCTTCTTAGTGACAAAATTTAATGGCACTACCTACCTTATTGTCGGGCACACAATGCTATTTTTTTTTTTTTTTTTTTTTTTTTTTTTAGAGATTCAAATGCTTACAACCAACAAACGAGATAAAAACATAATCTAAGAAACTAATGAAAACACAAAATAAAAAGGGATAAAGAGAGCAAATCTGGTTGGGTTGCCTCCCAATGAGCGCTTAGTTTATTGTCCTCAGCCCGACATGATGATACTTTCAATGCTCCTCATATTGTGGAAGGATGAGGGTCATCACTTCCATCTACTGCCTTGTCGGGAAGTTCATGATATGGTTTGAGACGATGACCATTGACCTTAAATGCTTTGCCGAAAATTTCACTCGATCTCAAGCGCACCAAAAGGAAAAACATTAGTTACCACAAACGGCCCAATCCACTTAGAACGCGGTTTACACGGAAATAATTTGAGTCTTGATTGGAATAGCGGGACTTTTTGTCCTCTGTGAAATTTCTTTACGGAAATCAATTGGTCGTGGAATGCCTTAGCTTTAGTCTTATAAATCGGGGCATTCTCAAAGGCCTCATTTCTTAGTTCTTCCAATTCACATGCTTGGAACTTCCTTTGCTTTCCAGGCACCTTCCAATTCCATATTAACTTGTTTAATGGCCCGTAAGATCGATGTTGCAACTCAACGGGCAAATGACGGGGCTTTCCATACACCAACCGAAATGGTGACATGCCGATGGGAGTCTTATAGGCGATCCTATAAGCCCATAAAGCATCTTCAAGTCGAGTGCTCCAATCCTTTCTTGAGGGATTCACTTTGTCTTTTCAAGGATTGACTTAATCTCCCGGTTGGACACTTCGGTTTGCCCATTTGTCTGTGGATGGTAAGGAGTGGAAATTACATGCATTACTCCATATCTCTTCAATAGAGCATCAAAGGTTTTGTTGCGAGAAATGGGTCCCTTGGTCACGATGATAGCCCTTGGGGTCCCGAACCTGGAGAAAATATGTGACTTAACAAAATGCTGCAGATTTTAGAATCATCGGATCGAGTGGCTTTTGCTTCCACCCATTTAGACACATAATCAACGGATAAAAGAATGTATGTGAAACCAAATGAAGGAGGGAATGGTCCCATGAAATCAATACCCCACACATCAAAGAGTTCCACAAAAATGATCGGAGTCGAGGCATTTGATTACGAGGACCAATATTACTGTTCTCGACGGCGGTCACAAGACTTACGAAGTTGTAGCGTCTTTGAAAATTGAAGGCCAATAGAAACCAGCTTTGTCAAGCACTTTATTGGCTGTCCTTTTCTTGCCAAAGTGTCCTCCACATGCATAGGTGTGGCAAAAGGAGAGGATGGAGTGTGTCTCGAGAATCGGGAATGCACCTCCTAATGACTTGATCTGCACATGCTTCCATAAGTACGGGTCATCCCGGATATAGTATTCTGATCACTCCTTAATTTATCTCTTTGGGCCTTGTTCAAACCCTCAGGAAAGTCCTTAGTAACCGGGTAGTTAACAATGTCGGCATACCAAGGGATTATGGTGTTGACAACCATCAAATATTCATCAGGAAAAGTCTCCATGATAGGCATTTCTTCCTCTTGATTACCAATCTACTCAGTGATCGGCCACCAAGTTTTCGCTCCCTTTCTTGTCTTTAATCTCCAAGTCAAATTCACGGAGCAATAAAATCCATCGAACAATCTAGGCTTTGCTTCTTTCTTTGTTAGAAGATACTTCAAGGCTGCGTGATCTGAAAACACAATCACTTTAGAACCAATTAGATATGATCTAAATTTTTCTAAAGCAAATACAACGACTAGAAGTTCCTTTTACGTGGTTGAGTAATTAAGTTGAGCATCATTTAGAGTCCTTGATGCATAGTAAATGGCATAAGGAACTCTATCAACTCGTTGTCCCAAGAGAGACTCCTCTTTTGCGCAAAGTCAACGGCATCACACATTAGTTCAAAAGGTAACTCCCGGTTAGGTGGCACGATGATAGGTGCAACAGATTAACAACTTCTTGAGTTTATTGAAAGCTTCCATACATTTCTCATCAAAGTTAAAATTAACATCTTTTTGAAGAAGTACGCAAAGGGGCAATGAGACTTTAGAAAAGTCTTTAATGAATCTCGGTAGAAACACATGACCAATAAAAGAAACGAATCTCCCGCTTTTACTAGTGGGTGGTGGCAAAGAATGCATGAGTTCTACCTTAGCTTTATCTACTTCAATTCCCCTAGCGAAATTACATGACCTAACACAATACCTTCATTCACCATGAAATGACATTTTTCCCAATTCGGTACCAGGTTAGTGTCAATGCATCTTTTAAGCACCAAAGTTAAATGTTCCAAACAATTTTCAAAATCATTTCCAAAGACACTAAAGTCATCCATAAAAACCTCAATGATGTTTTCAATGTAATCGAGAAAATATACTCATCATGCATCTTTGGAAAGTTCTGGTGCATTGCGAGTCCAAAAGGCATTCGCCTATATGCAAAGGTACCAAATGGACAAGTGAATGTAGTCTTGTCTTGGTCTTACGGAGCTATGGCAATCGATTGTAACACGAAAAACCATCCGAGAAAACAATAATAAGAATGACCACTAATCTTTCTAACATTTGATCAATGAAAGGTAAAGGAAAGTGGTCTTTTCTCGTGGCGGCATTCAACTTCACTGTAATCAATACAAACACGCCACCACATGTAGTAACCTAGTGGGAATAAGCTCATTTTCAGCATTTCTTACCACGGTAATTCAGTTTCTTTGGTACTACACAGGCCCAGGCTTACCCACTTGTTGTCGAAAATGGGGTAGATCACCCCCACACTTAGGAGCTTCGGTATCTCCTTTTTCACAACCTCCATCATGGGAGGATTCAATCTCCGTGAGGGTCTCTCACGGGTTTAGTATCCTCCTCCATTAATATCTGTGCATACAAACGGAGGGACTAATACCCTTGATATCGGTATTGACCAACCAATGGGCTGTCTTATGTTCTGCAAAACGACTACCGGTTTCTCTTCTTGCTCTTGGGTGAGTGACTTTGCAATTATTCTTTGGAAGGGTGTCCTTCTCCCCCCGAGAAGATGTATTTAAGATGATCGGTAGTGCTTTCGGTTCCAATTCAGGTGCACACTGCACAACGAAGGTTGAGGTATATCGGTAGTAACGGGTAAATCAACAAAAGTTACCTCGTACTCTTACAGGAGTGGAAGAGAGCTCTTGTAAAGGCGACAACAATTTCATCAATGTCTTCACTCCATGGCTCTTCTTCACTCTTCTTCTTTTCCTCCTGTACATCTAAGCTATGAGTTAGAATTGTATCAAGAGCATCAAAATGGTCGATATCAAAAGGCTGCGAAAATTAAAGAATCAAAAGGATCAAAAGAATCAATTAAACAAGCGAGTGCACATCACTTGGGTATCTCGTAGCTTCAAAAATATTGAATCTAATTAATTCCCCATCAAATTCCATTGTTAGAATTCTGAGTGCACATCAATTTTTGTCAGTGCGGTCTTCAAAAATGGTCTTCCTAGCAAGATAGGAGCAGATTTGGGAGACTCGTCCTCTTCCATGTCCAAAACATAGAAGTCTGTAGGAAACACTAATTCATTCACTGTACCAAAACATCTTCAACCACACCCTTAGGGTATGCATTAGATCTATCGACCAATTGAATAACAACACCGGTGGTTCCAAAGGACCCAGTATAAAGATGCATAAATAGAATATGGCATGACATTTATAGATGCACCTAAATCAAGCATTGCCCTTTCAAACCTTGTGTTACCTATAGTGCATGGAATGGTGAATGTGCCGGGGTCCTTACATTTGGTTGGGAGTTTCTTTTTAATTACAATTGAAACATTTTCTCCCACTTGGACCTTTTCATTTCCTTTTAACTTCCTCTTGTTAGTGCATAATTCTTTCAGAAATTTTGCATATCTAGGTACACAGCAATGGCATCTAACAAAGGGATATTAACCTCTACCTTCCTAAAAGTCTCAAGTATTTCTTTTTACTGCTTCTTCTTTCTTGGTTTTAACCAACCTACTAGGAAAAGGAGCTTTAGTGACATATTTAGGAAGGGGTTCGAAATACTTACCTTAGGGGTTTTGGAAGTTTGCCCTTATCATTTGCTTCTTTGGGTGGTTCATCCTTCTCTTGAATGATTGGTGGAAGAGAGGTAGGCTCATCCATCGTCTTTCCGCTTCTCAATGTGACAACACTAGCATTTTCCCTCGGATTCACTTACATTTGTGAGGGTAGTTTCCCTGAAGCTTGGCTTTGAAACTTGTTGAATTACTGTGGACAAGCTGTCCTATACGATTCTGCAAGTTATTGATTGCGATCCTTGTTTCTTGTTTGAAACTTTGTATAGTTGCATTTGTTTCTTGTTGGAGCTGCAAATTATTAGTGGCCATTTGTTTTACTAGCTCCTCTAATGAAGGCTCGGATTGCTTAGGAGCTTGAACTTCTTCTTGTCTCGAGGGAAAGGTACTTGCCTTTGTTGGAATCTGGAGGTCCATAAAATTTGGAGGTTGATTTTGAGGTTGCTTTGCATAGCTGAAATTTGGATGATCCCTCCAACCCGGATTATATGTGTTTGAGTAGGGGTTGTAATTTTTGAAAGTCCGGCATATCCCTCTTGCTCTTACCTCCTCATTTGTGTCTTCTTGGAGAGTGGGACACATATCGGTGGGATGTCCGGATGAACAACGGATCCCACAAGCATGAGCTGGTGCTTTACACGAATCCATTAACATTTGAACCATAGCGATCAATTGAGTCATTTCTTCTTTGTATCTTGGTTGTCTCTACTTCTTTCCTTTGCTCTTACTCCGGTGTCATTTCTAGAGTAGAATTGTTGAGTATTGGCGGCCATTCTTGAGATCAAGTTTCTAGCTTCTTGAGGAGTTTTATCAATCAATGCTCCTCATTAGCTAGCACATCAATCATGTTGCGATCCATCACTTGTAAGCCTTCATAGAAATCTTGAATTAAAAGTGCTCAACTTTTGATGATGAGGGCAGGTGAAACATAACTTCTTAAATCTCTCCCGGTAGTCATGGAGTGATTCCCCATGCCTTTGTTGAATACCACATTTCTTTTCGATTGTTGCGGCTTTTGAGGCGGGGAAGTATCTGTCTAGGAAAGTTCGGGCCATGTCTGCCATGATTGGATGGATCCGGGTGGCAAGTAGTAAAGCCACTCCTTAGGCGAGAGTCTTTCAATGAGAATGGAAAAGCTCTCAACTTGACTTGCTCTACATGAATTCTGCGGGTTTCATGCTAGAACATACCACATGGATTTCCTTCAAGTGCTTGTTGGGGTCCTCTCGGGTAATCCATTGAAAGATGGCAAGAGATGGATTAAACCGGATTTCAATTCAAATGCCTCTTCATTTTCAAGAATGTCTATGCAAAGAGGCTTTGTTGATCTAGATCTGGAGCACCCAATGCCCTTAAAGTGTTTTACGCCATTGTCACTTCTTCGGATATTTCGGATGGCTCAAATGTCTTTGAACTTGATAGATCAATGTAACGGGCGACTTCAATGTCGGCGGTGTGAGTTGGAAGTTAGCGGGATGGAAGGAAATTGAGGATGTGAAGTGAGTTGATCAATATAGTTCCTCAAATTTAGCAATCCTTCGTCTACTCCTTCAAAGGACATCAACACCTACAAAACACTCGAGAAAGAAAGATTAAAAATAAAATAAAATAAAATAAAATAAAAACAGAATAAAAATAGGAAATAAATTAATAGTGTAATTGAAAAAATTGGTTCCCGACAACGGCGCCAAAATTACGATGCGTGCGGATGTAGTGATTAAAATTAAGATAAAAATCGGTTGTCGGGCCCACCGAGAAAATAAAAACCTTACAACTAGTTGTAGTTAGTAAGGAGTCGATCCACGAGAGAACCAATTCAATTAACACTATTAAACAATTCCCAATTTAGACTCGATTAACAATAAGCAGTAAAAGGGGGTTTTGGAGTTTTGATGAACAATGAACGACTTCAAAGATAACAATAAACAAGCTGAAATCAACAATATAAGAAAATTGGTTAAGAGATTGAATCCACCACTAGATTTATATGATAATGTAAATCCACATATCCTTTTATTCCAACATGCTCAATTATGTTTTTATGCAATTGTGAGAGTAAATCTCTGTTTTCCTTACGTGTTGGCCAATTTAGCAACCGCTCAAATCAACTCCTAATCAACGATTAGTCATAAAGCAACCGCTCTTACAACTATCCAACAATTGCATTAAGATTTAGAAAACCAATTACACTAAGGTCTAATCACACAGGGATTAAATTACTTAGAACATATATTTCTCTAGATCTAATACATGGCAACGCATAATAAACCCAGATCTACCACTTTTATAAGTGGCAAATAGCACAAAGATAATTATACCCACATGAACATCATACATCCCACTAGATCTACTACTGCAACCGCGCATAATAAACCTAGATCTACTACTTTGAAAGTAGGAACAAGTACAAAAACCTTCATACCAACAATAGATTCAGAAATATATGAATAAAAACATAAGCGTGTTGAAATAATCAAATATGCAAAGTTTACAACATTAATACTAGCGGTTTCATCACCCCCTTAACCAAGGGAGGTTTAGTTACACATAGCTAGAAAGAAATCACAAGAAAAACTGAGAGAAAATGAAGGAGAGTTCCCCCTCCCTATGATAACCAATGGTGCCCTTTTATAGAAGTCTAGGGTAACAAAATGACAAAGGTGAGTGGATGGATGAGTGGGTTAGTGGAGTGGGGTGGTTGAGTGGATTGGTTGAGTGGGTGAGTGGTTAAGTGGGTTGGTTTGAGTGGAGTGGATTAAATATTGGTTGAGTGGGTTAGTTGAGTGGATGAGTGGTTGAGTGGTTGAGTGGGTGAGTGGATGATTGGTTGATTTAGTTGAGTGGGTTGGTTTAGTGGGTGAGTGGTTGAGTGGAGTGGATTAAATATTGGTGAGTGGGTTAGTTGAGTGGTTGAGTGGTTGAGTGGGTGAGTGGATGGATGAGTGGATGGATTAGTGGATGGGTGGGTGGAGTGGTTAAGTGGTTGGATTAGTGTATGAGTGGATGAGTGGGTGAGTTAGTGGATGAGTGGATGGATGGATTAGTGGATGGATGAGTGGATTAGTGGATGGATGAAAATTTCGTGTCTGACTTGGAAGCCAAAAACGACCCACTATACTTCAGATTCACGAAAAGTGTTCTTCATGAAAGTTGTAGATCCTTGTCTTGGCTATAAAATGGATAGCTGGTTCGTCAAATTTGGCTTCCTTAAGCCCAAGATATGTCCCAAATACCGTAGGTTGCTCAAACCCAACTTCAGCACCTCTGTTCCGACTTGCAAGCTCAAAATGACCTACTAGACTTCTCTCAAAATGTGTTCTTCATGAAAGTTGTTTATTTGGATCTTGACTATCCACTGTCCAAATTTCAGCCCATCTCCATTATTACATCTTGAGATATGATTTTATGAGTGCACACTGTTCGGATTCTACTGACAGAACTCGTATTCTGACTTCCATGTAAACTTAGGTCCCTTAGACATCTGAATCGGACTTCGAGCTCTTCATCAAAGTTGTAGAGCTTCTTAGCTTTCCTACAAGATAAAATTCATGATTGTCAGATATCAGTTGTAGAATCTCAATAATGCTATTCCTCTTAAACTTTCCTACAAGATAAAATTCATGATAAAATATGTGTTTATCATATCTCTTAAACAGGGGTGGTCCTATGTGGACCAATTGGCCATACGTGGCCCAGTGGGTCTCAAGAAACAAAAAAAATTTTTATCGTAGAAAAATTTGTCTTGTTTAGACGGAGACAAGGATCTTACTAAACCTGAATCCGGAAAGCAGCTTTTTAAAATTTTATTATCTTGTGTTTTATCTTGTATTTAATTATCGGATGATAAAAATACAGAAAATATTATTTGTAAGATACAAGAATAAATATTATACTTACGTAGTCAACAAAGAGAGCTTGACTTGATTTATACTGCTTGGATGAGAATCTTAGTTTTAATATTAACCATTGATTTAATCAAAGGTTAAGAAACAAACTTAAAAAAAGCGCTTGGATAATAACCATTGATTTAATCAATGGTGTGAGAATAAACTTAGTTAGGAAGAACTTTGATATCAACCATAGATGTAATCAAAGGTGTAGAATTGGTCTTGAAAAATGACATGAGACCATTTATAACCATTGGATTTAGATTAAATCAAGGGTGGAGATTTAATCTTAAAAAGTAACAAAGACCATTTATGACCATTAGATGAAGAATCAATTAATGGTGGAGATTTGGTCTTAAAGTAAGAAAGACTAATTAGGACCCTTGGATTTAAAGTTTGAAGAAGCAATCTTGACCCTTAATTTTGGAGACACATCTAAAATTTAATTTAAAGGAGAAAAATCCAATGGCTAGATTTAGTCTTCTAAAATTAAAAATCTAATAAAATCCTGGCAATTGAAGTAATCAATGGTTAGAGATCTTCAAATAATGGATAGAAAAGATGACAATATTAATGCAAGCAAAATGCAAGGAGGGGACAGTTTTTGTAGTGTTTTGGTGACAAAGAGACAAGCTTTATGCATGTCTTGATCAATTAGTCATCATTCTTGACTATTACTGACTACTTGCACTCCAAAGAATGCATGAAGGGGGGGCACGGTTTTTGAAGACTTTAGACTATAGGAATGTGTTTCATTACTATCATCACTCATTCTTGGTCATTTGTGATCATTTCAAAAACTTAAAACACTTAGAAAAAAATTCTCTCCTTCTCCTTCTCTCCAAATTGAAGCTCACGGCTAGCTCATCAAGAACCATCATCCAAATGTTTTTAATTTCATCCAACCATAGATCTTGAATCTACATGATATTCTAAGTAATTTTCATGTTGAAGACTTTCTCTAAATCACTCATCTTCAACCTTATTCTTCAAGCTAAAGATTGAAGCTCTTAGATAATTTTCTCTCTTTTCTCTCCTTGGTGGATTCGGTCATGACTCCTAAGTATGGCTTCCATCACTCTTTAATTTCAACCAACCATATTTCTTGAATCCTTACCTTATTCTAAGCAACTTTCATGTTGGAGATTTTCTCTAAATCATTCATCTTCAAGGAGTTTCTTCAAGATCAAAGTTATTGGGTTTTTGAGGTGAAGTATAAGGAAACTTCATTTTCTTCTCTCTTTTTCATGATCTAAACCATGTTTGATCCATGGTTCCTCTTAATCAAGCTTGATATGTTAATTAACTTGTGTTTTGTTTTGTATTTGAGAAACCCTTGGTGGTGAAGGACTTGGAAAAAGAAACAAATCAAGAAGCTTTGGAGGATCTTCAAGAGGTAAGAGGAGATCCATCTCACCAAACCAAGCGTGGTGGTGAGAGATGGTATTTTATTTGATGGATGTGGAATCCATGTGAGGATTCATATCCATGGTCATGTAATTAATTTGTGGGTGTTTATGAGCTTTGATTAATTTTCTACATGCTTGATATGCTTTGCATGATTTTATAGCTTTGATGATATGCTTGATATGTTATACATGCTTTTATGGCTTTGATGGTATGCTTATATTATTTATGAAGAAATATATATGTATATGCCATGACTTGATGGTGGAAAGGAAATTGATTTTTGGCTCCAATAGCCAAGGAAGAGCTACGGTTTTGATGCCCTTGATTAGGGTTCATGTTGAAAATTTTCAAGAACAAAAGAATTGATTTTTGAGTACTTAGAACATGGTGGATTTTCGAACAAGACACCTCAAGATAGGTGTTCACAAAATTAATATTTTCTTGAATGATGAAAATGGATGTTTAGAAAAGTAAGGAAAATAAACAAAGAATTTATTTTTCAAAGAGTACATGAATACGGTTTTAAAAGGATTTTTATTGATTTATTTTGTGTAAAAAGTTTCTAAGTGTTTTACTAAACATGAGATTTAAATGAAAATAGCAATGATAATTTTAAGGATTTGCAAAGAAAGTGAAAAAGGATTTGTAAGGAAAGTAAAAATGAATTTGAACAAATGGGTTTGGTTTTTATGACCATCGGTATTTCGGTTTTGAAAACAAAGAATTTTTAATAGTTTTGTTTGTGTAAAACCATATCAATTTAGAAGAAAAATATTTGATGGCTTCAATGGCCAAAGACTCTACGATTTTTAGAGGTTGGAATAATTTTGGTTTTATGAAACAAAGTAATTTTAAGGTGGAAACAAAATGTTTGAACAAAATGTTTTAGTACAAGGATTTTGGAAAGGGAATCAAAGTATTTTATCACTTGAGAAATGAACTTTCATATGAAAATGAAAAAGAAAAGTTGCAAGGGTTTGAATCTTAATTTGTTTTCAAAAGAAATGATTTTAGAATTGATTTGAGAAAAATGGAGAATATAATGGTGTTTTGAAAATTTACTAACGTATAACTTATTTTCAAGTTTTGAAATACGTTAGAAAATGTTAAGTTTTGAAACATTGACTTATATCAATGGAAAAGTGATTTTATGAATTATATTTTGGAAAAGGATTTCTTGAGTAAAGAAAAATGGAAAAAAGATTTTCTTGAGTAAGAAAATATATTAAATAAAGTATAAAGTTATATTATTTTGGGAAAAGTTGAAAAGAAATTTTTAAAGGTCAAGAAATATTTTCTGTAATGAAATTGTGGTGAAAAATTATTTACGTATCTTAAAAACGTAATTTTAAAGTACGTGGTCTGAAATACAGTAAAATATTTCTAAGTGTTTGGAAATACAGTAAAATATTTCTTCGCGATTTTAAATACGTTGAAATATTTCTACACAATTTGAATTACGTTTAAATATTTTACGTAATTTGAATTACTATTGAAAAATCACTACGTAATGGAAAAGTGATGAATTATTTTTAAGTGATTGTGAAAATAGCGAAAAATCATTATGTGATTTGAAAAGGGTTTTAAATATTTTGAGAATGATAGAAAATGATTTACGTGACGTAAAAGAATGATTTTTAAGTTACGCGATTTTGAAACAATGGAAAAAATACTTTGCGATTTGAGAAACGTATGTTTTACGCGATTGAGAAAAATGTTGAAAAATTTGTACGTGGTTTAAAAGTGCAACAGAAGAGTTGCAGTATTTTGAAAACGTAACAGAAATGTTACAAAATTTTGTAAACGTAACAGTAATGTTACGGTATTGTGAAAACGTAATAAAATTGTTTTTGGAATTTTAAAAACGTAACAAAAGTGTTACGGTATTTTGAAAACGCAATGAAGTGTTGTGGAATTGTGAAAACGTAATTGAATGTTGCGCAATTTTGTGAAAACACGACAATGACGTGTTTTATAACTATGAAAACATGATAAGATGATTTAATTGAACAAACGATTTGAAAAGAATAGCCCTTGTGGTTGGACTTGCACTGATATATTTGTGCATTGTATAAACTATATCTGAGAAATTATGAGATATACTTGTGATTGGTATTATACTTGTGATTGGTATTTGGTACATTATACATGCATTGGAATGGTCCGATGAGGACTGAATATGGCTGATTGCCTAAGAGAAACACACCTCTTGAGTGGGTGCGATATGCGTAGTGTAAGTCACTTGTTGACCTTAGGGGCATCGGGGTGCGGGTTGCCTACACGGGTGGTTGGTCGCGCTTCTTCCCGTAGGTTAGACCGATGCAACACACCGATGATCCTGACCGAGACACTATTCTTAATCAAGATCTAATAAAGACTATCGTGTATGTGCTAGATGTGTAAAAACTGAAATGAGAATTAAAGCACGTGGTCTGAGGCACGTAGTACCGGCAGGTCTTTTCGATCATTTCTCCGACCTGAGTTTAGCTCCATGGAGTAGGAAATCGAGTCTTGTGTACATGCATAATCTGAACATTTATATCTGTGTGATATATTAATTGAGGAATATTGGCTATGACAATTGTTTTGAATATTTGGATGATGATGATGATAATCATGTTGATGGCATTATTGTGATTATTGTGTGATGATAGTAATGTTAATGGTATGATGATGATAGTTGATTAATGTTGAGTGCATTATTGGAATTCTGGTATGATCTATCTGTTTGATATGTTGTTTGTGTTATCTCTATACTGCCATGTTGGTATTGGTGTAGGTGATCTCACCTCTTTGTTATGTTGTTTTGCTATGTCTGTACTGTTAAAATAAAATAATAGAAGGATCGAGTTGTCTTAGACATAACGGGCGATGGATACTCTGAGATTGGTGACAACAATAAGGAGTGGACATTCAGGACTCAAAAGTGTGCAGTGTTGACAAAAGAACGAATGTAGAAACAGATGTCGATGCAACAAGTGGATACAAGATAAGGAATGAGTATGTTAAGTTTTATCGTTAGTGTTATACTGTGCTATTTAGTAGGACCCGTCATGGGATTTGCTACTGTTAAAAAAAAAGAAGAGTCTGTTAGTTTTATATTTCTCTTCAAATTGTTAAATATTAATCGGTGTCAATGATTGTATATGAATTAGTTTCAATATGTTTTTTTAGTATTACTTATAAATTACAGTAAGTTTATGTTTCAGCAAGAAAGAAATTTTTAAACCCACGTTTTTAACTCAAACCTTTTATGAAAACATTTTCAGATTATGAGTCGGAAGTCAGACATGTGATACCCTAGGGAGGGTGTTACATTAGTTGGTATCAGAGCTTAAGGTTTAAGTGTCAGAGCACGGTTTGAGTCTTTTGGGGTTTGTGGTTAGGTCTGTTTTGCTTGTATTGTGTTCTCAGTGTTATTGTTTTCCGAAAGGAAACAATATTGTTTATAATGAATATCAGATCCATTGTATTTCGATCCACACGCCATGAGAAGAAAAAAAAAAAGAAATGGCTTGGGATAGTTGTACTTGTGTGGAAGTGGAACATGTTACTAGTAATGCAGCTGCAACTGCAGGAGCTAAAGGAGCTACAACAGCAATGGGAGCAATGTGGAAAGACGACTGCAGGAACAAAAGACCGTTGTTCAGTGGGAAAGAAATGAAAGTTGAAGGTCAGGATCTGATGGAAGAGAATCAGTCTTAGAATATAAGACTACGTAATTTTGGAACCCGATATTTTTAAGGATATTTGGAAAGTGATTGATTTCGACGGAAGATGTATTTACAACCATTGAGGAAACCAAAGGCAGTAACTGATGTGGAAAAAGGTACTTAATGAAGGAATGTACGTCAAGAAAACAAACGTTTATTTGAAATGGTTACATCTGGTTTCCATTTTATTTTGATTCGTCCATCTTTTAAGAAAAGAAATGACTCGTGATAGACGTACGCATGTGGAAGCGAGACATCATGGTGGTGATATGACTGCAACTTTGGAAGTAATACAAATAGTGGCTGAAGCAATTATACAGCAAACTCAGAAGATTGTTCTGCAGCAAGAATTGATTGCTTAAGCTAAGATTTTGTTAGAGTTAAATTAACTTCAGGATGAGAGATCCTGTAACATTGGACTATATTGGTTACGAAAAAGAGAAAATTGTAAGGTCAAGCGATTCCAACAGAAAACGTACTTGCAATCTCCAAGAAGTCAACAACAACAACAATCTTGTGGAGAAAGTACTAGTAATGACAGGTTTAGTTTGACTGTGACATCTGCACCGAAATGTAAGAAGTGTGGAAAGGGGCACTTAACGAAAGATTTTACGTTAAGGAAATAATTTGTTTCAAGTGCAGAAAGAGTTCCAATGAAAATAGAGTTTTCTGTTAGTAAAATCTCAGATAGTAGAGAAAGTTGTTACTCTGAATGGAACGGGAGTGTTCTGAGCGGAAGATTTAAACAATAGAGATTACGTCATTGGAGCTAATCCTATATGTAACACCCTCCCTAGGGCATCACATTTTCGACTCCCGACTCATAATCTGAAAATGTTTTCATAAAAGGTTTGAGTTAAAAACGTGGGTTTAAAAATTTCTTTCTTGTTGAAATATAAACTTACTGAAATTTATATGTAATACTGAAAAAGACATATATTGAAACTAATTCATATACAATCATTGACACCAATTAATATTTAACAATTTGAAGAGAAATATAAAACTAACGACTCTTCTTTTTTTTTTTTCACAAGATGTAAACCCCATGACGGGTCCTACTAAATAGCACGGTATAACACTAACGATAAAACTTAACATACTCATTCCTTATCTTGTACCCAGCTTGTTGCATCAGAACTCTACTCCTTGTAAACACTGCTCCCCAATGAGTCATGAATGTCCACTCCTTATTGTTGACCCCAATCTCAGAGTGTCCATCGGAATGTCCATCTTGAAGCATCAGACATTTGTTCTATGTCTGTTCCTTGTCCTCAAACATCTTTTTCCATTTCAACACTGTCGGCAAGGTCATTCTCCGATGTTGTCTCCAAACGTAGAGGTATTTGTCACCCGCTATGTCTAAGACAACTTGTTCCTTCTACTGTATAATTTTAATAATACAGACATAGCAAAAACAACATAACAAAGAGGTGAGATCACCTACACCAGTACCAACATGGCAGCACAGAGATAACACAAACAACAATATCATACAGTTATCATAATTACAATCATGCCATCATCATTATGGTTACTACACAGATACAATATTAAAATCATGCTATCAACATTAATCAACTATCATCATCCAATCGATATTAATTCAATTATCATAAACAACAATTATGATAATGCCTTGATGATTATCATCATCATCATCCAAGTATTCAAAACAATTGTCATAGCCAATATTCCTCAATTAATATATATCACACAGATATAAATGTTCAGTTTATGCATGTACACAAGACTCGATTTCCTACTCCATGGAGCTAAACTCAGGTCGGAGAAATGATCGAAAAGAATCTGTCGGTACCTCATGCCTCAGACCACGTGCTATAATCCTCATTTTGATTTTTGCACATCTAGCATATACACGGCAGTCTTTATCGAGATCTTGATTAAGAATAGTGTCTCGGTCGGATCATCGGTGTGTCGCGTCGGTCCTAACCTACGGTTCTGATGAAGCGACTCACTGTCCATTGTAGGCAACCCGCACCGATGCCCCCAAGGTCAACGAGTGACCTACACTACGCATATCGCACCCACTCAAGAGGTGTGTTTTCTCCTAGGCAATCAGCCATATTCAGTCCTCATCGGACCATTCCAATGCATGTATAATGCACCAATTACCAATCACAGGTATAATACCAATCACAAGCTTCAACAGTAATCATACTGTATTTTTAACAGTGAAATCATGTTATCACATTTTCATAGTTATAAAACACTTTCGCCGTGTCTTTACAAAATTGCGCAACATTTCCGTTACGTTTTCACAATTCCAAAAATGTTTTTGTTACGTTTTCAAATATCGTAACACTTCTGTTACGTTTTCAAAATTCTAAAACTCTTCTGTTGCACTTTTAAATCACGTACTAATTTTTTAACGTTTTTCTTAAACACGTAAAAATATACGTTTATCAAATCCCATAATATTTTTCCACTGTTTCAAAATTACGTAACTTAAAAATCTTTCTTTTACGTCACGTGTCACGTAAATCATTTTCTTTCATTTTCAAAATATTTAAAACACTTTTTAAATCACATAATGATTTTTAGTTATTTTCACAATCACGTAAAAATATTCTATTGTTGTTCAATCACGTAGTGATTTTCAATGGTATTTCAAATCACGTAAAATATTTAAACATACACCAAATCACGTAGAAATATTAAAACATTTTTCAAGTCACGTAGGAATACTTAAACATTTTTCAAATGCGTGAGCTTAAAAATCACGTTTTTAAGATATTAAAACGTTTTTCACCATAATTTCATTATTTTTCCAATACGCAAAACATTCTTTAATATTCCAAACGTCATTTTGAAAACTACGTAAAATATACCTCAATATTCCAAATATTATTTTGGACTTTCAAAAACTCAATATCGTTTCCAATGTCATTTTTCACATTTTCTCTTTTAAGAAAACCTTTCCAAAATATATTTCACAAAATCACTCTCCAAAATCCCAAAGAATGATTCATATGTTAGAAGACGTTAAATTATTATATTTTTTTCATTTTTCCCAAATCAATTCTAAAATCCATTTTCTTTAAAACAAAATGAGGCTTAAAACAATTTGCAACCCTTTTTTTTATTTTCTTTTCATCTTTTTATGAAAGTTCATTTCCCAAGTGATAAAATACTCTGATTCCCTTTCCAAATTCTTTGTATTAAATCAAATTACATTTCCACTTCAAAAATTAGTTTGTTTTATAAAACCAGGGCATTACAAGTTTTCGAAAATCGTAGTACTTGATTATTGAAACCATCAAATATTTTTCCTTCTCAATTGATATGGTTTTACACAAACAAAACCATTAAATTTTGTTTTTCAAAACCGTAAGACTTATGGTCATAAAACCAAACCCATTTGTTCAAATTCATTTTTCACTTTCTTTGCAAATCCTTTTTCACTTTCTTTGCAAATCCTCAAAATCAACATTGTTATTTTCATTTAAAACTCATGTTTAGAAAAATACTTAGGAACTTTGTACACAAAATAAATCAATAAAAATCCTTCTAAAATTGTGTTCATGTTCTCTTGAAAAACAAACCCTTTGTTTATTTTTCATATTCTTCAAATCAATCCAATTTTATTCTTCCATGAAAATATTAATTAGTAAACACCTATTTTGAGGTGTCTTGTTTGAAATCCACCATGTTCTAAGTACTCAAAAATCAATTCTTTTGTTCTTGAAATTTTTCAACATGAACCCTAATCAAGGGCATCAAAACCGTAGCTCTTCCTTGGCTATTGGAGCCAAAAATCAATTTCTTTTCCACCATCAAGTCATGACATATACATATATATATTTCATCATAAATAATATAAGCATACCATCAAAACCAGAAAAGCATGTATAGCATATCAAGCATATCATCAAAGCTATAAAATCATGCAAAGCATATCAAGTATAAAAAATTAATCAAAGCTCATAAACACCCACAAATTAATTACATGACCATGGATATGAATCCTCACATGGATTCAACATCCATCAAATAAAATACCATCTCTCACCACCATGCTTGGTTGGTGAGATGGATCTCTCTTTACCTCTTGAAGATCCTCCAAAGGTTCTTGATTTGCTTCTTTTTCCAAGTCCTTCACCACCAAGGGCTTCTCAAATACAAAATAAAACACACAAATAATTAATATACAAGACTTGAATAAGAAAACCATGGATTAGAATCATGGTTAGAACCTTGAAAATCAAAAGAAAAGTGAAGAGTACCAAATTTCACCATTAAAGCTTCAATCTTTAACTTGAAGAACAAGGTTGAAGATGAATGATTTAGAAAAATCTCCAACATGAAAGTTGCTTAGAATATCATGGAGATTCAAGATCTAAAGTTGGATGAAATTAAAAGAGCTTGGATGGTGATTTTAGGTAGTATGACCGAATGGTGTATTTTGAAGAACAAAGATGAAATTTTTGATTTTTGATAGAAACTTGAAGCTTGAATTTGAAGATCAAGATGAATGATTTTCGAAAAACTCATAACTAGAGATGTTCTTAGAATGGTGTTTAGGTTTAGAAAATCAAGTTGGATGAAATTTTTGAGTGATGGAAGGTGCTCTTGGAGTGCTTGGCAAAAACATGAAGAAGGAGAGAAATGGAGAGAAAACTTGGTAACTTAGCTTCTTGAAAATGTCTAATGATGACCAAGGATGACAATAATGGTCTTCAAACTTTTTCCTATGTCCTAAAGCTTCTCAATTTCGTGGCTCCCCCAATGCATTTTCCTTGAGTGCAAATTGATCAATAATGATCAATTATGATGAAACATTGACCAAGACATGCAAAAATGACGTAAAGGCTTGTCTCTTTGTCTTCTAAACACTCCAAAACCATCACCTTCTCTTCATAATGCATTCAATAAAGTTGTCTTCATTATTTGCCACCATTTGAAGCATTTCTAACCATTGATTAATTCAATGGTTAGGATTTAGGTAGATTTAGGTAGGTTAGAAGAAACTTAATCTAATTGGATCTTTCTCCTTTAAATTCTAAATTTTAGATGTGTCTCCAAAATTAATGGTCAAGATTGCTTCTTCTTTCAAACTTTAAATCCAGGGTTTTAATTAGTCTTTCTTTACTTTAGAAGACCAATTTCCACCATTGATTAATTAACTTCATCCAATGGTCATAAATGGTCTTTGTTACTTTTTAAGATTAAATCTCCACCCTTGATTTAATCTAAATCCAATGGTTATAAATGGTCTTTGTCACTTTTCAAGACCAATTCTACACCTTTGATTACATCTATGGTTGATATCAAAGTTACTTCCTAAAACATTCTCACACCATTGATTAAATCAATGGTTATTATCGAGTTTCTTTATTAAGTTTGTTTCTTAACCTTTGATTAAATCAATGGTTAATATTCAAACTAAGTATTCTCATCCAAGGTATAAATCAAGTCAAGCTCTCTTTTTGTTGACTACGCGATATAATATTTAGTCTTGTATCCTACAAATAATATTTTCTTGTATTTTTATGATCCGATAATTAAATACGATTATAAAATACGATCTGAAAATTTTCTAAAACGTTTCCCGGATTCGGGTTTAGTAAGATCCCCTGTCTCGTCTAAACAGTACAAATTTTTCTATGCGTAGAAAAATTTTTCACTTTGCGGGACCCACACAGGGCCACGTATGGCCATCGGGCCCACATACCCCTCGTGGGGCCCACAAACCATAAAAATTTCAAAATCACACAAAAATCACAAAAATTAGAAAATTCACAAATATCCAATCAGTTACGTAAATTAATTACCTAACGGTAAAAATTAAATTACGTAAAGTTTTCTCCGACGAAAATTTTTATTTTCGACACGAGTAAATCACTCAAAACGATCAAATACTGTTGACGGAATAATCAAATTAATTTTACAGCACTCGAAAATCACTAAACAGTGAAATTATGTTAACTGTCAAAATTACTGTTTAAGAGATTGGAAATTTTGGGGTGTTACATTACTCCCTCTAAAAAGAAATTTAGTCCTCGAAATTTGATGAACGTGATTTCACATCTAAGGATGTGAACATTACTCTTTTAGCTTTTCTCCAGTCCTCATGTTGCATCTTCCTTAATGTCTTTACATACTATTCTAGCCAACAAAACTTTTTTTGCTTGACGTTCAACTTCTCCTGATCAAATGGATATCTCAGATTCTTAGTTGCTGAAGATGTTGAATGTTACTCCAAAAAGAAAGTATTTTCCATATTTCTGATACCAATACAGCGGTTATCAATCTTCATTCATGCCTAGAATAGTTTTTCTTAGATAATTTCCAACTAATGTAATGTCTTACTTAAAATTTTCTTATTCTCGTATCACTATATATATTCTAGATTTTGCTTGTAACAGGAAATGTCTCTCTAGCTGAATTCTCCTTTCAACCAACTAATTCTTAATCCAACAGTCTGCATACCAACTAATGTAACCAACTAATGTAACGCACTAATATAACGCATCACGCAGATCTTATGGATTTTCGTTCTTGTTTTTGATTGATTTTTTTCCTTGAAGAAATAGTTTCAACTTTCGAAGAATCCACCAACGCTTCTTTGCACCATTCGATCTTTGCGACATGGTTATAGATAGGAATATCCTTTCTTGCAATATATTCCTTCTTTCTTTTCTGTCTTACAATTGCAATACATGAAAGGAAATTACGGAGGTTCGAAAAGAAAAGGTAGCGAAATTATCGATATGTTACTAGACATATCCAACAAGAATTTGATTTTTCTGATATGAGTTTTTTTACGGAATACTAGCATTTCTTGAGATAATCTCATAGGATATGGTTGGAAAATAACCAATCCATTTTCAAAGATCACATCTATTTATGAAAGAGGTAAACAGATCAAACTCACACAAATATTTGACCCATGAACAACAATTTGAATAATTTGAATAGCTCGATCGGCTAAGAATAGGTACGAAGTAATCAAATCGAGAGGTTCTACGAATAACTCTAACATATAATTGATCTACTCAATCATATGCCATAAAGATTAGGTTATTCATAGAAATATTCAGTATGGTCTATAGAATTAGCTCCAATAACAAAATCTCCCTTGTTTAAATCCTTCGTTCAGAACATTCCCGTTCCATTCAACGTCTCAATTCTCTCTACTATCCGAGATTTTACTAACAAAAAATTCTATTTTTAATGGAATACAATTTATGGAAATGTGTCCAAACTTTCCACACTTAAAACAAAGTGTTTCCTTGAACATCCAATCTTTCATTAAGTGCCCTTTCCACTTCACTTCTTGGTTCTGGTTTCTCAATGGTTGTAATTTCATTTCCCATTGAAATCAATTACTTTCCCAATATCCCTAAGAAAATACCAGGTTCCAAAATTACAAAATCTTATATTCCAAGACTGATTCTCTTTCATCAGATCCTGAACTTCAACTTCTAGTTTCTACTGAACAACGGTCCTTTGTTCATGCAGTCGTCTTTCCACATTGCTCCCGTTGCTCTGTGGCTGCAAGCATTACTAGTAACATGTTCCACTTCCACATAAGTATAACTATCCCAAGTTATTCCTCTGTTCCCTCTTGTACTTGTCACTTGATTTGTCCTTCGCATTGTTTCTATAGTTTGTAACCACATTATTATATCACGTTACTGCTTCCATACACGTACATCTACTACGAGATTGTTGTTGTTGTTGGCTTCCTGGAGATTGCAAGTACGTTTTACTGTTTGGAATAAACTTGACCTTACAATTTCCCCTTTTTCGTAACCAAAAAGGTCCAACGTTACGGGTCTCTCTTATTCGAGATTGATTCAACTCTAACAAAATCTTAGCTTCACTATCAATTCTTGTTGTTGAACAATCTTCGAGTTCTTTGTATAATTGCTTCACCACTATTTGTTTTACTTCCAAAGTTGCGGTCATATCACCACCATTGCTTTTCGCTTCCCAGGCAGCGTACATCTATCACGAGTCATTGTCCTTCCTTCAACGATGAACGAATCAAAATAAAATTGATCGATATCCATTTTATACAACCTATTTTGTTTCCTTTCTTGAAAGCGAATAAATCAAACTAAAATGGATCGATATCCATTTTATACAATTTTATTTTGTTTTCCTTTTAGAAAACAAATGGAAAACAAACACACGAGAGAACACAACACAAGCAAAACAGACCTAACCACAAACCCCAAAAGACTCAAACCGTGCTCTGACACTTAAACCTTAAGCTCTGATACCAACTAATGTAACACCCTTCCTAGGGCATCACATTTTCGACTCCCGACTCATAATCTGAAAATGTTTTCATAAAAGGTTTGAGTTAAAAATGTGGGTTTAAAAATTTCTTTCTTGTTGAAATATAGACTTACTGAAATTTATATGTAATACTGAAAAAGACATATATTGAAACTAATTCATATACAATCATTGACACCAATTAATATTTAACAATTTGAAGAGAAATATAAAACTAACAGACTTTTCTTTTTTTTTTTCACAGTAGCAAACCCCATGACGGGTCCTACTAAATAGCACGGTATAACACTAACGATAAAACTTAACATACTCATTCCTTATCTTGTACCCAGCTTGTTGCATCGAACTCTACTCCTTGTAAACACTTGCTCCCAATGAGTCATGAATGTCCACTCCTTATTGTTGACCCCAATCTCAGAGTGTCCATCGGAATGTCCATCTTGAAGCATCAGACATTTGTTCTATGTCCTGCATCCTTGTCCTCAAACATCTTTTTCCATTTCAACACTGTCGGCAAGGTCATTCTCCGATGTTGTCTCCAAACGTAGAGGTATTTGTCACCCGTTATGTCTAAGACAACTTGTTCCTTCTCTTGTATAATTTTAATAATACGAGACATAGCAAAAACAACATAACAAAGAGGTGAGATCACCTACACCAAGGTACTGCAACATGGCGGCACGGAGATAACACAAACAACAATATCATACGGTTATCATAATTACAATCATGCCATCATCATTATGGTTACTACACGGATACAATATTAAAATCATGCTATCAACATTAATCAACTATCATCATCCAATCGGATATTAATTCAATTATCATAAACAACAATTATGATAATGCCTTGAACATTATCATCATCATCATCCAAGTATTCAAAACAATTGTCATAGCCAATATTCCTCAATTAATATATATCACACGAGATATAAATGTTCGGTTTATGCATGTACACAAGACTCGATTTCCTACTCCATGGAGCTAAACTCGGTCGGAGAAATGATCGAAAAGAATCATCGGTACCTCATGCCTCGAGACCACGTGCTATAATCCTCATTTTGATTTTTGCACATCTAGCATATACACGGCACGGTCTTTATCGGATCTTGATTAAGAATAGTGTCTCGGTCGGATCATCGGTGTGTCGCGTCGGTCTAACCTACGGTTCGATGAAGCGACTCACTTGTCCATTGTAGGCAACCCGCACCCCGATGCCCCCAAGGTCAACGAGTGACCTACACTACGCATATCGCACCCACTCAAGAGGTGTGTTTTCTCCTAGGCAATCAGCCATATTCGGTCCTCATCGGACCATTCCAATGCATGTATAATGCACCAATTACCAATCACGGGTATAATACCAATCACAAGCTTCAACGGTAATCATCTTGTATTTTTAACAATGAAATCATGTTATCACATTTTCATAGTTATAAAACACTTTCGCCGTGTCTTTACAAAATTAGCAACATTTCAATTCACGTTTTCACAATTCCAAAAATGTTTTTGTTACGTTTTCAAATATCGTAACACTTCACATTACGTTTTCAAAATTCTAAAACTCTTACATTTGCACTTTTAAATCACGTACTAATTTTTTAACGTTTTTCTTAAACACGTAAAAATATACGTTTATCAAATCCCATAATATTTTTCCACTTTGTTTCAAAATTACGTAACTTAAAAATCTTTCTTTTTTACGTCACGTGTCACGTAAATCATTTTCTTTCATTTTCAAAATATTTAAAACACTTTTTAAATCACATAATGATTTTTCGTTATTTTCACAATCACGTAAAAATATTCTATTGTTGTTCAATCACGTAGTGATTTTCAATGGTATTTCAAATCACGTAAAATATTTAAACATACACCAAATCACGTAGAAATATTAAAACATTTTTCAAGTCACGTAGGAATACTTAAACATTTTTCAAATTGCGTAGCTTAAAAATCACGTTTTTAAGATACGTAAAACGTTTTTCACCATAATTTCATTATTTTTCCAATACGCAAAACATTCTTTAATATTCCAAACGTCATTTTGAAAACTACGTAAAATATCGCTCAATATTCCAAATATTATTTTGGACTTTCAAAAACTCAATATCGTTTCCAATGTCATTTTTCACATTTTCTCTTTTAAGAAAACCTTTCCAAAATATATTTCACAAAATCACTCTCCAAAATCCCAAAGAATGATTCATATGTTAGAAGACGTTAAATTATTATATTTTTTTCATTTTTCCCAAATCAATTCTAAAATCCATTTTCTTTAAAACAAAATGAGGCTTAAAACAATTTGCAACCCTTTTTTTTATTTTCTTTTCATCTTTTTATGAAAGTTCATTTCTCAGTGATAAAATACTTTCGATTCCTTTCCAAATTCTTTGTATTAAATCAAATTACATTTCCACTTCAAAAATTAGTTTGTTTTATAAAACCAGGGCATTACAAGTTTTCGAAAATCGTAGTACTTGATTATTGAAACCATGAAATATTTTTCCTTCTCAATTGATATGGTTTTACACAAAAAAACCATTAAATTTTGTTTTTCAAAACCGTAAGACTTATGGTCATAAAACCAAACCCATTTGTTCAAATTCATTTTTCACTTTCTTTGCAAATCCTTTTTCACTTTCTTTGCAAATCCTCAAAATCAACATTGTTATTTTCATTTAAAACTCATGTTTAGAAAAATACTTAGGAACTTTGTACACAAAATAAATCAATAAAAATCCTTCTAAAATTGTGTTCATGTTCTCTTGAAAAACAAACCCTTTGTTTATTTTTCATATTCTTCAAATCAATCCAATTTTATTCTTCCATGAAAATATTAATTAGTAAACACCTATTTTGAGGTGTCTTGTTTGAAATCCACCATGTTCTAAGTACTCAAAAATCAATTCTTTTGTTCTTGAAATTTTTCAACATGAACCCTAATCAAGGGCATCAAAACCGTAGCTCTTCCTTGGCTATTGGAGCCAAAAATCAATTTCTTTTCCACCATCAAGTCATGACATATACATATATATATTTCATCATAAATAATATAAGCATACCATCAAAACCAGAAAAGCATGTATAGCATATCAAGCATATCATCAAAGCTATAAAATCATGCAAAGCATATCAAGTATAAAAAATTAATCAAAGCTCATAAACACCCACAAATTAATTACATGACCATGGATATGAATCCTCACATGGATTCAACATCCATCAAATAAAATACCATCTCTCACCACCATGCTTGGTTGGTGAGATGGATCTCCCTCTTACCTCTTGAAGATCCTCCAAAGGTTCTTGATTTGCTTCTTTTTCCAAGTCCTTCACCACCAAGGGCTTCTCAAATACAAAATAAAACACACAAATAATTAATATACAAGACTTGAATAAGAAAACCATGGATTAGAATCATGGTTAGAACCTTGAAAATCAAAAGAAAAGTGAAGAGTACCAAATTTCACCATTAAAGCTTCAATCTTTAACTTGAAGAACAAGGTTGAAGATGAATGATTTAGAAAAATCTCCAACATGAAAGTTGCTTAGAATATCATGGAGATTCAAGATCTAAAGTTGGATGAAATTAAAAGAGCTTGGATGGTGATTTTAGGTAGTATGACCGAATGGTGTATTTTGAAGAACAAAGATGAAATTTTTGATTTTTGATAGAAACTTGAAGCTTGAATTTGAAGATCAAGATGAATGATTTTCGAAAAACTCATAACTAGAGATGTTCTTAGAATGGTGTTTAGGTTTAGAAAATCAAGTTGGATGAAATTTTTGAGTGATGGAAGGTGCTCTTGGAGTGCTTGGCAAAAACATGAAGAAGGAGAGAAATGGAGAAAAACTTGGTAACTTAGAACTCTTGAAAATGTCTAATGATGACCAAGGATGACAATAATGGTCTTCAAACTTTTTCCTATGTCCTAAAGCTTCTCAATTTCGTGGCTCCCCTCCAATGCATTTTCCTTGAGTGCAAATTGATCAATAATGATCAATTATGATGAAACATTGACCAAGACATGCAAAAATGACATAAAGCTTGTCTCTTTGTCTTCTAAACACTCCAAAACCATCACCTTCTCTGCATAATGCATTCAATAAAGTTGTCTTCATTATTTGCCACCATTTGAAGCATTTCTAACCATTGATTAATTCAATGGTTAGGATTTAGGTAGATTTAGGTAGGTTAGAAAACTTAATCTAGTAATTTGGATCTTTCTCCTTTAAATTCTACCTTAGATGTGTCTCCAAAATTAATGGTCAATTCTTCTTCAAACTTTAAATCCAGGGTTTTAATTAGTCTTTCTTCTTTAGAAGACCAAATTTCCACCATTGATTAATTAACATCCAATGGTCATAAATGGTCTTTGTTACTTTTTAAGATTAAATCTCCACCCTTGATTTAATCTAAATCCAATGGTTATAAATGGTCTTTGTCACTTTTTTCAAGACCAATTCTACACCTTTGATTACATCTATGGTTGATATCAAAGTCTTCCTAACTAAAACATTCTCACACCATTGATTAAATCAATGGTTATTATCGAGTTTCTTTATTAAGTTTGTTTCTTAACCTTTGATTAAATCAATGGTTAATATTCAAACTAAGTATTCTCATCCAAGGATATAAATCAAGTCAAGCTCTCTTTGTTGACTACTTGATATAATATTTAGTCTTGTATCCTACAAATAATATTTTCTTGTATTTTTATGATCAGATAATTAAATACGATATAAAATACGATCAAGAAATTTTCTAAAACTGTTTCGAGATTCAAGTTTAGTAAGATCCCCTGCTCTCCGTCTAAACAGTACAAATTTTTCTATGCGTGAAAAATTTTTCACTTTCCATGGACCCACAGGACCCACACCCCAGTATGGCCACACAGGCCCACATACCCCTCGTGGGGCCCACAAACCATAAAAATTTCAAAATCACACATAAAATCACAAAAATTAGAAAATTCACAAATATCCAATCAGTTACGTAAATTAATTACCTAACGGTAAAAATTAAATTACGTAAAGTTTTCTCCCGGCGAAAATTTTTATTTTCACGACACGCAGAGTAAATCACTCAAAGCGATCAAATCTGTTGTGACGGAATAATCAAATTAATTTTACAAAGACTTTCGAAAATCACTAAGCGGTGAAATTACATTATTGTCAAAATTACTGTTTAAGAGATTGGAAATTTTGGGGTGTTACACTATAAACCATACTGAATATTTCTTTGAGTAACCTATTCCTTATGACATGTGATTGAGTAGATCAATTATATGTTAGAGTTATTCGTAATCCTCTGATTTGTTTTCTTCTGTTTCTATTCTTAGCCGATCCGCTACTTCTGAGTTATTCAAATCATTGTTATAGATCAAATCTTGGTGTTAGTTTGATCTGTCGTTCAAAATTTTGTGTTAATTTGATCTGTTTCATAAACAGACGTGATCTTTGAAAATGGATAGGTTATTTTCCAACCATATCCTATGAGATTGTCTCAATACAGTATTAGTATTTCAGAAAAACTCATTCCTGGAAATCAGGCAAAATCAAATTCTTGTTGAATATGTTTGGTAACATATTAAATCATTTCGCTACCTTTTCTTCCTAAACCTCTATAATGTTCTTTCATATATTGCATTTGCAAGAAAGAATATTTTACAAGAAAGGATATTCCTATTTAAAATCCATGTCATAGTATCTGGTGTAAAATGCGGTTGAAAGGAGAACTCGGTTAGTGAGACGTTCCCTGTTAAAGAAGCTAAAGCTGGAGAATGAAGTGATATGAGGATAAGAAAATTTTAAGTAATACATTACATTAGTTGGAAGTTATTTGAGAAAAACTATTCTAGGCATGAATGAAGGATGGTAGCCGCTGTATTGATATCAGAGAATTCATTCTTGAAGATC
Organism: Ormosia emarginata; assembly: GCA_029884605.1. Lineage (NCBI taxonomy): Eukaryota > Viridiplantae > Streptophyta > Magnoliopsida > Fabales > Fabaceae > Ormosia > Ormosia emarginata. Next base: position 3,294,569 of record JAQQTP010000082.1, on the reverse strand, counting down.
GAGTTACATCCATTCTTTCTTTGAATATGTTCGATAACATATTCGATTCGTTTTGTTCTTTTCCATGATGTTTTCTTTCATCTACTCGCAATTGAAGGAATATCTTGCAAGAGAGAATATTCCTATTTATATCCAGGATCGAGTATCAAAGTGGCGCATGATGGAGCGTGGTGGATTCTTCAAAAATTGAAGAAGTCTATCTATTGGAAAAGTTAAGACGGTAATGGAAAATCGTAGAGAAAAAAATTATTAAGATATTTGTTTGATCGGGAGAAGTGAACAAGAGATAAAGAACTTTCATGGTTTAGAATCGTTTGGAATAACGTAAAGGTGAAACTACATGGGAACTAAAGAAAAGATAAAGGAATAATGTCATTATTTATTCCGAGGTGTGAAATCATGGTCATGAAATTTCGAGACGAAATTTACAGTAAAGAGGAGTATTGTAACATCCCAAATTTTCGTATCTCTTAAATTGATAATTTTGACATTAACGAATTTTCTTGTTTAGTAATTTAAATGCCTTTGTAAAATTATTTTGTTTATTCCGTCAAAGTATTTGATTGTTTTGAGTGATTTACTCAGTGTCGGAAAATAAAAATTTTGGTAGGTGAAAACTTTACGTAATTTAATTTTTACCGTTAGGTAATTATTTTACGTGTCGATTTGATATTTGTGTGTTTTCTAATATTTGTGATTTTTGTGGATGATTATGAATTTTTTTTACTATATGTGGGCCTAGGTGGTCCTATGTGGGCCCAGGTGGCCATACGTGGGCCCAGGTGGGTCTCGCAAAGCAAAACAATTTTCTACGCATAGAAAAATTTGTACTGTTTAGACGGAGACAAGGGATCTTACTAAACCTGAATCCGGAAACAGTTTTTAAAATTTTATTGTACTGTGTTTTATACTGTATTTAATTATCGGATGATAAAAATACAGTAAAAATATTATTTGTAAGATACAAGAATAAATATTATACTGCGTAGTCAACAAAGAGAGCTTGACTTGATTTATACCCTTGGATGAGAATACTTAGTTTTAATATTAACCATTGATTTAATCAATGGTGTGAGAATAAGCTTAGTTAGGAAGGCTTTGATATCAACCATAGATGTAATCAAAGGTGTAGAATTGGTCTTGAAAAATGACAAAGACCATTTATAACCATTGGATTTAGATTAAATCAAGGGTGGAGATTTAATCTTAAAAAAGTAACAAAGGCACCATTTATGACCATTGGATGAAGAATCAATTAATGGTGGAGATTTGGTCTTCTAAAAGTAGAAAGACTAATTAGGACCCTTGGATTTAAAGTTTGAAGAAGCGAATCTTGACCCTTAATTTTGGAGACACATCTAAATTTTAGAATTTAAAGGAGAAAAATCCAATGGCCTAGATTTAGTCTTCTAAAATTAAAAATCTACCAAAATCCTAACCATTGAAGTAATCAATGGTTAGAGATGCTTCAAATAATGGATAGAAAAGATGACAATATTAATGCATGCAAAATGCAAGGAGGGGACGGTTTTTGTAGTGTTTTGGTGACAAAGAGACAAGCTTTATGCATGTCTTGATCAAGTAGTCATCATTCTTGACTATTACTGACTACTTGCACTCCAAAGAATGCATGAAGGGGGGGGGCACAGTTTTTGAAGACTTTAGACTATAGGAAAGTGTTTCATTACTATCATCACTCATTCTTGGTCATTTGTGATCATTTCAAAAACTTAAAACACTTAGAAAAAAATTCTCTCCTTCTCCTTCTCTCCAAATTGAAGCTCACGGCTAGCTCATCAAGAACCATCATCCAAATGTTTTTAATTTCATCCAACCATAGATCTTGAATCTACATGATATTCTAAGTAATTTTCATGTTGAAGTCTTTCTCTAAATCACTCATCTTCAACCTTATTCTTCAAGCTAAAGATTGAAGCTCTTAGATAATTTTCTCTCTTTTCTCTCCTTGGTGGATTCGGTCATGACTCCTAAGTATGGCTTCCATCACTCTTTAATTTCAACCAACCATATTTCTTGAATCCTTACCTTATTCTAAGCAACTTTCATGTTGGAGATTTTCTACTAAATCATTCATCTTCAAGGAGTTTCTTCAAGATCAAAGTTATTGGGTTTTTGAGGTGAAGTATAAGGAAACTTCATTTCTTCTCTCTTTTTATGATCTAAACCATGTTTGATCCATGGTTCCTCTTAATCAAGCTTGATATGTTAATTAGCTTGTGTTTTGTTTTGTATTTGAGAAGCCCTTGGTGGTGAAGGACTTGGAAAAAGAAACAAATCAAGAAGCTTTGGAGGATCTTCAGAGGTAAGAGGAGATCCATCTCACCAACCAAGCGTGGTGGTGAGAGATGGTATTTTATTTGATGGATGTGGAATCCATGTGAGGATTCATATCCATGGTCATGTAATTAATTTGTGGGTATTTATGAGCTTTGATTAATTTTACTATGCTTGATATCTTTGCATGATTTTATAAACTTTGATGATATGCTTGATATGCTATACATGCTTTTATGGCTTTGATGGTATGCTTATATTATTTATGATGAAATATATATGTATATGCCATGACTTGATGGTGGAAAGGAAATTGATTTTTGGCTCCAATAGCCAAGGAAGAGCTACGGTTTTGATGCCCTTGATTAGGGTTCATGTTGAAAATTTTCAAGAACAAAAGAATTGATTTTTGAGTACTTAGAACATGGTGGATTTTGAACAAGACACCTCAAGATAGGTGTTCACAAAATTAATATTTTCTTGAATGATGAAAATGGATGTTTAGAAAAGTAAGGAAAATAAACAAAGAATTTATTTTTCAAAGAAAGATACATGAATACGGTTTAAAAGGATTTTTATTGATTTATTTTGTGTAAAAAGTTTAAGTGTTTTACTAAACATGAGATTTAAATGAAAATAGCAATGATAATTTTAAGGATTTGCAAAGAAAGTGAAAAAGGATTTGTAAGGAAAGTAAAAATGAATTTGAACAAATGGGTTTGGTTTTTATGACCATCGGTATTTCGGTTTTAAAAAAAAGAATTTTTAATAGTTTTGTTTGTGTAAAACCATATCAATTTAGAAGAAAAATATTTGATGGCTTCAATGGCCAAAGACTCTACGATTTTTAGAGGTTGGAATAATTTTGGTTTTATGAAACAAAGTAATTTTAAGGTGGAAACAAAATGTTTGAACAAAATGTTTTAGTACAAGGATTTTGGAAAGGGAATCAAAGTATTTTATCGGCTTGAGAAATGAACTTTCATATGAAAATGAAAAAGAAAAGTTGCAAGAGGTTTGAATCTTAATTTGTTTTCAAAAGAAATGATTTTAGAATTGATTTGAGAAAAATGGAGAATATAATGGTGTTTTGAAAATTCTTAGCGTATAACTTATTTTCAAGTTTTGAAATACGTTAGAAAATGTTAAGTTTTGAAACATTGACTTATATCAATGGAAAAGTGATTTTATGAATTATATTTTGGAAAAGGATTTCTTGAGTAAAGAAAAATGGAAAAAAGATTTTCTTGAGTAAGAAAATATATTAAATAAAGTATAAAGTTATATTATTTTGGGAAAAGTTGAAAAGAAATTTTTAAAGGTCAAGAAATATTTTCTGTAATGAAATTGTGGTGAAAAATTATTTACGTATCTTAAAAGCGTAATTTTAAAAGTCACGTAATCTAAATACTGATAAAATATTTCTAAGTGTTTGGAAATACATGATAAAATATTTCTTAGCGATTTTAAATACGTTGAAATATTTCTACACAATTTGAATTACGTTTAAATATTTTACGTAATTTGAATTACTTATTGAAAAATCACTACGTAATGGAAAAGTGATGAATTATTTTTAAGTGATTGTGAAAATAGCGAAAAATCATTATGTGATTTGAAAAGGGTTTTAAATATTTTGAGAATGATAGAAAATGATTTACGTGACGTAAAAGAATGATTTTTAAGTTACGCGATTTTGAAACAATGGAAAAAATACTTTGCGATTTGAGAAACGTATGTTTTACGCGATTGAGAAAAATGTTGAAAAATTTGTACGTGGTTTAAAAGTGCAACAGAAGAGTTGCAGTATTTTGAAAACGTAACAGAAATGTTACAAAATTTTGTAAACGTAACAGTAATGTTACGGTATTGTGAAAATGTAATAAAATTGTTTTTGGAATATTAAAAAACGTAACAAAAGTATTACGGTATTTTGAAAACGCAACAGAAGTGTTGTGGAATTGTGAAAACGTAACGGGAATGTTGCGTAATTTTGTGAAAACACGACAACAGTGTTTTATAACTATGAAAACATGATAAGATGATTTAATTGAACAAACGATTTGAAAAGAATAGCCCTTGTAGTTGGACTTGCACTGATATATTTGTGCATTGTATAAACTATATCTGAGAAATTATGAGATATACCTGTGATTGGTATTTGGTGCATTATACATGCATTGGAATGGTCCGACGAGGACTGGATATGGCTGATTGCCTAAGAGAAACACACCTCTTGAGTGGGTGCGATATGCGTAGTGTAAGTCACTTGTTGACCTTGGGGGCATCGGGGTGCGGGTTGCCTACACTGGTGGTTGGTCGCGCTTCTTCCCGTAGGTTAGACCAATGCAACACACCGATGATCTGGCCGACCGACACACTATTCTTAATCAAGATCGATAAAGGCCGTCGTGTATGTGCTAGATGTGTAAAAATTGAAATGAGAATTAAAGCACGTGGTCTGAGGCACGTAGTACCGGCAGGTCTTTTCGATCATTTCTCCGACCTGAGTTTAGCTCCATGGAGTAGGAAATCGAGTCTTGTGTACATGCATAATCTGAACATTTATATCTGTGTGATATATTAATTGAGGAATATTGGTTATGATAATTGTTTTGAATATTTGGATGATGATGATGATAATCATGTTGATGGCATTATTGTGATTATTGTGTGATGATAGTAATGTTAATGGTATGATGATGATAGTTGATTAATGTTGAGTGCATTATGGGAATTCTGGTATGATCTATCTGTATGATATGTTGTTTGTGTTATCTCTATACTGCCATGTTGGTATTGGTGTAGGTGATCTCACCTCTTTGTTATGTTGTTTTGCTGTGTCTGTACTGTTAAAATAAAATAATAGAAGGATCGAGTTGTCTTAGACATAACGGGCGATGGATACTCTGAGATTGGTGACAACAATAAGGAGTGGACATTCAGGACTCAAAAGTGTGCAGTGTTGACAAAGAACGAATGTAGAACAGGATGTCGATGCAACAAGCTGGATACAAGATAAGGAATGAGTATGTTAAGTTTTATCGTTAGTGTTATACGTCTTATTTAGTAGGACCCGTCATGGGGTTTGCTACTGTTAAAAAAAAAAGAAGAGTCTATTAGTTTTATATTTCTCTTCAAATTGTTAAATATTAATCGGTGCCAATGATTGTATATGAATTAGTTTCAATATGTTTTTTTTAGTATTACTTATAAATTACAGTAAGTTTATGTTTCATTGAAAGAAAAATTTTAAACCCACGTTTTTAACTCAAACCTTTTATGAAAACATTTTCAGATTATGAGTCGGAAGTCAGACATGTGATACCATAGGGAGGGTGTTACAGTGGGCCCCACGAGGTGTATGTGGGCCCAGGTGGCCATACGTGGGCCCAGGTAGGTCCCGCAAAATGAAAAATTTTTTTACGTATAGAAAAATTTGTACTGTTTAGACGGAGACAGGGGATCTTACTAAACCTGAATCCGGAAACAGTTTTAGAAAATTTCTTTTACTGTACTTTGTACTGTATTTAATTATCAGACGATAAAAGTACAGTAATTATATTTTTGTGAGGTTATAATGGATAAAAATAAAATTCTATATTATTAAAATATTATTAAGATAACATTAGTGGTTTGGATATCTACTATTAATTTAATTACAGTTAGAAATTTAATCTTGATTTAATTAACGGTGGAGTTTGATCTTAAAAGTAAATAGGATCAATTATAACCGTTGGATTGAAATTAAATCAAGGGTAGGGATTTAATCTTCTAAATGGCTATGACCATTATCAACCCTTGGATGTAAAATTAATCAATGGTGGAGATGGATCATTAATGACCATTGGATTTGGATTTAGATCAATGGTGGAGAATTGGTCATAAAAAATGATTACAACCATTTTGGACCCCTGGATGAAAAGTTTGAAGGTGTAATCTTGACCATTCATTTTTGGAGACACATCTAAGGGATGGGGTTTAAAGAGAAAAGATCCAATGGTCCATAATAAGTCTTCTACCTAGAATACTTTTAATTAATACCTATTCTACCTATAATGCTTTAAATTAATACCTAAAATGACTAAAAACAAAAATGGTTATCAAATTGTCATATTTTGCATGCATGAAGAGGGGGGGCACGGTTTGGAGAGCAAGGATGAAGGGAGACAAGTTTAGTATAGGCTTTTTAGGCCAAAGAAAAAAAAATGAAGACAAGCCAAATGTCAAGACAATTTCCTATTGATCATCAATGCTTATGTTTTTCAAACTTCACTTTTTCTTCTCTCTAATTGCATGCTACGGCAATGCACTCCTTTGAAGACTAAAAACACTCATTTCTATATTTCATAATATCATTTCTTCATTCTTCCACTTAAGTTTCAAGACCAAACCAAAGCAAACTCCATTTCTCTCCCAAAAACACACCATTCGGCCAAGCACTCCAACTCACTCCTCCATCACTTTTTAATTTCATACAACCTAGTTTCTTGAATCCTTTCATCATTCTAAGAACCTTTGTAGTTCACACCAAGTTCTAATTCTTCCATCTTGAAGGACTTTTACTAAGATCAAGTTCTAGAGCTTTTGTTGGTGAAGTGTAAGAAAACTTCATTTATTCTTTTCTTTTTCATGTTCTAAACCATGTTTGATCCATGGTTCTTCTTATTCAAGCTTGATATACTAATTTTCTTGTATTTGTTTCTTGTTTAAGAACTTGTATTGGTGGAGATCTTGCTCCAAAGACAAAGCAACAAGCTCTTTGGTGGTTCTTCAAGAGGTAAGAGGGAGATTCATCTCACCAACCAAGCATGGTGGTGAGGGATGGTTTTATATTTGATGGATGGTGAATCCATGTGAGGATTCCTATCCATGGTCATGTAATAATTTGTGTGTGTGTTATGTGCTTTAATTATTTTTGCTTATGCTTGATATATTTTGCATGATTTACTTGTGTTTGCATGCTTAGTAAAATTTTTAATTGCTTATATGGTAAGCTTATGATATGCATGATGATATATGTTGAATATATTATGATGGATGTATGTTGAAATAAGCAAAATTTTGGCTCCAAAGGCCATGGAGGAGGTCACGGTTTTGAGCTTCCAAGACTAGGGTTTTTATTGAAAATTTTCAAGAACAATGAAGTTGATTTTTAGTCCTTGAACTAAAATAAATTTCAGCCAAGACACTAATTAAATTAGTGTTCACAAAAATGATATTTTCATAAATGATAAAATTGGATGATTTGAGAAGTAAAGAAAATAAACAAGAGGGTTTGTTTTATAAAAAAAAGTGTACACAGTTTTAAGTAGTATTTTCATGAAGTTATTTTGTGTAGAAATAAGAATGAAACTTGTTTAAGTTAGAAGAAAAATATTTCATGGTTCCAATGGCCATTTACAAGATTTTGATGATTTAAAAAAAATGTTTTGATGTTATAAAATATAAGAATTTTCAAATAAGGATTTTGGAAAAGAATTAAAGTGTTGTCAAGTGGAATTTTCATAAATAAAAGAAAAAGGGGATTTATAATGTTGAACTTTAAATTATTTTAAGGAGAATTAATTTTTAGAAGTGATTTAGAAATATAAAAGAAAATGTTTGTAACTTAAAATTACTAACGCATTAGAATTTAAATATTTGATTTTGGAAAATGTTAGGAAATTTAAAATTTGAAATAATAATTAAATCAATTAAATAAGATTTGGTAAGATTAAATCAATAAAAAGTGATTTTGAGAAAATATAGTACGGAAAGGATTTTTAATTAAGAATAGGAAGAGAATAATGTAAGAAATTATATTTTTATAAGAAATGTTCAAAATAATATTTTTAAAGTTAAGGAATATTTTATGAAGGGTAAAAACGGTGAAAAACGTTTTACGTAACTCAAAAACGTAATTTTTAAGTTACGCGATTTGAAAAACGTTAAAATATTTCTACGCGATTTATAACGCGTTTAAATATTTTACACGATCAAAAGGTTGTGAAAACATTGCTTTGCGATTTAAAAGATTATTTTTACGCAACTTAGAATACAGTAGAAAATAGTTTTGTGATTTTTAAACGTAACAGAAAATGTTATAAATCATTACTGTACGTAAAAACGTAACGAAAATATTTTGCGAATGAGAAAATCACATTAATGTGATTTAACTCACATTAATTATACAAGAAATCATACGATTAAAAGTAGTATATGAATACTTGTACAAGAAATTGAGAAGTTTGCACAGTAATTGGCATTAATCCATTTTACGCGAAAAACAACTTGATATTTGAATGCGGAATGAGAAATTATGTGATTTACCTTTGGTTGGTAATTGGTGCATTACACATGCATTGAAAATGGTCCAACGGACTGAATATGGCTAATTGCCTAGGAGAAACGTACACTCTTGAGTGGGTGCGATATGCGTAGTGTAGGTCACTGGTTGACCTTGGGGGCATCGGGGTGCGGGTTGCTCGCAATGGGCAGTTGGTAGCTCTTCTGCACCGTGAGTTAGACCGATGCAACACACCGATGATCCGGACCGAGACACTATTCTTAATCGAGATCTGACAAAGACTGTCGTGTATGTGCTAGATGTGCAAGATATAATTATAGCACTTGGTCTTAGGCACGAGATACCGGCAGATCTTTTCGATCAATTTCTCCGACTTAAGTATTAGCTCCATGGAGTAGGACATTGAGTCTATGTTCACATGCATGAATTTAACATATACATATGTGGTAGCATTACTGTAATTAATTGTGGTTTGAACAGTGATGATGGCATGATGGTAATTATTTTTACACTATGATGATGCCATAATTGTGATCATGATATGATATTTTTGCATAATATGTTGTCTCGTATTATCTATCTGCTATCATCTTGGTATTGGTGTAGGTGATCTCACCTCTTTGTATGTATATCTATTTATTGTATTTATATTGGGTGAAGACGTTGAGAAAGATACGGTACTAGAAGGAGAAGAGGAATTACTTCTCACATCGGGAACCGCGAGTTCGACAACATGTCATCGGGAGCTAGTTTCTTCGGATATGTACGTTCTTGTTTCATGGAGGAGCTAGAGAGTGGAGGACAAGTCCGGATGAATGAGGACTTATTTATGAGGGGTACGACTATTAGTATTAGTAGGCTTTGTATCGTGGGGATCCGTTTTTCTGTGTGACGATCTTTGTTCATGTTGAATTTCCGTTGCATATCAGGCGACATTGGGACACTAGAAATTATGTCCCAACAGAAATCAGCATAGTGTCGTCAGCCCGGACACCTGTCCGTAGGGCTAATCGTCACAATAGATTCCTACCCGTTGAGGAACCTGAGGAGGACCCGTCTGAGGGGTCTTCTGCTTAGTTAAGCTTGGGCGAGTGTGAACTCTGATATAAGTTATGTCTGTAATTATTTAAGTGTGTTTATTGTTTCAATAAATGGTTTGTAATAAATAAACCCGACAGCACGTGTGAAATATGTATATGATGTAATTTATGTGTGAGATTGTTGTATCATAGTTTTATTTTCCGCTAAGTTTATTTTATTGTTATTGTTAAAAAAAAATTTACAACTCATATTTTTATCACAATATCACACTTTATGACTATTGAGGGTATTTGGGTAATTAAAGTAACATAAATGTGACATCCTACGGTAGGTGTTACAGCTACAACAAGAAAAAACCACCTTCCTCTACCATCTCTTATAGTAGAAGAATTCATGGTAGAACCTAAGCTTGTAAGTTCTCTCTGGTGTACCCCAACTTGACTAGTACCATCCTCTTCATTCACATCAGCTCCATCAGAGACATCAAGGGAATTATCATCCATCGCATCTAGTTAATGCCTGTCATGGATCACATTTCTACCATCAATGTTCTACTTTTCCTCTTCATAATCCTTATCATTAATTGGAAGCTCATAATGACAAAGAGGACATGAATTTTGTCAACTCAATTATGGCAAAAGAGAAATAATTAGTCTCATTATGGGGAAATCTATACCATCTTAAACTCACATTTGATTAGTATTCACCATAAAGAGAACTCTAACTATAAACACCATCATTATCAATATCACAGAGAAATCGCCTTTAACTTCTAGACCCACTAGAGTTAGTATGTAAACTAGTATACTGGAACAACCAAGCACAAGGATCACCATGTACAAGTTGATCATCCGCCACCCATCATCTCTCAATATCTTCCTTACCTCTGTTGCAGTGGGAAGTGGGGGTTGAATTGGGGGTTAGGGAATTGGGGTTTAGGAATTTGGGTTCTAGGAGGGAAATTTTGGAGGACATGATAAGAAGAAACAATGTCGTTTCACATTTAGGAAGGAGTGGGAGAGTGGTATGCCATATGTGCAGCAACAAGGCACTTAATGTGCGATAAAATCATCTCCATTAGCTTTAACTAAGGCTGGTTCACAGTTGGACTAAAGTGACTGACATTTTACTAAATGAGGGACTTCTAGGGTAATTTTCTTAAACGAGGGACAAAAATGACTGATGCCCTCTAAATGAGGGACCAAAATGACCATTTAGTCTAATTTTATTTATGTTCAAGTAGCCCTACCTAAACTCTTTTATTTAAACCGAAATACAATTATTTTTTTAAAACTCAAATAGAGTTAAATGAAAAACTTTGTTTGTAGGTTTATGAGTAGAAGGATCATGCAACCACATTGCTCATCCAAAAAACCATTGGGGTTTAACTTCGAAAGTGAATAAAATTACTTGTGTAGTCATTGAAAATTGGGATAAAAACAAGTCGAGAAACTTGTAGCTCATGGCTTGATTCAATTTTAATTGAAAAAGTTGAGCTGAACAGATTAGAATATCTAGCTCACATAAAGGTACAACTTGAGAAAAAGCTTTCCATTTTAGTTTGTATAACTTATTACTGTATATATTAACCAAATAATAACATAATTTAACATAAAATACAAATATAATTGTAACATCCTGGAAATCATGTTAGGCTTATAATTAGTTACAAAGGTAATATATTACTTATTTAGCATGTTAGTCAAGTTTGGTGACAAATCGAGTTAGTTTAGGCACTTTGTTGCAATCCCGAGTGTGAAAAGTCACCTAAAATGACTCAGAGAATAACATAAACTGCTATTTGAAGGAAAACAAGTTTAAATAATTTGTTTCTAGGTCACAAATGAGGTAAGTAGGGTGTGATTAAAGTTTCAGATTAATCGGAGTTGATTTGGTATTTTTAGGCATACTTGTTGTGTATTTTAATACCAGATTGACCCCAGCAGATATGAAAAAATAGAGAAAAAGTGCAACATGATTTTTAATGAATCTTAGGATTTATTTTGAGTTTGTTGGAAGTTAGAATACTGGATTTGGTAGAATCTGAGTGTTCTTAGCAGATCGAGGTTTTAGTGTTTATCCAAGAGAAGTCATATTTGACTTCCCTTGTTAAATATCTCACAACTGAGATATTGGAGAAGCAGAAATAGAAAAGAGAATAGGGAGGAAAGAAGAGGAAAACGTGAAGAGAGAAAGAGAGGAAGAAAGAAGACCAAAGAGGAGAATCTGTAACACCCTCCCTAGGGTATCACATGTCTGACTTCCGACTCATAATCTGAAAATATTTTCATAAAAGGTTTGAGTTAAAAACGTGGGTTTAAAAAAATTTCTTTCTTGCTGAATTATAAACTTACTGTAATCCATATGTATTACTGAAAATATATTTAAACTGATTCATATACAACATTGACACCAATTAATATTTCATAATTTAAAGAGAAATATAAAATTAACAGATTTTTTTTTCAACAGTAGCAAACCCCATGACGGTCCTACTAAATAGCTACGTATAACACTAACGATAAAACTTAACATACTCATTCCTTATCTTGTATCCAGACTTGTTGCATCGAACTCTACTCCTTGTCTACTCGAACACCTTCAACTTGAGACAGACCACTCTTCAATGTTTTCATCAATCTCTCGAGTGTCCATCGCCTTATGTCTAAGACAACTCATTCTTTCTCCTGTTTAATTTTAACAATACAGACACAACAAGACAATATAACAAAGAGGTGAGATCACCTATGCCAATACCAACATGGCAGCACAGAGATAACACAAGCAGCAATATCATACAAGAATATCATATCAAACTTCCAATAATATATTCAATATTAATCAACTATCATCATCAAATCATTTATCAATTCAATTATCATAAACAACAATTACGATAATGTCCTAATTATCATCATCATCATCCAAGTATTCAAAACAATTGTCATAGCCAATATTCCTCAATTAATATATCACACAGATATAAATGTTCAGATTATGCATGTACACAAGACTCGATTTCCTACTCCATGGAGCTAAACTCAGGTCGGAGAAATGATCGAAAAGACCTGCCGGTACCACGTGCCTCAGACCACGTGCTTTAATTCTCATTTTAATTTTTGCACATCTAGCACATACACGATAGTCTTTATCAGATCTTGATTAAGAATAGTGTCTCAGTCAGGATCATCAGTGTGTTGCATCGGTCTAACCTACGGGAAGAAGCGCGACCAACCACCCGTGTAGGCAACCCGCACCCCGATGCCCCTAAGGTCAACAAGTGACTTACACTACGCATATCGCACCCACTCAAGAGGTGTGTTTCTCCTAGGCAAACAGCCATATCCAGTCCTCATCAGACCATTCCAATGCATGTATAATGCACCAAATACCAATCACAGGTATAATACCAATCACAGGTATATCTCATAATTTCTCAGATATAGTTTATACAATGCACAAATATATCGGTTGCAAGTCCAACCACAAGGGCTATTCTTTTCAAATTCGTTTGTTCAATTAAATCATCTTATCATGTTTTCATAGTTATAAAACACTTTGTTGTCGTGTTTTCACAAAATTAGCGCAACATTCCCGTTACGTTTTCACAATTCCACAACACTTCATTTGCGTTTTTCAAAATACCGTAACACTTTTGTTACGTTTTTAAAATTCCAAAAACATTTTTATTATGTTTTCACAATACCGTAACATTATCAAGTATTGCGTTCACAAAATTACGTAACATTTCACATTCGTTTTCAAAATACTTGCAACTCTTCTTTGCACTTTTTTAAACCACGTACAAATTTTTCAACATTTTTCTCAATCGCGTAAAATATACGTTTCTCAAATCGCAAAGTATTTTTCCATTGTTTCAAAATCGCGTAACTTAAAAATCATTCTTTTACGTCCACGTAAATCATTTTCTATCATTCTCAAAATATTTAAAACCCTTTTCAAATCACATAATGATTTTTGCTATTTTCACAATCACTTAAAAAATAATTCATCACTTTTCCATTACGTAGTGATTTTTCAATAGTAGTTCAAATTATTTAAACATAATTCAAATTGTGTAGAAATATTTCAACGTATTTAAAATCGCGTAGAAATATTTTACTGTATTTCCAAACACTTGCAAATATTTTACTATATTTCAGACCACGTACTTTAAAATTACGTTTTTAAGATACGTAAATAATTTTTCACCACAATTTCATTACGTAAAATATTTCTTGACCTTTAAAAATTTATTTTCAACTTTTCCCAAAATAATATAACTTTATACTTTATTTAATATATTTTCTTACTCAGAAAATCTTTTTTCCACTTTTCTTTACTCAAGAAATCCTTTTCCAAAATATAATTCATAAAATCACTTTTCCATTGATATAAATCAATGTTTCAAAACTTAACATTTTCTAACGTATTTCAAAACTTAAAAATAAGTTATACGTTAGTAAATTTTCAAAACACCATTACATTCTCCATTTTTCTCAAATCAATTCTAAAATCAATTCTTTTCAAAACAAATTAAGATTCAAACCCTTGCAACTTTTCTTTTTCATTTTCATATGAAAGTTCATTTCTCAAGTGATAAAATATTTTGATTCCCTTTCCAAAATCCTTATACTAAAACATTTTGTTCAAATATTTTGTTTCCACTTTAAAATTACTTTGTTTCATAAAAACCAAAATTATTCCGACTTCCAAAAATCGTAGAGTCTTTGGCCATTGAAGCCATCAAATATTTTTCTTCTAAATTGATATGGTTTTACACAAACAAAACCATTAAAATTTCTTTATTTTCAAAATCGAAATACCGATGGTCATAAAAACCAAACCCATTTGTTCAAATTCATTTTTACTTTCCTTACAAATCATTTTTCACTTTCTTTGCAAATCCTTAAAATTATCATTGCTATTTTCATTTAAATCTCATGTTTAGTAAAACAGTTAGAAACTTTTCACACAAAATAAATCAATAAAAATCCTTCTAAAACCGTATTCATGTACTCTTTGAAAAATAAATTCTCTGTTTATTTTCCTTACTCTTCAAAACATCCATTTTCATCTTTCATGAAAATATTAATTTGTGAACACCTATTTTGAGGTGTCTTGTTCGAAATCCACCATGTTCTAAGTACTCAAAAATCAATTCTTTGGTTCTTGAAAATTTTCAACATGAACCCTAATCAAGGGCATCAAAACCGTAGCTCTTCCTTGGCTATTGGAGCCAAAAATCAATTTCCTTTCCACCATCAAGTCATGGCATATACATATATATTTCATCATAAATAATATAAGCATACCATCAAAGCCATAAAAGCATGTATAGCATATCAAGCATATCATCAAAGCTATAAAATCATGCAAAGCATATCAAGCATAGAAAATTAATCAAAGCTCATAAACATCCACAAATTAATTACATGACCATGGATATGAATCCTCACATGGATTCCACATCCATCAAATAAAATACCATCTCTCACCACCATGCTTGGTTGGTGAGATGGATCTCCCTCTTACCTCTTGAAGATCATCAAAAACTTCTTATTTTGCTTTTTTTTCCAAGTCCTTCATCACCAAGAGCTTCTCAAATACAAAACAAAATACATAGAAATTAGTATACTAAGCTTGATTAAGAGGAACCATGGATCAAACATGGCTTAGATCATGAAAAAGAGAGAAGAAAATGAAGATTCCTTATACTTCACCTCAAAAACCCAATAACTTTGATCTTGAAGAAAGTCCATGAAGATGAATGATTTAGAAGAAGTCTTCAACATGAAAGTTGCTTAGAATATCATGGAGATTCAAGATCTAAGGTTGGATGAAATTAAAAGAGCTTGGATGGTGATTTTAGGGTAGATAACCGAATGATATCCCTTGAAGAACAAAGATGAAATTTTTGATAGAAACTTGAAGCTTGAATTTGAAGATCAAGATGAATGATTTTGGAAAAACTCATAACTAGAGATGTTCTTAGAATGGTGTTTAGGTTTAGAAAATCAAGTTGGATGAAATTTTTGAGTGATGGAAGATGCTCTTAGGTAGCTTGGCCGTGAGCTTAGAGAAAGAGAGAGATGGAGAGAAATTTTGATAACTTTGCTTCTTGAAAATGTTCAATGAAGACCAAGGTGATTAATAATGACTAAAGTCTTCAATTATGGTCTTCCAATGCTTCTAAATTCAGACCAAAACCGTAGCCCCCCTCCAAGCTTCTTCAAAAATTCAATAATGGTGAAACATTGATCAAGACATCCAACAATGACATAAAGCATCATTTAATGGATTGAAATTTGTTTTTCGTTGTCTTCTAATAAGCCAAAAATCGTCCCCCTCCTTGCTTTCTTCTTCCATGTAAATTGATCAATAATGATCAATAATATTGCAATATTGACCAAGACTACTTAACAATGACATAAAGCAATTAATCAATGCATTGAAATATTTTTTTTCTTTGTCTCCAAAAGCATGCAAAACCGTGACCTCCTCCATGCATGCATTAAATCATGTTGTCATCTTTTCTAACCATTATTTAAATTAATTCTAGCCATTGATAAATTCAATGGTTAAGATTTTGGTAAACTTTTAATTTTAGAAGACTAAATCTAAGTCATTTGGATTTTTCTCCTTTAAATTCTAACCATTAGATGTGTCTCCAAAATTAATGGTTAAGATTGCTCCTTCTTACTTTTAATCCAAGGGTCATAATTAGTCTTTGTCACTTTTTTAAGACTAAATCTTTACCATTAATTAAATTTACATCCAATAGTCATAAATGGTCTTTATTACTTTACAAGACCAACAAATCTCCACCCTTGATTAATTCTAAATCCAATGGTTATAAATGGTCTTTGTCACTTTTTGAGACCAAATCTTCACCCTTGATCAATTCTAAATCCAATGGTTATAAATGGTCATAGTTATTTTATTAAACTTATCCTACACATTGATTAAATCAAGATCAATCTTTCTGATTGATTAAATCTACGGTTGATATTCAAGTCTTCAATATTAGAAGACTTGCTTCCTATTGGTCCGTCAAAAGTTGTCATAACCACTAATGTTGACTTAACAGAATAATATTTATTTTTATCTGCTAAAAACCCCACAAAAGATTATATTTACTGTATTTTTTTCATCCGATAAATAAATACAGTACAAAACACAGTACAAGAAATTTTCTAAAACTGTTTCCGGATTCAGGTTTAGTAAGATCCCCTGTCTCCATCTAAATAGTACAAATTTTTCTATGCGTAGAAAAATTTTCACTTTGTAGGACCCACCTGGGCCCACGTATGGCCACCTGGGCCCACATAGGACCACCTGGGCCCACATACAGTAAAAAAAAATCATAATCATCCACAAAAATCACAAAAATTAGAAAACGCACAAATATCAAATCAGATTACGTAAAATAATTACCTAACGGTAAAAATTAAATTACGTAAAGTTTTCACCGGCCTAAAAATTTTTATTTTCCTGACACGGAGTAAGTCACTCAAAACAATCAAATATGCTGATGGAATAAACAAAATAATTTTACAGTGCATAGAAATTACTAAACAGTAAAATTCTGTTAACTGTCAAAATTACTGTTTAAGAGATACGGAAATTTTTGGGTGTTACAGAATCAACCACCAAAAAAGAGGAATCAAGTGGATCTTGGCTTCATCTTCATCTTCTAGACTAAGAGGTAGGGGATTCTATTCATCTTTTCTTATTATTCATCATCGATGAACATAGGGTTCATGAATGGAAGTAAGGATTTGGAAAGCCAAATCCATGTTTTTAACTTGGTTCTTGATTTCAAGGACTAGGTTAGTATATATTCAGTTTAGTGAGTACTAGATAGTCATTTATGGCTCAAGATCAATCATTAGAGTTCATAGAAAAGGAACTTTGTGATGGTTGGAGTTTTGGGAATTTTGGACCAAAATCTATGCCTTAGTGAATTAATAGGTTGTATGACAGTTACAACAAGTTTAGGGGCCTAGATTGGTGTTAGAAATCACCTAGGAACTAATTTTGGATGATTGGAAGCTGAGAAAATTTGAATGGAACAGTAACCAGTAACTGTAGAATTCTGTAGAATTTGAGTTCTGCATGTCGCGTCGCGGCGTAGCCCGAGGTGTGGCCTAAGGCGTGAGCATGTCGCGATGTGGATCATGGCATGCCATGGTGTGGGGCAGTTTTCTACACAGAAGTTGCACCCGAGAGTTAGGCGCACAGCAGCACGCTTTGTGTCACAGCGAGACAAGCTTCAAAAATGTTATTTTGTGCTTTAAGCGTGAGACCCTGAAGCTTAGTAGAATGTGTTGAGGCACTAGAGAGGGTATTTCTTAGATAGAAAACCTAGAGGCATACAAGGAAAGATAAGAGTAAAATTGTGAATCCATTAGACATGGATTGCCAGAGATAAAGAGTTTTAGTTTCTTAAGCAACTTAAAGTTACACAGATGTCACAAGAGAGGTGATAAGAGATTTAAGAAGTGAGTTGGCAATAGTAGAGTACTATAGTGCCTAATTGGCAAGAGTTAAGGGCCAAGGTGCTGAGTTGGCAATAGTAGAGTGCCATAGTGCCTAATTGGAAAGAGTTAAGGGCCAAGGTGCCAAGTTGGCAAAAGTTAAGTGTCACAAACCCTAGTTAGCAAGGATGAATGCCATAGTACGTGAAGAGCTCTCAAAGAGTGAAAGAGAGTTAGTAATGCAATGATAGTAGTGTACTAAGTCTAGTTGACATTGGTATAATGTCGTAGTGCATGAAGTGTTCCCACAGAGAAGAGGTGGAGTTAGTAATGCAAGATGGACTTAGTATGAGATCATGTGGTGGTTATGTTAGAGTTAGGACATAACTCTGCATTTACACTCACATCACACTTCACATATGCTTGCTAATCCCTAGAGAACAGGTAGTGGAGGCATCCACTCAGTTTTGGTGGCGATATCCACCTAGTTAAGGTAGATTACTTGGTGATCTACAGGTGTAGGAGATCAGGTGTTGTGGTAACAAACTTCGTTCCTAAGAGTAGGCTATAAGGGGTCACACGTTATCATGGCAGAATTCCTCTGCGCCTATGGGGAATAGTGAAGTATTCATGACATTGTACCAACACTAACATACACTTTTCTTTGAACATAAACATACATCATTCCATCATTGCATTATTTAATATTTTGTTTAGTTTGGACATATTTGTGTGATTGTTGTTTATGTGTTACTCTGTGCCTTTGGTGATAGCTGTATGGGTGGTTGTCTGGTCAATGATTTCAAATGATTGTATGGGCGGTTGTTTGATATCATCGTGGTTTATGGTTATCAGAACAAAATTGTAGTTTGCTTAAGAACATTACATAAAGAGAGAGTTGTAATTGTTTCTTATGCAGGAGGTATTAGTTCAGTTAGGTTTATTCATTTCAAATGTTTAAACTGCTGGTTTTGGTATACTTATACTGAGAAATATGATTTCTCACCCCGTTTGTTGCCATGTAAATCCAGGTGGAAGTTCATCCAAAGGCAAGAAGAAGAAGTATGAAGACGAAGATAGTTTTTATGCTTTCTAGTTTAAAGCTTGTATTTATTTATAGGTTTTTAGTTTGATCCAGAAGTTTATGTATACACTGAGCCCTTTGGTGACAATGTTATATGTATAACTTTTACTTTTCCGCAAGGGTCTCTATTATTATTTGTTTAAATGATATGGATTAGTAGTATGTTAAGTTAGAAGTACCATAACTGATACTGCTATCTAAGTATATTCTGATATACTAGGTTACCGGTATTAGGGTGTTACAATATTCAACCACCAAATTATCATTAAATAATGTTGAATGGTTAATTATGTACGTATTTTGAACTAAATTATGTTATGTTTGGGTAAAAATATATGGTAATAAGTTATACAGATTGAAATAAAAAGTGTTTCTCAAGCTGCATCTGCATGTCATTTTTCCAAATATTAATTTAGTGATACCAATATGTCATTATCTCACAAATTAAAACTCTCATAGACACATTAGAATCACGCAACACACACAAGGAAGAAAAAATGCTTCCGATTTCTATTTCATCTCACTTGCAAGGCATGATATAAGGCATGACCTTCTATAGAAGAAAAGGTATAATAAAATATTAGACGACTAAAGCAAACCCATAGAGAAAGGAAAACATTAAATTCTAAGAACAGAGGATGATTGGCAAGGACAAGTTGTTAAAAAAAAAGATACATCATGAAATTTTCAAAGATTGCAGCTCATAGAGGTGGCTTCACAGTAGCTTTCAAGTAGCAATTCGTTAGTGCAAGGGCAGCAAGGCAATGCAGGTTGTGCAAAAAATATAGGCTTGGTTTATTTTCTTACATTGCCTCCCTTAAACCAACCTCGTACAATTTGTTATTCAAAGCATTTTCTTCAACTTGTAAAAGTATTTGCAATTTATTCTTCAATGTGGTAGTAATCAATCAACACTTCCTTCTTAGCCATTAATTCTCAAATCTTGTGAAATTGGATATATATATATATATATATATAGGCTTGGACGCCTATGAAAGACTAGATTTTTGCATAGTGCTATAGCAAATTTGTTGTCACAAAACATTCCTATAGGAGTACTCTGTTTTTTATGAAACACTTGAAGAATTATCCTTTGCCATACTACTTGTGTACTACAATTGGCTACTACTATGTATTAAGCTTCAACTATAAAAAGTGCAACCACTGGTTATTTTTTCGAAACTAAGATATTGCACCTTAGTGAAGATGAAATGCATACCCTAAAGTTCTTTTTGAGCTTCTATACCACCTACCCAATCACTATCTATATATCCAACAAGTTTTACATTATTAGCATTAGCTAAAAAGAAATTCTACTAGTCAAGGTACCTTTGATATATCAAATAATTCATTTAGCTATTTGCAGATGACAAATGCTCAGCTCTTCCATGAACCTCCAACTCCAAAAACTATATCTGATTTAGTTGCAGCCTAATATCTCAAACTTCCAATTAAACTCTTGTAATAAGTTGGATCTACTCCTTACCTTTATCATCTCCAACCAATTTCAAATTTTCTTCAACTAAGTGAAAATTGGCTTTGAATTCTCCATCTAAAACATCTTCAAAATATCTTTAGCATACTTCTTTAGTAAAATGAAAATTTCATTTTTGATGAACAACTTCAATGCCTAGAAAATAAAACATCAAACCCAAATCTGTCATTTCAAAGCAACTCACCATAGCCTCCCTAAATTTTGAAACCATTTTTAATTTTTTTTTCATTAAAAATTAGGCTATCAACATAAAGACACACAATGAGAATATCTATAGGCTTAATAAAATTTAATATACAAAACGTATTCAAAATGACTTCTTTAAAAATCATGTTCAACAAAATAGGAATCAATCCGCTTATTATACCATGCTTTTAGTGCCTGTTTTAGTATATACAATGCCTCTTCAATTTGTAGTCTTTATTTTCTTTTCCTTTGATCACATAACCTATAGCTAGTTTAACATATACTTCTTCTTTCAAAGTACCATTCAAAAAGGCTAAATCCTTTCAAGTCATTCAAGGCATTTATGAAAAAACAAAGTGGCTACAAAATCAAAACTCAAGGAATAGATAGAGGCCAAGAATACCTTGCTTATGCAGATTTCTTCGAATAGTATGAGATTCAACCTCAACTGACTAGTAGACACACCCTTCTATAGAATGGAATAGTTGAGAGAAAGAATAGAACAATCATGGACATGGTGAGATGCATGCTAAAATTTAAACAATTATTAAAAGAATTTTTAGCAGAAGCAGTTGCTTGTGTTGTGTATATTATGAACACATGTCCAACAAAGAGTGTTCTTGATAAAACACTTGAAGAAGCTTGGAGTGGAAAGAGATCTTCAATTCATCACCTCAAAGTTTTTGGGTGTATTATATGCCCATGTTTCAAGCTAACTGAAAAAGAAATTGGATAATAAAAGTGAGAAGTGTGTTTTCATTGGTTACAACATGAGTTCAAAGGCATAAAAATTATATTATCCAAAAACAAAGAAAGTGATTATCAATCGTGATATAACATTTGATGAAGAAGAAATTTGGGATTGTTCTTCAAATCTTTGAAAGGTGCTAGTGGTGATTTTTTAAAATTATGAAGAACAAAATGGACAATTTGATTCAACACCTCAACCAGAATCATCTAATCGACCTCAAAGGTGATGTCAGTTATCATCCAAATTGTTGGATTATGTTGTGAGTAATGACAATGATCCATCTGATGAAGAGATTATCAATTTTTCTTTCTTTGTATATTGTGAACCAATGAATTTTGAAGTACTTAAAGACATGAAATGGAGAAAAACTATGGATAAAGAAATCCAAGCAATTGAAACAAAATGAAACATGTGTACCAACAAACTTGCTTGCAGATAAAAAACCAATTGGAGTGAGATGATTATACAAAATAAAATACAAGCTTAATAGTGAGATTGATCACTTTAAAGCAAGATTGGTTACAAAAGGATATAAGTAAAAGCAAGGTGTTGATTACTTTGAAGTAAATGCTCATGTTGCCAGATTAGATAAAATTTGTATGATTCTCTAGCTCAAAATAAGTGGAAAATATGTCAAATGAATGTTAAGTTAACCTTTTTGAATGATACTTTGGAAGAAGAAGTATATGTTGAGTAACCTACAAGTTATGTGATCAAAAGAAAAGAGAATAAAGCTACAAATTGAAGAAGGAATTGTATGGATTGAAATAGGCACAAAGAGCATGATATAAGTGGATTAATTCATATTTTGTTGAACATGGTTTGCAAAGATGTCCTTTTGAACACACTTTTTATATTAAATTTATTGAGCATGAACATATTATCATTGTGTGTCTTTATGCTGATGACCTGATTTTACTAGAAATAATTTGAAGATGGTTGTAGAATTTAGGGAGGCTATGTTGGTGAGTGGCTTTAAAATGACAAATTTGGGTTTAATGTCTTATTTTCTAAGCATTGAAGTTGTTCAACAAAATGATGAGATTTTCATTTCACAAAAGAAATATGCTATTGATATTTTGAAGAAATTTCATATAGAGAATTCAAAGCTAGTTTTCACTCCAGTTGAAGAAAAATTAAAATTGGTATGGGAAGATAAAGGTAAAAGTGTAGACCTAACTTATTATTACAAGAGTTTAAGTGGAAGTTATATTTGATGGCAACTAGACTACATATAGTTTCGGAGTTGGATTACATAGCAAGTTCATGGAAGATATGTGTATCTATCATTTGCAAGCAGTTAAAATAATTATTTAATATATCAAAGGTACCTTGACAAATGAAATTTTTTATGCTGGTGTTAATAGTGTAAAACTTGTTGGATATATAGATAGTGATTGGACAGGTGATATAAAAACACAAAAAAAGCATTTCAAGTTATGCATTTCATCCTCACTTAGGCAAAATATCCTGGTCTTCGAAAAAAACAACCAATTGTTGCACTCTCTATAGCTAAAGTTGAATACATAGACGTATCCAGTTACGCTACGCAAATAGTATGGCTAAGGAGAATTCTTGAAGTGTTACATCAAAAGTAAAGAACTCCCACAATAATATTTTATGACAACAAGTCAACACTAACGCTCTAAAAAATTCAATCTTTCATGGGCGGTCCAAGCATATAGATAACTAATCTTATAAGACTTGAGAATTAGTGTTTGAGAAGGAAGTGTTGATTGATTAATACCTCACTATTGAACAAATTGCAAATAATTTTACAAAGCAATTAGAAGTTAAGTTGTTTTACAAATTAAAGAAAATGATTGGAATGACAAATTTTACGAGCTTGGTTTAAGGGATACAATGTAAGAAGATAAACCAAGCCTACATTTTCTACACAAGCCACACTGCCTTATAACCCTTGCATTGACAAATTGCAACTATAAAGCCACTGCCTAGCCACCTCTATTAGCTACAATATTTGACAATTTCATAGTTGTATTTCTATTTTTTTTTCATTTGTCCTTGCCAACCATTCTCTACTCTAGGCATTTAATGTTCTCATTTCTCAATGGTTTTGCTTTAGTTTGTCTAAAATATTGCACTTTTCCTTCTATACAAGGCATTGCCTTGTAATATATGTTTTGCAAGTGAAATGAAATAGAAATAAAAAACATTTTCTCTTCCTCGTGTGTTGCGTGACTTTTATATTTGTGTATGAGAGAGTTTTAATTGGTGAGATAATAACATATTAGTATTACCGAATTTATATTTGGAAAATTGACTCGTAGAAGCAATTTGAGAAACAATTTCATTTCAGTTTATATTACTTATTACCATATATTCTTACCTAATAATAGCATAATTTAATCCAAAATACAAACATAATTAACCACTCAACATTTCTTTAATGACATATTTAGTGGTTAATTATATTTGTATTTTAAGTTAAATTATGTTATTATGTGGTTTAAATATACAATGATAAGTTATACAAACAAAAATGGAAAGCTTTTTATCAAGTTGTATCTTTATGTGAGCTAGATATTCTAATATGCTCAATTCTTGCTTAAGATCTCAACTTGTTAAATTGAAATCTCGCCTTTATCATCTAATTTATTTCTTAGTTAGTCTGGTATATGGACATATGTAATGCACCCAAAAATTCAAAGGTGATGAATTGAAGGCCTCCTTCCACTCCAAGCTTTTTCAGGTGTTTTATCACGAACACTCTTTGTTGGACACCTATTCAAAATATACACAACACAAGCAACTGCTTTTGCCCAAAATTCGTTAGGCAGTTGTTTAAATTTTAGCATGTGTCTCTCCATGTCCATGATTATTCCATTTTTTTCATCATCTACTCTAGTCTATTGAAAAGTGTATCTAGTAGTCAATTGATGTTGAATCCTATATTGCTCGAAGAATTCTGCACAAACAAGGTATTCTTAACCTCTATTTGTTTTTAGAGTTTTGATTCTACAGTACTTTGTTTTTGTGCAAATGCCTTGAATGACTTGAAAGAATCACATGTAAAAATAAGTTTGCCCCAATGGTTTAATATGTTAAGTTTTGATGAAGACAAATACAAGGCAAAAAGAGTGATGTGTATGCTACATAGATGTGCTTAATATATTATATTGTATCATGTGTGATTATGTATTTTATCTAGTTATATTTCACTTAATAATTATGCAATGAGATATGTGTAACATTCTTTATATAATGTATCCAATAATGCTTTGTATGAGTTATAATAAATTAATATTGGATTTGGCTCTATTTAAATGAAAATGTGCAAAATGTTCTTTGTTGCCTCTTATATAGAGTATATCTATTAGTAATTGATAAATGTCTTATTTGGATGTGTATATGAAAGTTTTATATGTATGTTAGACTAACTAGAGTTATATGTTTATGAATCATGCATATGAAGATATTGAATTATAAATTTGGACTAACTATGTTTGTTTAATTAAGCAATACTTTGTAGGATTGTCCAAGTACCAAGAGTGAGCATTGCAACAAGAAAGCAAAATATCATAATCATGCTTAACTCAAAAAAAATGATAATGATAAGATGTTCCAAGCATTTGCAAGATTTGAAAAGAAAAAATTTGCGGTAGCTTGGATTACATCAAGAAGCTTAAGGACTAAAACTAGTATATTTTCCTTTTAGGTTTTCTCTTATGTAAAGATAGAGGTTTTACAAGAAAAGAGCTCAAATATATTTTTAAATCTTTACAAATGGTTCTTACATGCTAAAATGCCCAAGAAACATGTTTTGAAAAGCTAGTCATGGTAGTAGCTCAAAACTATGAAAAATGGTCAAGTTTAAGTTTTGAAAAATTGACCTTTGGTTACTTTTTTTATCATAAATTTTACAATACTTTGAGTTTTGTCCTAAAATATTTCATTTGAAAATAGACTCAAATATCTTTCCAATGAGTGGTTATTTCCTTTAAACGGATAAGAAATAAAGAAGTTATGACTATTTTCTTTAAACTATGACAAATAGTTAAGTTTGAGTTTTGAAAAACTGAACTTTAATTACTCTTTTGATCATAACTTTCAAAATACTTTGAGTTTTGTCTGGAAACCTATTTCATTTGAAAATAGACTCAAATATCTTTCCAATGAGTAGTCATTTGCTTTAATCAGATAAGAAAAGAAGAAGTTATGATTTTTTAAAGTCAGTTTTCAAAACCATAGGCCATGTAATCAATTACACAAGTCCTGTAATCAATTACAACTCTAGCAAAGGCCATGTAATCAATTACACAAGTCCTGTAATCAATTACAACTCTAGCAAAGGCCATGTAATCGATTACAACATCTATGTAATCGATTACAACATGCCCAGAAGCATTCCTAATGGCTATAAATGGCTAATTTTCATAAAAAATCATTTCTAAACACTACCAATGGCTATTTTATCACTTGAGCTCTATAAATAAGTGTATATTGAAGCATTTACATTTTTAGAGACTCTAGAACACTTGGTTTGATCCTTGAATCATAAAATCATTGTAAGAGGGTGAGGTATCCCTCAAGAGAGAAAAGGGTGAGGTATCCCTTACAGTAATGCTCAAACACAAAGGGTGAGGTATCCCAAAGGTGTTGTGAGTGCTCTTAAATGTAAAGGTTTTTCAAGCACCTATACAGCTTAAAGAGTTAGAGGCTCCAGCACAAGGGTGAGGTATCCCAAGGTGTGAGGAGTGTTCTTGTTTGTACAAAGGTTTTCCTAGCACCCGTGAAGTCTAGAAGATAGTGAAGAAAATCTCAAGTTAAGCTTGGGAACTGGATGTAGGTCACAAGTGGTTAGTGGCTGAACCAGGATAAATTCTTGAGTTTGATTATCTCTTCCTTACACTCTTTAATTTCAATATTTAGCGCAACATATTTTTTATTACATATCTTGTCGTCTTGATGTTTTGGTTTTAAGAACTTGATATCTAGCCTAGTTACTTGATTTATCCTATAACCTAAGTTGTATTTGAGTAATCTACAATAGTTGTATCTTTGTTAGACTTATTCTGTTACAAATGTTGATTGAGTATATCAAAATGTTTGATTTCTTAATGTTGTTTTAAAAAACTGTGATCACCCAATTCACCCCCCTCTTGGGTGATGGTTGTCATGAGTAACAAGTGGTATTAGAGCTTCGTGCTCTATTGAAAGCTTAATCGCTTAGAGTTAAAGATCCTTGTTTGTTAGCAACCATTAAAAGCTTTTCAAAATAGAAGGTTTTGAAATTAATAAACCATCATTCTTTGATGGTGTGCATTTTGTTTATTGGAAAACTAGAATAAAATTTTATATGCAATCTATTGATCTTGATTTGTGGGATATTGTGTTTGATGGATTTACTTGCAAATCAAAACAAACTTGGAATGCTTATGACAAGAAATGGTTTTCCTTAAACATTAGAGCAATGCAAATCTTGAGAAGTAGCTTGAATGATGATGTTTATACTAGAATTAAGAATTGCTTTAGTGCTAAAAAAAAGGTGGACACCCTTGATGCTCTTTATATTTCTAACAATGATTTTGTGTATAAAGTTGAATATAGAAAGTAAGAAGAGCAAAAGTCATTGAGGGAAGCTTGTCATGAAAAATGTCCTCAAGAAGATATTCAAAGTAAGAAAATGAGTTCAATGCCTCTTGGTGATGATGGTGCTCAATTTGAAGAAGAGGCAACGCAAAACAAAATTGAGAAAGAAGATTTTCTTGAATCCTTGATGGACAACAATGAGGAAGATGGTGATTCCCTTAAAGAGCCAAGTATGCTAGAAATTGAGACTACTTCCTATATGACTAAAAAGGACTTTGAGGTAAATAATGCTAAACTAGATTATAGTGCTTCCTATTATGAGCTACATTGTGCATATGATGAATTATATGATGGTTTGTTGAATTTAGAAAAGAAAAACTTATCTTGTTTGGAAAACATTTCCTCAATTGAAAATGAAATTGAGATTTTGAAAAATGAATATGCTTTTCTTGATGAGGAAATGCCTTTGAAATATGAAACCTCAACTTCTTTTGAAAAGTGCATTGATTTAGAAAATCAAGTTGAGGACTTATATTCTGAATTTGTCAAAGCTAATGATTCTAATTGCTTACATTCCATGCTTGTTAATGAGAATAAAATTGATGTTATTCCACATAAAAATCAAGCAAGGCTTATGGCAAAAATAATATAGAATGTAATAACAACAAAAGGCTTAAGTTTTCCAAAGATGATCTTCAAAGGACCAAGCCATCATTAAATTTAGTTGTTTGTAATTTTTGTGGTCATATAGGACATATTTCTCATTTATGCAATTATACAATAAATCCTTATATGAAAAATTGTATGATATGAGTTCCTAAAGATCTTAAAGGCCTTAGTAATAACATTCAAGGACCCAAGATGAAGTGGGTACCAAAATGTTCTCCTAGTGTTTCAATTATGTAAAAAATTTCTCAAAAGGATAGACTAATTGGTCAAAAGAAAGAGGAATCATCAATGAGAATGCTTCCAAAGCCTAATAGTAGAAGTTTTGGTCAAAGAAGGAAGATGAATTCAACCAAAGCTTCTCAAATACAAAATGTAGAACTTGTAAAGTTCAAGACTCCAAAAGGGAAGCAATGGGTAAGAAAAGGTATTTTTGTGATTACCAGGGCCAAGGTATCAAAAGTTTTTACCTCTTATGCATATTCACTTGTAAAGTCAATGAGCTTGAGATATATTTCTTGTAGGCCTTAAGTAATTGATAGAATCATGTGTAAAATTTGAATATTATGTTTAGCACATGATCATGTTCATTCTTATTGTACCATAACTCATTAATTTGTTATATATCTTGGTATATAAGGTTCTGCAATGCCTAGGTATACTTGCTATGTTATGAATTGTCTATATATCATGAAAGTAAGCATGCTATTGTCTATGTGCTTAATGGTAATTGATTATTTAATTTGTTGTGCTCAATTTACGTTCTATGGAAAAATTGATCTTTATGAGAGTATAATGGATTAATAATTAATGACTAACCTCTATGGATCCAAAATTGTTGGATAACAAAGAAAGTACTTTGAATTATGTTGTAGGGTGACTATTAGCTCAAGCACACATTGAAGTGAAATACAATTATGCTACTTAAGGTTGGAAAAATTTGAAGTGGTTCGAGTTCTCTAAGAATAATGAAAACATAAAAGGATGGCATAGAGAATCACAACATTCTTAAGGAACCTTGAGGCATGGAAGTTGGACTCACCTACAAAAACTCAAAGAGTACACTTTTTGTAACACCCCTTTGGGGATGCCACACATATAAAGAAAAATAAAATAAATAAATAAAATCTACCCAAGTTATAAACATTTATTACATAATAATATGGGTCGAAAAGTAATTCTTCTTGATAAATTGCAGTTATTAAAAATAAAATATTGCCTTGAAAACATAAAATAAATCAGAACAACACTTACTCATAATATACATATGTTCCAAGTTATAAGTTATACAAATAATTTACAACTACAATTACAAATATTTAAACGCAAAACATTGCAATAATAAAAACAAATTAAAATGAGTCAATATATACATCCATGATAGCAAATTTTGAGCTTTGCAACTTTCTAAAAAAAGCATCATGCATATTTACTCCTCTAAAATGGATCACTCTCAATATGAAAATGATCATCGGAGACAAATATCCCGGATGTCTCGACTCTCGGCGATAATGAGATCGCGCTCATTGGTTTTTAAAATCGATCTACGAGTGTCATCTCACTAGGCTCGGTGGATACACCACCCCAATGACGCCTAATGGATATAGGTAACTCTAAATGCAGAAACACTGCCAAGTAGAAAAACTGTTTTTTCTAAATAACTCCTAGGATTATTCAATAACATTTTCAAAATCGTGATCGCACGCCATCGTCGGCGTCATCACTCGTCATCAAATCTATGGCGTAGGGTCACCGTCATCCGTCCCGCATACGTCACGAGTCTCTATCTCCTCTCATATGCCACGATAGCGATCCACCGTGAAACTCGAGAGTCACGAACCCAAAATCAATTCTTGTTTGCAACACGTGATTTACATCTCCCACAATCAATCCAAAGGATATGGATGATCGGATGGTTCTTGGTCGTCGAATTTACCGATCTTCCTCTTGTTGTTCCTCTTCTTCCTCGGTTTGTACGAGAATCTCAAGAGGCTGTTTTCCTCTTCCTCAAACTCTTTACCATATAAACAAGTATATACGAGAAAACACATACAATAAAGAGGTAAGACAATCTAAAATCACCACAAACATGACCAATAAGAAGACGACAAACAACGGATATGATTCATGCAATATGAAAAGCTATAACATTAATAAGTAACAGTAGTAGTGTAAAGATTCAAAAAGATTTAAATATCCCAACAATATACCATCACAGATAAAATAAAACAAGAAACAAATGATACAATACAACAATAGATAAAACAAATACAAAACAAATAAATCAATATCAATATAATAAACAGATAAGACAAAAATAAATAGATAAGACAAAATAAATAAATAGATCCCAATAAATAAACATAAGACACACCCTACTCCATGGAGCTAAAAAAAAAACATACAAAGATATCGAGAGAGAATGACTCGCAAAAATCTATTAGTACCACGGCTGAGACCCAACCAACTATTAGGCTTGTTTGTCACACGTTGCGTCTATATAAGCCCCACGACACGTCGTAGAATCCATCATCCAAGCGTGGTGTAGTTCACGGTCTCACGTTGTGGCACTACGGGCAAATGTACTACTAGACTTTACAAATCTCGATTAAATATAGTGCGTGTCGAGTCCATTAGTGTGCTATCGGTTTACCACGGCCCATATAAACAGCTATACGAGCAATACCAACTCACCACATATGGGATACCGTACACTAACGTCTCCAAGTCCATTAGAACAATGAACCACACTACGTTTATCGCATCGACAACACGATGTGATTCGTCTCATCAACCAATCCACCAAAAATTTGGCATAAACTCAATACATAATTCCAAAAATATGAAATTACAAAAATGCCCTCAAGATAATAATATGTCCTCAATGGCGTAAAAATGACCCGCCAAATATTAAAGCCCAACCAAACTGTTGCGGGTTCACATTTTCCCCACGACACAAGAATGAAAAAATCCTCAAATGCACTACTATTAGCACGGGTTCACATTTTCCATTAGTGAAATGCAAAAAAATCCTCAAAAAGCACATTAGAACAATGAACGGGTTCACATTTTCCCGACAATCCACAAAATAAATACAAACAACGGCCAATCGCGTAGAAATTTTATCGCGTTTTCACAATTTCGTCGTTTTTTCAAACGTTTATAAATCGCGTAAATATATTTTTCTCGTTTTTAAAATCGCGTAGAATTTTTAATACGTTTTTTAATCAATTGCGTAGGATTTTTAAATCATTTTCTTGTCCAAATCCCTTAAAATTTTGTTTAAATAAACGAAATAATAATTAATACGTTTAAATTACGTATAATATTTTCCATACCGTATAATTGTCTTTTGGACATCTTTTCTATCTTATTTGTCCATTTTTACTAAAAATTGACAAATATTTTGTTTAGAATTTTAATAATAATGGTTTGCTAATTTTTTTTTAAAAACTTTGTTTATTTAAATAAACCGGATAATTTAATCTTTTAAAAACTCCTAACATGCTTCAAAATATAGCATGAGCCATATGTTAGAAATTCTTAAAGATTACTGTATTTCCTTTGTAACAATAAAATTATTGATTTTAGTTCCTTAGATTAATTCTAATCAATTGATTTCTTCAAAACTTATTTAAGAAAAATTCTTTTTAACATGTATTGCAACTTTATAAATGAAAATGGTTTGGAATTGATTTTAGAAATCAAGACTACCTAATTTTGGCATGTTGGCCGAATTTCATAAACCCTTTTGTATTTGATTTCTAAATTATTTTTCATCTTATAAATATATGTCAAACTTAGTGTATTGTCTAAATTCATTTAACCATTATTTTAGAAAATGGTTTTTTTTTTAAATCAACCCATTCATTTTAGGCATGTTGGCCGAAAATACTAAGTCTTACCATTTGATTTCTAAATTCATTTTCTTTGATCTAATCAACTTGAAACCTTCTTAATTCTCCTAGGTTAATTAAATTACCTTTTAAGAAAATTAAGAGAACATTTTGGTTCTCCATTTGGTTAAAGGTCGTGAGCCTCATGGAGTGTTCTTTGGAACACACATGCATTTCCTTGACATGTTATTCACATCCTATACATTATCATGCAATTCTATACTTTATCATGCAATTCTAACACATGCAATATTATCAAAGCTTATAGACATGCAACTTAAAGCTTGTAGACATGCAATTTATTACAAACAACAAATAGGAAAGCTACTAACAAATATACAACCACATCAAATAAGCTACTAACAAGCACAAACATGAATCCTTATGGATTCTACAATCACAAAATCAAACTCCATCTTCTTACCACCATCCATAGGTGATAAGATTTGTCTTCCTCTTACCTTAAATGAAGACAAAAAGGATTTCTTTCACTCCTCCTAGGTCACGGTTTTCCTCCTCCAAAAACCTAGCAAGCTTAAACAAAAACTACAAATTACTAAACATTAAAAGAGAGCTTAAACCATGGATAAATCATGGCTTAGAACTTTGAAAAAGAATTTAGAAAAGAAAAACAAGAGATTTCACCTCCTTGGTCAAATCTTCCAAGTAGGTTTTCAAGCTTCAAATGAAGGAATTTGCAAGAACTCTCAACTAGAGATGTTCTTAGGATTGTGTTTAGGTTTAGAAAACTTGATTAGAAGAAATTTTAGGTGGTTGGATGGTAGGGTTTTAGGTTTGGCCGAATGGTTGAGAAAGGAGGCAACAATGGTGTTTAGGGTTCTTGGATGAGAGAGAAGAGAGAAAATGCTTGAAGACAAAGTGATTTTTGGTCCTCCAAACCTCACTTGGCTATAGACTTCAAGCCATGCAAGGTGTCCATGGCTTGGCTTTATCCAAGCCTTAGAATGCATCAAAGGCCAAGATCAAAACTTGGTTAGCAAGCTTGTCTCCCATTGGTTCCTTCTAACCTAGTCACTAAGCCTTGTCACTAAGCTTCATCATCACACTAACCTAGTCACTAAGCTAGTCACCATGTTCTAGAGAGTTCCTTCACTAATCATGTTTAATTAAGCTACTAAGTTAATTATTTTAGCTAAACGTTGGTCCCGCAAAACATTTTCAGGTCCACTGTCACTAAGTTATACTGACTAATAAAATAATATTATAATAATACAAAATTATTTTATTTGACAGTTAAATCCTAAAAATTAAAAGATTAATTTTAAGCTCATTCAGAATTGGGTTTAGTAATATCCCCCGCCTCTGAATAATTAAAAACAGATTTTACCGGTCCGAAAAAATATTATTTTCCTGCCCGTAGCAAATCACACAAAAAGTCCATATAAAATCACAGACAGTAATATTGGACACTAAATCAAGTAGAAAACAATTAAAAACAGCAAAAACAGTACAAACAGCACGTTCGGGACGTAATGGTTATTTTCCCATTTTTTCCCACAACGTAGCTAATCATCCAAAAAGTTCAAATAAAATTACAGACAGTATTAATTGTCTGTATATCTTCCAGAAAAATTAAAACAGTAGCTCGGAAAAACTTTTATTTTACCGACTCGGAACAAATTATGTAAAAAGACCAAATAAAATTTGAGCCTGTATAAACGTATTTGTATTTCATGCAGAAATCGAGAAACAGTAAAATAGGGACACAACGGTCATTCACACGAAAGCTTGAAAAACAGCAAACAGTACATTCGGTACATTTTCTAAAAATTGGGGTGTTACAATTCTCCCAACAAATAAAAATTTCATCCTCGAAATTATTGTTCCTCAAAACAAATGAGGATACTGATCCTTCATTTTATCTTCCAGCTCCCAGGTAGCTTCACCCGTCACATCATTCCATATGACCTTCACTAGCTCGATCATTTTCCCTCGAAGCTGCTTTACCTTTCTGTCCTCAATTCTGACAGGTAAAGTTTCATAAGTCAAATTCTCCTTCAGCTGCACTTCATCTGGCTGTATAACATGCGTCGGATCTGGTATATACTTTCGTAACTGAGACACATGAAACACGTCATGCAGATTCGACAAATGGCGGCATAGCGATCTGATATGCTACAGGACCTATACGTCGGATAATCTGATACGGTCCAATGAACTTAGGAGTAAGTTTCTTAGACTTAATAACTCTTCCGACACCAGTCGTAGGAGTAACTCTTAGAAACACATGCTCACCCTCCTCAAATTCAAGAGGTCGTCTTCGTTTATCCGCATAACTTTTATGTCTGCTGCGTCGTTCTCATCTTCTCTTGTATCATCTTTACCTTTTCCGTAGTCTGTTGTACAAGATCGGTCCAACAGTCATGCTTTCCCCATCCTGATACTAACACAACGGTGTTCGACATCGTCTTCCATACAATACTTCATAAGGTGCCATTCCGATGCTTGAGTGAAAACTATTGTTGTAGGTGAATTCTATCAGAGATAAAAATTCATCCCAAATTCCTCGTTGCTCCAACACACAAGTACGCAATGATCCTCCAAAGATTGTATAGTTCTCTCTATCTGACCATCTGTCTGCGGATGATACGCTGAACTCAGTCGTAACTTAGTTCCCATAGCTTCTTGCAGACTCCGCCAAAACCTTGACGTAAACCTCGGATCTCGATCAGAAACTATACATGTAGGTACACCATGTAATCTGACAATTTCACTGATGTACAACTGGGTTAATCTTTCCAATGAATACTTAATATTAATTGGTAAGAAATGAGCCGATTTCGTAAGCCTATCGACTATAACCCATATCGAATCATGACCTTTCCTTGTCTTTGGCAAACCAGTAACGAAATCCATCGATATACTATCCCATTTCCATTCTGGAATAGATAACGGTTGTAACATTCCAGCTGGTCTTTGATGTTCCACTTTCACTTTCTGACAAACCAACCAAGACTCTATCCACATAACCTGTGAACATTACAGAAACATTCACCACTCTGAACAACACCACTTGAAATTTTCTTGCCTTTATACCACTTCACTCTTCTACTCTTGCTTTTAACAGGAAATGCCTGACAATTCAAGTTTTCTTTTCCAACAATACTGTATCTGATACTTATGACAAAATTTTGACTGAGAATATCCTTTCTTGCAATTATAATATATAAAAGGACAATATAAAGGTTAGAAAGAAAAGGTAGAAAAACTATTAGAATTGTTACCAGACATGTCCAACAAAGAATTTGACATTGTCTGATTTTAAGAATAAGTTTTCTGAGACACAAAAGTTTTACTGGAACAATCTATAGGATATGATTAAAAATAACCAATCCATTCATATGATTACATCTATCTCGTGAAAGAGGTAGACAATTTAGATTAATAGAAAAGATTATTTAAGAAACTGGATAGAAATAATGGATTTGGAAATAAAAGCAGAAATAGATAAGTCAAAAGGTAACAAAGACATTGATAACTCTAATTCAACTCAAATAGTCAATTAGTCATAAAAGAACGAGTTAGACTAAAAGTACATTTCGCAATTGCGATACATGAAAGGTATCATGAAGGCACAGAAATAAGAGATGATAGAATCATCCATATCACCGAACCTATCCAGTAGAAAAATTGATATGGGACGATGAATTTAGAAGTGAACTTTTAAGTTTTAATAATTCCACTGATAAGTCTAACAAAGCATGGATGATTGGAAAAATACCCAATCCATATTTTTAAATCATGTATGTTTTGAGAAAGAAGTATACAAATTGAATCAACAGAAAAGATTCAATTATTTAACAATCTTAGGATGGTTTAAGCAACTCAAATCCTCAACCACGTATTTAGCAATTGAAATGGAAACAACCAGGTCAAAAGATAAAGATGACATAAATAACTCTAATTGACCTACACAATTACATGTCATAAAGAAATAGGTTACCCTTGGAATTATACAGTATAGTTAAAGGATCACCTTTTGTGACACAACCTTCTTTAATCAGGTTTTCAATTTGAGGTGCTTTTGCTCCACTTGAAGAATCGATATTCCATTCTACTTGAGATGTCGAAACACGTTCATTTTTAACAGATGACGTCATCTTTTGGTAGAATACATTTTTCAGCAAATATTTGGCATCCTATACTTGAAACATGTGACTCCGTTGATTATATCATCCCTCGTTAGATGATCTTCCTATACTTCCAACACTTTGGTACAGATGTCACAGCCTGACCAAACCTGCTACCACTCGTACTTCCTCCATGAGATTGTTGTTGTTGTCTTCCCAATAATCACGAATACGAGTTTTACCGAAATCACCTGGCTTTATAGATTTTCCTCTTTTGGACACCACGCTTCCGCTACGCTACTCTGATCATGTTGTACTGTTCCTTTAGTTGTTCTTGGCATTGCTTTTGTAGTTGCAGGCAAACCTGCCGCCATCATGTTCTGCCTCCTCATGTGCACGTTTACCACGGGTCATCGTCTTTCTTCAAAGACGGACGAATCATAACACAATGGAAACCAAAGTAACCATTTCAAACAACATTGTCACCTTTCGGAGTCCAAGCACAGAGAATCACACAGCACAAACAAAAACAGACCCAACCACAACCCCAAAAGACTCTAAGTTGGGCTCTGATACCAACTAATGTAACACCCCTTTGGGGATGCCACACATATAAAGAAAAATAAAATAAATAAATAAAATCTACCCAAGTTATAAAACATTTATTACATAATAATATGGGTCGTAAAGTAATTCCTGATAAACAGATTATTAAAAATAAAATATTGCGAAAAACATAAAATAAACGAACAACACTACTCATAATATACATATGTTCCAAGTTATAAGTTATACAAATAATTTACAACTACAATTACAAATATTTAAACGAAAACAATGAAATAAAAACAAGAAAAGAGTCAATATATACATCCATACGCAGACGCGCCCAAAAAAAAACATCATGCATATTTACTCCTCCTGAAGGATCACTCTCAACATGAAAATGATCATCAGGAGACAAATATCCCGGATGTCTCGACTCTCGGCGATAATGAGATCGCGCAGTCGATACGAGTGTCATCTCACTAGGCTCAGTGGATACACCACCCCAATGACGCCTAATGGATATAGGTAACTCTAAATGCAGAAACACAGTCGGCGTCATCACTGGCTCGTCATCAAATCTATGGCGTAGGGTCACCGTCATCCGTCCCGCATACGTCACAGAGTCTCTATCTCCTCTCATGTGCCACGATAGCGATCCACCGTGAAACTCGAGAGTCACGAACCCCAAAAATCCAAGCACCGCCATCTCCCACAATCAATCCAAAGGATATGGATGATCGGATGGTTCTTGGTCGTCGAACTGATCTTCCTCTTGCTGTTCCTCTTCTTCCTCGGTGTACAGAATCTCAAGAGGCTGTTCCTCTTCCTCAAACCCTTTACCATATAAACAGGTATATACAGAAAACACATATAATAAAGAGGTAAGACAATCTAAAATCACCACAAAACATGGCCAATAAGAAGACGACAAACAATGATATACGGTTCATGCAATATGAAAAGCTATAACATTAATAAGTAACAGAGTAGTGTAAAGATTCAAAAAGATTTAAATATCCCAACAATATACCATCACAGATAAAATAAAACAAGAAACAAATGATACAATACAACAATAGATAAAACAAATACAGTAAACAAATAAATCAATATCAATATAATAAACAGATAAGACAAAAATAAATAGATAAGACAAAATAAATAAATAGATCCCAATAAATAAACATAAGACACACCCTACTCCATGGAGCTAAAAAAAAACATACAAAGATATCAGAGAGAATGACTCGCAAAAATCTATTAGTACCACGGCTGCCCAACCAACTATTGCGTTGTCACACGTTGCGTCTATAGCCCCACGACACAGGAATCCATCATCCAGGCGTGGTGTAGTTCACGGTCTCACGTTGTGGCACTACAGGCAAATGGACTACTAGACTTTACAAATCTCGATTAAATATAGTGCGTGTCGAGTCCATTAGTGTGCTATCGGTTTACCACGGCCCAGCGGAGCTACCAACTCATTCCACATATGGGATACCGTACACTAACGTCTCCAAGTCCATTAGAACAATGAACCACACTACGTTTATCGCATCGACAACACGATGTGATTCGTCTCATCAACCAATCCACCAAAAATTTGGCATAAACTCAATACATAATTCCAAAAATATGAAATTACAAAAATGCCCTCAAGATAATAATATGCCCTCAATGGCAGAAAATAGAAAGCCTGTACGGGTTCACATTTTCTGACAAAAAAAATCCTCAAAAGCCTGCACGGGTTCACATTTTCCTGACAGCAAAAAATCCTCAAAAAGCCTGTACGGGTTCACATTTTCCCGACAGCACAAAATAAATACAGCAACGGTCAATCGCGTAGAAATTTTATCGCGTTTTCACAATTTCGTCGTTTTTACAAACGTTTATAAATCGCGTAAATATATTTTTCTGTTTTTAAAATCGCGTAGAATTTTTAATACGTTTTCTCAATTGCGTAGGATTTTTAAATCATTTTCTTGTCCAAATCCCTTAAAATTTACTGTTTAAATAAACAGAAATAATAATTAATACGTTTAAACTACGTATAATATTTTCCATACCGTATGCTGTCTTTTGGACATCTTTTCTATCTTATTTGTCCGTTTTTACTAAAAATTGACAGTATTTTGTTTAGAATTTTAATAATAATGGTTTCCTAATTTTTTTTTTCGTAAAAACTTTGTTTATTTAAATAAACCGGATAATTTAATCTTTTAAAAACTCCTAACATGCTTCAAAATATAGCATGAGCCATATGTTAGAAATTCTTAAAGATTACTGTATTTCCTTTGTAACAATAAAATTATTGATTTTAGTTCCTTAGATTAATTCTAATCAATTGATTTCTTCAAAACTTATTTTAGAAAAATTCTTTTTAACATGTATTGCAACTTTATAAATGAAAATGGTTTGGAATTGATTTTAGAAATCAAGACTACCTAATTTTGGCATGTTGGCCGAATTTCATAAACCCTTTTGTATTTGATTTCTAAATTATTTTTCATCTTATAAATATATGTCAAACTTAGTGTATTGTCTAAATTCATTTAACCATTGTTTTAGAAAATGGTTTTTTTTTTTAAATCAACACATTCTTTTTAGGCATGTTGGCCGAAAATACTAAGTCTTACCATTTGATTTCTAAATTCATTTTCTTTGATCTAATCAACTTGAAACCTTCTTAATTCTCCTAGGTTAATTAAATTACCTTTTAAGAAAATTAAGAGCACATTTTGGTTCTCCATTTGGTTAAAGGCCGTGAGCCTCATGGAGTGTTCTTTGGAACACACATGCATTTCCTTGACATGTTATTCACATCCTATACATTATCATGCAATTCTATACTTTATCATGCAATTCTAACACATGCAATATTATCAAAGCTTATAGACATGCAACTTAAAGCTTGTAGACATGCAATTTATTACAAACAACAAACAGGAAAGCTACTAACAAATATACAACCACATCAAATAAGCTACTAACAAGCACAAACATGAATCCTTATGGATTCTACAATCACAAAATCAAACTCCATCTTCTTACCACCATCCATAGGTGATAAGATTTGTCTTCCTCTTACCTTAAATGAAGACAAAAAGGATTTCTTTCACTCCTCCTAGGTCACGGTTTTCCTCCTCCAAAAACCTAGCAAGCTTAAACAAAAACTACAAATTACTAAACATTAAAAGAGAGCTTAAACCATGGATAAATCATGGCTTAGAACTTTGAAAAAGAATTTAGGAAAGAAAAACAAGAGATTTCACCTCCTTGGTCAAATCTTCCAAGTAGGTTTTCAAGCTTCAAATGAAGGAATTTGCAAGAACTCTCAACTAGAGATGTTCTTAGGATTGTGTTTAGGTTTAGAAAACTTGATTAGAAGAAATTTTAGGTGGTTGGATGGTAGGGTTTTAGGTTTGGCCGAATGGTTGAGAAAGGAGGCAACAATGGTGTTTAGGGTTCTTGGATGAGAGAGAAGAGAGAAAATGCTTGAAGACAAAGTGATTTTTGGTCCTCCAAACCTCACTTGGCCGTAGACTTCAAGCCATGCAAGGTGTCCATGGCTTGGCTTCATCCAAGCCTTAGAATGCATCAAAGGCCAAGATCAAAACTTGGTTAGCAAGCTTGTCTCCCATTGGTTCCTTCTAACCTAGTCACTAAGCCTTGTCACTAAGCTTCATCATCACACTAACCTAGTCACTAAGCTAGTCACCATGTTCTAGAGAGCTCCTTCACTAATCATGTTTAATTAAGCTACTAAGTTAATTGTTTTAGCTAAACGTGGGTCCCGCAAAACATTTCCGGGTCCACTGTCACTAAGTTATACTGACTAATAAAATAATATTAAAATAATACAAAATTATTTTATTTGACAGTTAAATCCTAAAAATTAAAAGATTAATTTTAGGCTCATTCAGAATTGGGTTTAGTAAGATCCCCGCCTCTGAATAATTAAAAACAGATTTTACCGGTCCGAAAAAATATTATTTTCCCTGTACGTAGCAAATCACACAAAAAGTCCATATAAAATCACGACAGTAATATTGGACACTAAATCAAGTAGAAAACAATTAAAAATAGCAAAAACAGTACAAACAGCACGTTCGGGACGTAATGGTTATTTTCCCATTTTTTCCCACAACGTAGCTAATCATCCAAAAAGTTCAAATAAAATTACAGACAGTATTAATTGTCTGTATATCTTCCAGAAAAATTAAAACAGTAGCTCGGAAAAACTTTTATTTTATCGACTCGGAACAAATTACGTAAAAAGACCAAATAAAATTTGAGCATGTATAAACGTATTTGTATTTCATGCAAAAATCGAGAAACAGTAAAATAGGGACACAACGGTCATTCACACGAAAGCTTGAAAAACAGCAAACAAGACATTCGGTACATTTTCTAAAAATTGGGGTGTTACAATTCTCCCAACAAATAAAAATTTCGTCCTCGAAATTGGCATGTTCCTCAAAACAAATGAGGATACTTGATCCTTCATTTTATCTTCCACTCCCAGGTAGCTTCACCCGTCACATCATTCCATATGACCTTCACTAGCTCGATCATTTTCCCTCGAAGCTGCTTTACCTTTCTCGTCCTCAATTTTGACAGTAAAGTTTCATAAGTCAAATTCTCCTTCAACTGTACTTCATCTGGTTGTATAACATGCGTCGGATCTGGTATATACTTTCGTAACTGAGACACATGAAACACGTCATGCAGATTCGACAGAAACGGCGGCATAGCGATCTGATATGCTACAGGACCTATACGTCGAATAATCTGATACGGTCCAATGAACTTAGGAGTAAGTTTCTTAGACTTAATAACTCTTCCGACACCAGTCGTAGGAGTAACTCTTAGAAACACATGCTCACCCTCCTCAAATTCAAGAGGTCGTCTTCGTTTATCCGCATAACTTTTCTGTCTGCTTTGCGTCGTTCTCATCTTCTCTTGTATCATCTTTACCTTTTCCGTAGTCTGTTGTACAAGATCTGGTCCAACAGTCATGCTTTCCCCATCCTGATACTAACACAACGGTGTTCGACATCGTCTTCCATACAATACTTCATAAGGTGCCATTCCGATGCTTGAGTGAAAACTATTGTTGTAGGTGAATTCTATCAGAGATAAAAATTCATCCCAAATTCCTCGTTGCTCCAACACACAAGTACGCAACAGATCCTCCAAAGATTGTATAGTTCTCTCTGTCTGACCATCTGTCTGCGGATGATACGCTGAACTCAGTCGTAACTTAGTTCCCATAGCTTCTTGCAGACTCCGCCAAAACCTTGACGTAAACCTCGGATCTCGATCAGAAACTATACATGTAGGTACACCATGTAATCTGACAATTTCACTGATGTACAACTGGGTTAATCTTTCCAATGAATACTTAATATTAATTGGTAAGAAATGAGCCGATTTCGTAAGCCTATCGACTATAACCCATATCGAATCATGACCTTTCCTTGTCTTTGGCAAACCAGTAACGAAATCCATCGATATACTATCCCATTTCCATTCTGGAATAGATAACGGTTGTAACATTCCAGCTGGTCTTTGATGTTCCACTTTCACTTTCTGACAAACCAACCAAGACTCTATCCACATAACCTGTGAACATTACAGAAACATTCACCACTCTGAACAACACCACTTGAAATTTCCTTGCCTTTATACCACTTCACTCATCTACTCTTGCTTTTAACAGGAAGTGCCTGACAATTCAAGTTTTCTTTTCCAATAATACTGTATCTGATACTTATGACAAAATTTTGACTGAGAATATCCTTTCTTGCAATTATAATATATAAAAGGACATTATAAAGGTTGGAAAGAAAAGGTAGAAAAACTATTGGAATTGTTACCAGACATGTCCAACAAAGAATTTGACATTGTCTGATTTTAAGAATAAGTTTTCTGAGACACCAAAGTTTTACTGGAACAA
Organism: Ormosia emarginata; assembly: GCA_029884605.1. Taxonomy (NCBI): domain Eukaryota; kingdom Viridiplantae; phylum Streptophyta; class Magnoliopsida; order Fabales; family Fabaceae; genus Ormosia; species Ormosia emarginata. Next base: position 3,252,234 of record JAQQTP010000082.1, on the reverse strand, counting down.
TCTATAGGATATGATTAAAAATAACCAATCCATTCATATGATTACATCTATCTCGTGAAAGAGGTAGACAATTTAGATTAATAGAAAAGATTATTTAAGAAACTGGACAGAAATAATGGATTTGGAAATAAAAGCAGAAATAGATAAGTCAAAAGGTAACAAAGACATTGATAACTCTAATTCAACTCAAATAGTCAATTAGTCATAAAAGAACGAGTTAGACTAAAAGTACATTTCGCAATTGCGATACATGAAAGGTATCATGAAGGCACAGAAATAAGAGATGATAGAATCATCCATATCACCGAACCTATCCAGTAGAAAAATTGATATGGGACGATGAATTTAGAAGTGAACTTTTTAAGTTTGAATAATTCCACTGATAAGTCTAACAAAGCATGGATGGTTGGAAAAATACCCAATCCATATTTTTAAATCATGTATGTTTTGAGAAAGAAGTATACAAATTGAATCAACAGAAAAGATTCAATTATTTAACAATCTTAGGATGGTTTAAGCAACTCAAATCCTCAACCACGTATTTAGCAATTGAAATGAAAACAACCAGGTCAAAAGATAAAGATGACATAAATAACTCTAATTGACCTACACAATTACATGTCATAAAGAAATAGGTTACCCTTGGAATTATACAGTATAGTTAAAGGATCACCTTTTGTGACACAACCTTCTTTAATCAGGTTTTCAATTTGAGGTGCTTTTGCTCCACTTGAAGAATCGATACTCTATTCTACTTGAGATGTCGAAACACGTTCATTTTTAACAGATGACGTCGTCTTTTGGTAGAATACACTTTTCAGCAAATATTTGGCATCCTATACTTGAAACATGTGACTCCGTTGATTATATCGTCCCTCGTTAGATGATCTTCCTATACTTCCAACACTTTGGTACAGATGTCACAGCCTGACCAAACCTGTTACCACTCGTACTTCCTCCATGAGATTGTTATTGTTGTCTTCCCAATAATCACGAATACGAGTTTTACCGAAATCACCTGGCTTTATAGATTTTCCTCTTTTGGACACCACGCTTCCGCTACGCTACTCTGATCATGTTGTACTGTTCCTTTAGCTGTTCTTGGCATTGCTTTTGTAGTTGCAGGCAAACCTGCCGCCATCACGTTCTGCCTCCTCATGTGCACGTTTACCACGGATCATCGTCTTTCTTCAAAGATGGACGAATCATAACACAATGGAAACCAAAGTAACCATTTCAAACAACATTGTCACCTTTCGGAGTCCAAGCACAGAGAATCACACAGCACAAACAAAAACAGACCCAACCACAACCCCAAAAGACTCTAACTTGGGCTCTGATACCAACTAATGTAACACCCCTTTGGGGATGCCGCACATATAAAGAAAAATAAAATAAATAAATAAAATCTACCCAAGTTATAAAACATTTATTACATAATAATATGGGTCGTAAAGTAATTCCTGATAAACAGATTATTAAAAATAAAATATTGCGGAAAACATAAAATAAACGAACAACACTACTCATAATATACATATGTTCCAAGTTATAAGTTATACAAATAATTTACAACTACAATTACAAATATTTAAACGAAACAAGAATAAATAAAAAGAAAATGAGTCAATATATACATCCATACGCAGACGCGCCCAAAAAAATATCATGCATATTTACTCCTCGAAGGATCACTCTCAACATGAAAATGATCATCAGGAGACAAATATCCCGGATGTCTCGACTCTCGGCGATAATGAGATCACGCAGTCTATACGAGTGTCATCTCACTAGGCTCAGTGGATACACCACCCCAATGACGCCTAATGGATAAAGGTAACTCCAAATGCAGAAACACCGTCGGCGTCATCACTGGCTCGTCATCAAATCTATGGCGTAGGGTCACCGTCATCCGTCCCGCATACGTCACAGAGTCTCTATCTCCTCTCATGTGCCACGCTAGCGATCCACCGTGAAACTCGAGAGTCACGAACCCCAAAAATCCTGGCACTGCCATCTCCCACAATCAATCCAAAGGATATGGATGATCGGATGGTTCTTGGTCGTCGAACTGATCTTCCCCTTGCTGTTCCTCTTCTTCCTCGGTGTACAGAATCTCTAGAGGCTGTTCCTCTTCCTCAAACTCTTTACCATATAAACAGGTATATACAGAAAACACATACAATAAAGAGGTAAGACAATCTAAAATCACCACAAACATGGCCAATAAGAAGACGACAAACAACAGATATACAGTTCATGCAATATGAAAAGCTATAACATTAATAAGTAACAGAGTAGTGTAAAGATTCAAAAAGATTTAAATATCCCAACAATATACCATCACAGATAAAATAAAACAAGAAACACATGATACAATACAACAATAGATAAAACAAATACAAGAAACAAATAAATCAATATCAATATAATAAACAGATAAGACAAAAATAAATAGATAAGACAAAATAAATAAATAGATCCCAATAAATAAACATAAGACACACCCTACTCCATGGAGCTAAAAAAAAACATACAAAGATATCAGAGAGAATGACTCGCAAAAATCTATTAGTACCACGGCTGCCCAACCAACTATTGCGCTGTCACACGTTGCGTCTATAGCCCCACGACACAGGAATCCATCATCCAGGCGTGGTGTAGTTCACGGTCTCACGTTGTGGCACTACAGGCAAATGTACTACTAGACTTTACAAATCTCGATTAAATATAGTGCGTGTCGAGTCCATTAGTGTGCTATCGGTTTACTACGGCCCAACGGAGCTACCAACCGTCCACATATGGGATACCGTACACTAACGTCTCCAAGTCCATTAGAACAATGAACCACACTACGTTTATCGCATCGACAACACGATGTGATTCATCTCATCAACCAATCCACCAAAAATTTGGCATAAACTCAATACATAATTCCAAAAATATGAAATTACAAAAATGCCCTCAAGATAATAATATGCCCTCAATGACAGAAAATAGAAAGCCTGTACGGGTTCACATTTTCCCGACAGCAAAAAATCCTCAAAAGCCTGCACGGGTTCACATTTTCCAGACAGCGAAAAATCCTCAAAAAGCCTGTACGGGTTCACATTTTCCCGATAACACAAAATAAATACAACAACGGTCAATCGCGTAGAAATTTTATCGCGTTTTCACAATCCATCGTTTTTACAAACGTTTATAAATCGCGTAAATATATTTTTCTGTTTTTAAAATCGCGTAGAATTTTTAATACGTTTTCTCAATCGCGTAGGATTTTTAAATCATTTTCTTGTCCAAATCCCTTAAAATTTACTGTTTAAATAAACAGAAATAATAATTAATACGTTTAAACTACGTATAATATTTTACATACCATATACTATCTTTTGGACATCTTTTCTATCTTATTTGTCCGTTTTTACTAAAAATTGACAGTATTTTGTTTAGAATTTTAATAATAATGGTTTCCTAATTTTTTTTTTCGTAAAAACTTTGTTTATTTAAATAAACCGGATAATTTAATCTTTTAAAAACTCCTAACATGCTTCAAAATATAGCATGAGCCATATGTTAGAAATTCTTAAAATTATCAGTATTTCCTTTGTAACAATAAAATTATTGATTTTAGTTCCTTAGATTAATTCTAATCAATTGATTTCTTCAAAACTTATTTTAGAAAAATTCTTTTTAACATGTATTGCAACTTTATAAATGAAAATGGTTTGGAATTAATTTTAGAAATCAAGACTACCTAATTTTGGCATGTTGGCCGAATTTCATAAACCCTTTTGTATTTGATTTCTAAATTATTTTTCATCTTATATGTCAAACTTAGTGTATTGTCTAAATTCATTTAACCATTGTTTTAGAAAATGGTTTTTTTTTTTAAATCAACACATTCTTTTTAGGCATGTTGGCGAAAATACTAAGTCTTACCATTTGATTTCTAAATTCATTTTCTTTGATCTAATCAACTTGAAACCTTCTTAATTCTCCTAGGTTAATTAAATTACCTTTTAAGAAAATTAAGAGCACATTTTGGTTCTCCATTTGGTTAAAGGCAGTGAGCCTCATGGAGTGTTCTTTGGAACACACATGCATTTCCTTGACATGTTATTCACATCCTATACATTATCATGCAATTCTATACTTTATCATGCAATTCTAACACATGCAATATTATCAAAGCTTATAGACATGCAACTTAAAGCTTGTAGACATGCAATTTATTACAAACAACAAATAGGAAAGCTACTAACAAATATACAACCACATCAAATAAGCTACTAACAAGCACAAACATGAATCCTTATGGATTCTACAATCCCAAAATCAAACTCCATCTTCTTACCACCATCCATAGGTGATAAGATTTGTCTTCCTCTTACCTTAAATGAAGACAAAAAGGATTTCTTTCACTCCTCCTATGTCACGGTTTTCCTCCTCCAAAAACCTAGCAAGCTTAAACAAAAACTACAAATTACTAAACATTAAAAGAGAGCTTAAACCATGGATAAATCATGGCTTAGAACTTTGAAAAAGAATTTAGGAAAGAAAAACAAGAGATTTCACCTCCTTGGTCAAATCTTCCAAGTAGGTTTTCAAGCTTCAAATGAAGGAATTTGCAAGAACTCTCAACTAGAGATGTTCTTAGGATTGTGTTTAGGTTTAGAAAACTTGATTAGAAGAAATTTTAGGTGGTTGGATGGTAGGGTTTTAGGTTTGGCCGAATGGTTGAGAAAGGAGGCAACAATGGTGTTTAGGGTTCTTGGATGAGAGAGAAGAGAGAAAATGCTTGAAGACAAAGTGATTTTTGGTCCTCCAAACCTCATTTGGCCGTAGACTTCAAGCCATGCAAGGTGTCCATGGCTTGGCTTTGTCCAAGCCTTAGAATGCATCAAAGGCCAAGATCAAAACTTGGTTAGCAAGCTTGTCTCCCATTGGTTCCTTCTAACCTAGTCACTAAGCCTTGTCACTAAGCTTCATCATCACACTAACCTAGTCACTAAGCTAGTCACCATGTTCTAGAGAGCTCCTTCACTAATCATGTTTAATTAAGCTACTAAGTTAATTGTTTTAGCTAAACGTGGGTCTCGCAAAACATTTCCTGTCCACTTTGTCACTAAGTTATCTTGACTAATAAAATAATATTATAATAATACAAAATTATTTTATTTGACAAGCAAATCCTAAAAATTAAAAGATTAATTTTAGGCTCATTCAGAATTGGGTTTAGTAAGATCCCCCGCCTCGAATAATTAAAAACAGATTTTACCGGTCCGAAAAAATATTATTTTCCCGCCCGTAGCAAATCACACAAAAAGTCCATATAAAATCACAGACGGTAATATTGGACACTAAATCAAGTAAAAAATAATTAAAAACAAGCAAAAACAAGACAAACAAAGACGTTCGGGACGTAATGGTCATTTTCCCATTTTTTCCCACAACGTAGCTAATCATCCAAAAAGTTCAAATAAAATTACAGACAATATTAATTGTCTGTATATCTTCCAGAAAAATTAAAACAGTAGCTCGGAAAAACTTTTATTTTACAGACTTGGAACAAATTACGTAAAAAGACCAAATAAAATTCGAGCCTGTATAAACGTATTTGTATTTCATGCAGAAATCGAGAAACAGTAAAATAGGGACACAACGGTCATTCACACGAAAGTTTGAAAAACAGCAAACAGTACATTCGGTACATTTTCTAAAAATTGGGGTGTTACACTTTTGGTGACATTTATCTCTTATCCTTACTTATGCTTTAAATTGAATATCACGTGATATTTATATAAGTAAAGAGTTATTTTTACGCCTTAACATACCTTAAGTTGTGCTTTTCTAGCATTGTGTCTTGAAAGTATCTTTACATATGCTAACATGCTAGATATGTACACATTTTGATTGGAATGACGTGTTTTATGGTAATATATTTGTTCTTGAGCTTGTGACAAATTCTCTTTGTTCAAATATGAAAATTCACATGCTCATAAGTAGTTCTAATCCTTTCTCTTTGATGTTTAATTGTCTTATATACTTACTTCGAGATTGAAAAGTTAAAAATTATATGTCTTCTTGTTTAAAATTGCTTGATATGTTCATATCTTGATAACAAGAAGTAAATGATTCATCTTGTGCCTTAAACTTATCTTTGAACTTCAATGTAAGAAACTTGAATCATGTGTGTATACTGTAACGCCCCAATTTTTAGAAAATATTCTGAATGTATTGTTTTCTGTTTTTCATGCTTTTGTATGAATGACCGTTGTGTCCCTATTTTTCTGTTCTCGATTTTTGTATGAAAACAATTACGATAATACAGGTTCAAATTTTATTTGATCGTTTTACGTAGTTTGTTTCGAGACGGTAAAATAAAAATTTTTCTCGAGCTCATCAGTATTAATTTTTTCTGAAAAATATACACTAAATAATACTTCTTGGATATTTTATTTGAACGTTTTGGACGATTACCTACGTTGTGGGAAAAAATGAGAAAATGACCGTTACGTCCCGAACGTCTTGTTTTATTTTTTTTTGTCTGTTTTTAATTGTTTTCTTCTTGATTTAATGCCCGAAAATACCGTGCTGTGATTTTATATGGACTTTTTGTGTGATTTGCTCGAGGCAGGAAAATAATATTTTCCTGCCGGGGAAAATCTTATTTTATTATTTAGAATTGGGGGATCTTACTTAACCCGATTCTCGAATGAGACTAAAAATAATCTTTTAATTTTTAGGATTTAATCACAAATAAAATAATTTTATATTATTATAATATTATTTTATTAGTCAATATGTTTTAGTGACAAAGGGACCCTAAATATTTTGCGGGACCCACAATTAGCAGAACGGTTAGATCGGTAGCTTAATTAATCACCGTAAGCTGTAGAACTTTCCAGAACAGGCTGACTCAGCTAGCTGACTCAGCAGAGCATTTAATACGCTGTGTGACTCAGCATGTGAGTCACCAGGAACCAACCAATGAGAATCAAGCTTGCTCACCAAGGCTTGATCTTGGCCTTTGATTCATCCAATGGCTTGGATGAAGCCAAGCAAGGTGCCCACCTTGCACCCCACTTGATGTTCACGGCCAAGAGGCCTTAGGAGACTAAAATCACTTTCTTCTTCATCACTTTTCTCTCTTCTCTCTCATCAAGAACCCTAGCCACCATTGTTGTTCTTTTTCTCCTTCCATTCGGCCAAGACACAAACTACACCATCCAACCATCCAAAAATTTTTCTAACCAAGTTTCCTTAACCTAAACACTATTCTAAGAACCTTTGTAGTTGGAAGTTTCTTCAAATTCTTCCATCTAGGGCTTGGAAACCAACCTTGAAAGTTTTACCTAGAAGGTGAAATTTCATGCTTTTCTTTTCTCTCTTCTTTTTCAAAGTTCTAAGCCATGATTTTTCCATGGTTTAGCTTCTTTTTCATGGTTAGTAACATGTAGATTTTGTTTGAGATTTCTAGGTATTTTTGGTGGTGAAAACCGTGACCTAGGAGGTGTGAAAGCAAGCCTTTTGTCTTCATTTAAGGTAAGAGGAAGACAATTCTTATCATCTCTTGATGGTGGTAAGAAGATGGAGCCATTTGTGATGTTTGTAGAATCCATAAGGATTCGGTGGTCATGTGTTAATTATGTGTGTATTTGTTAATTTTTGTGGTTGTTAGTAGTTTATGTGGTAATTGTTATTAGCTTTCTTGTTTGATGATTGTAATAATTTTGCATGTCTATTAGCTTTTGAAAGCATGTCTACAAGCTTTAATTTAGGTTGCATGTGTTAGAAAATATTTTTGCATGTGTTAGAAATATAATGCATGTGTTAGAATTGTATGATAAAGTATAGGATGTGAATAACATGTGTAAATTTGCATGAGTGTTCTAAAGAACACATCCACTAGCTCACGGCAATGATAAATTTGGAGGACCAAAATGTTCTCTTGATTTTCCTAAAGTGTAACTTAATTAACCTAGGAGAATCAAGAAAGTTTCTAATTGATTTGATCAAAGAAAATGCATTTAAAAATCAAATGGTAAAAACTTAGTATTTTGGGCCAACATGCCTAAAGGATTAAATTGACTATTGTTAACTATTTTCTAAAATGATTTAATGAACTTAGACAATATAATACATTTGGTATGATTTAAAAGGTGAAAGACATTTTGGAAATCAAATGCAAAAGTTTTATGAAATTCGGCCAACATGCCAAATTAGATATTCATGATTTCTAAAATTAATTCCAAGCTATTTTCAATCAAGAAGAAGCAATACAAGTTAAAGTAAATTTTCTACAAGGAGTTTTAAAGAAATAAAGTAGTTAGAATTAAGTTTAAGAGGTTAATACTAATGGTTTTTCATTAGAAGAAATACAAGAGCTTTATAAAATTGCTAACGATAGCTCATCGTGTGTTTTGAAGCACGTTAGAATTTTCAAAAGTATAATTATTTGGTATTAATAAAAATGAAAAGGACTTTTAAATGGTAAATTAGGAAACCATTATTATGATATTCTAAACAAAATATCTTGTCAATTTTTAGTAAAAATGAACCAATAAGATAGCAAAAATATCTAAAAGACAAGATACGGTATGAAAAATTATTCTACGTAGTTTAAATGTACTAAGTACTATTTCTGTTTGTTTAAACAAGTAATTTTAAAGGTATTCGAATAAGAAAATGATTTAAAAATCCTACGCGATTGAGAAAACGTATTAAAAATGCTACGCGATTTTAAAAACAAAAATATCTTTACCCGATTTTTAAACGTTTGTAAAAACGACGAGATTTCAAAAACGCGATAAAATTTCTACGCGATTGACCGTTACTATATTTATTTTTCATTGTCGGGAAAATGTGAACCGTCTGAGGCTTTTGAGGTTATTTATTGTCGGGAAAAAGTGAACCCGTCTGTGCTTTTTTGCCATTGAGGGCATATTTTTATCTTGAGGGCATTTTTGTAATTTCATATATTTGGAATTATGTTTTGTCTTTATACCAATTTTTGGTGTTTTGGTTGACGAGACGAATCACATCGTGTTGTCGATGCGATAAACGTAGTGTGGTTCATTGTTCTAATGAACTTGGAGACTTTAGTGTACGGGATCCCACATGTGACATGATTGGTAGCTCCACGTGGGCCGTGGTAAACCGATAGCACACTAATGTACTCGACATTCACTATATTTAATCGAGGTTTGTAAAGTCTAGTAGTACATTGCCTATAGTGCCACAACGGAGACCGTGAACTATACTACGCCCTGGATGGTGGATTCCCGTCTTGTAGGCTATTGACGCAACGTGTGACCGCGTAATAGTTGGTTGGGCAGCCGTGGTACTAATAGATTTTGCAAGTCATTCTCTCTGATATCTGTTTGGGTTTAGCTCCATGGAGTAGGGTTGTGTTTTGGTGTATTTGATTATATCTTGGATAATATTCCATTTTCTCTATTTATCTTTATCTGGTAATATCTTGGATGTTTTTACATTTTCTCTATTTATAATTATCTGATAATTCTTATGTTAGTTGTCCATTTCTTATCTTATTTTATCTGTGAGATTGATTTATCTATGTGGTTTTCTTCATTTGTGTTATATCTGTGATGTTCTGAAACACTAGGATATCTAATATGTACTCTATTCCATTATTATTACTGTTATAGCTTTTTCGTATTGTATGAACTGTATAGTTGTTATTTGTCGTCTTCTTATTGGCCATGTTGTGATGATTTTATGTTGTCTTACCTCTTTATTGTATGTGTCTATTGTCTATTTATTTATGCGGTAAAGAGTTTGAAGAGGAAGAAGAGGAACACCTCTTGAGATCGTGTACCCTGAGGAAGAGGAAGGTCAGCAAGCGACGATCGCTTTACGATCAAGAACCATCCGATCATCCATATCCTCTGGATTGATTGCGTGGGATGGCGACGCCAAACATTTTTGGGATTCATAGAGCTGGTATTTCATGGAGGTGATCTGGCTTGGCATTTACGAGGAGATCGTGCTTCTGTTACATATGCAGGACGTATGACCGTGATTCTACGTCATCAGTTTGATGGAGATCCGATTATGACGACGACGTTATTTCTGCACTTAGAGTTACCCTTATCCATTAGGCGTTATTGGGGTGCTGAAAACCCTGAGCCTAGTGAGATAAGCATCGTATCGACTGCGCGATCCCGTTATCGCCGTGTGTCGAGACATCGGGATATCTATCTCCCGATGATCATTTTCGACCGAGAGTGATCCATCTGAGGATTAGATAACCATGATGTTTTTTTTGGGCGCGTCAGCATATGTCTGTATATATTAACTCTTTTATTGCTTTCTTTACTTTTTTTGTTTAAATAGTTGTAGTCTTAGTTGTAAATTATTTATACAGTTTATAACTTAACCATATGTATATTATTAGTGATGATATTTTTTTTATTTCGTATTTTTCGCATTATCTTTTTATTACATATTTCTCTATCGGGAATTATTTTACAACCCGTAATAATATTTAACAAATGTTCACAACTTGGGTAGATTTTATTTCTATTTATTTTATTTTCTTTTATGTGTGACATCCTCCAAAGGGGTGTTACATTAGTTGGTATCGAGCCCAAGTTAGAGTCTTTTGGGGTTGTGGTTGGGTCTGTTTTTGTTTGTGCTGTGTGATTCTCTGTGATGTTTGTGATTTATATCCTTTCGGAAATATCTAAAAGGATGTATCTAACTTTGTTTTGTTATGTTTGAAGAAAGAAGATGGCTGGTAGAGGTAGAGGACGTGCTAACATAAATCGTGATGAGGACCCGATGTTGGTTGCTGCTGAGGCTATGCGGCGGATGGTGAAGTGATTACTCGAAGAAAATTTGAGAGCGACCAACAAAGAAGATGCTATAGCCGATGCCCTAAATTTATCTGAATTTAGGCGCCATAATCCGCCACAATTTAGAGGCGAGGTGGATCCGGAGAAAGCGAGTCAGTGGATGCAAGATTTAGAGAGAATCTTTGAGGGGATGAGATGCACAGATGAAAAGAAAGTAACTTATGCTGTTTTCATGCTGAGAGGAGATGCAGAACATTGGTGGAGAGGAATCCGCCGAGTATTGCAAGCTGAAGGGACTGAGATCACCTGGGAAGTATTTTCTAATACTTTTCTGGATAAGTATTTTCCTGCAAGTGCTAGGCATGCCAAGGAGATGGAATTTCTTGGTTTGCGACAGGGGAATAGGACGGTGAATGAGTATGCCACAAAATTTGAGAATTTGTCTCAATTCTCAGATTATGCTCAGACACGACAAGATGATGTGTGGAGATGCAGGAAATTTGAATCAGGTTTAAGGGTGGAACTGAAACGAGGAGTGGTATCTTTGAGGATGACTCGCCATGCTTTGGTGGATGCGTGTGCTCGACTTGAGGAGTTGGAGCCATCTAGAGATCGGAGGAATCGGAATTTTGGACCGACAAGGTTCCGGAGAGGTGGAGGTAGTAATGCAAATCGGTTTCGGCGTAAAGCCGTATACCGTGCCAACAGAAGTCAATCTCAAAGACCATCTGTTATTGGAAGTGCAAGTGGTAGTGGAGCTGGACAGAGGGTGGCGTTTACGCCAACATGTTTTAAGTGCGGGAAGAAGGGTCATATTTCTCCCGAGTGTACAGTTAAAGGTACAGTTTGTTTCAATTGTAAGCAACCTGGGCACATATCAAAGGATTGTCCACAGCCGGAGAGAAAACCATTGTTCGGTATGTTAAAGCTAATCAGCAGAAATCTGGAAGTACTCAACCGAGATCTGGAGGACGAGTGTATACAATGATGGGATCTGAGATTTCTAAGTCTGATGATCTTATTCAGGGAGAAGGAGACATTGGAGGTAATCTTCTCGACTGTATTGTATGATTCTCGGGAGCTACACATTCCTTTATTGCATATGATTGTGTAGAAAGGTTGAAGTTGCCTATGTCTTCTCTGAATGTTATGTTGAATGTATCTACGCCAACTGCTAAACCTGTAGTTACTTCTAAGATCTGTTTGGATTGTCCTATTGTTGTGAAGGGCCGTTTATTTTTGGTTGATTTGATTTGTTTACCTCTCATTGAGATAGATGTAATCTTAGGGATGGACTGGTTATGTTCTAACCATATCCTCATAGATTGTGCAAAGAAAACTATAGTTTTTCCTAAGGAAGAAGAGTCTGGATTCTTAACTGCTGTTAAGGTCAAGTCTTTGTTGAGAAATGGAGCGCAGGGATATCTGGTATTGTCTTCTCTAGAAGTTAAGAATGAGAAGGATGTGAATACTATTCCTGTTGTCAACGATTTTCCGGATGTTTTTCTTGAAGATGTACCTGGTTTACCGCCTGAGCGGGAGATCGAGTTCTCAATTGATTTAGTACGGAAGGTCCTATCTCAATTGCACCATATCGTATGTTGCCAGTAGAGTTGGAGGAGCTGAAAAAGCAATTGGTGGAACTGTTGGAGAAAGAATTTGTACGACCTAGCGTTTCCCCATGGGGTGCACCAGTACTTTTGGTTAAGAAGAAGGATGGAACGTCACGACTTTGTGTGGAATATCGGCAGTTGAACAAGGTGACTATCAAGAATAAATATCCGCTTCCAAGAATCGACGATTTGATGGATCAATTGAGAGGAGCTGTGATATTTTCCAAGATAGATCTACGATCGAGGTTATCACCGGTTCGTGTAAGAGGGGAAGACGTGCCGAAAACCTTTTCGAACTCGTTATGGACATTATGAATATCGGTAATGCCATTCGGGGTGACGAATGCTCCTGCCATATTTATGGATTATATGAACAGGATATTTCGTCCATATCTAGACAGATTTGTCGTTGTCTTTATCGATGACATTCTGATCTATTCTCAATCGAAGGAAGAGCATGCTGAACATCTGAGTGTTGTTCTTCAGATTTTGAGGGAGAAGCAGCTGTATGCGAAATTGGCTAAGTGTGAGTTCTGGTTGGAAGAAGTTCAATTTCTTGGTCACGTAATTTCTAAAGAAGGTATAGCGGTGGACCCATCGAAAGTGGAGACTGTTTTACAGTGGGAAAGACCTAAGACAAGAATGTGAAGTTCGAAGTTTTGTTGGACTTGCTTGGTTATTATCGGAGATTTATCGAAGGTTTTTCCAAGATTGCTGGACCACTTACACAACTGACGAGGAAAAGTCAAGCTTTTGAATGGACGGAAGAGCGTGAAGCCAGTTTTCAAGAGTTGAAGAAGAGGTTAACAAGCTGCACCGGTGTTGATCCTACCGATTCGACGAAATCTTTCGATGTGTATTGTGACGCTTCTTATCAAGGACTAGGATGCGTGTTGATGCAAGATCGGAACGTGGTGGCATATGCTTCTCGACAATTGAAGGTTCATGAAAAGAATTATCCTACGCATGATTTGGAATTGGCTGCGGTAGTTTTTGCTTTGAAGATATGGAGACACTTTCTCTATGGAGCAACGTTCAACATCTTCAGTGATCACAAGAGTTTGAAGTACTTGTACGACCAGAAGGAGCTGAATATGAGGCAGCGAAGATGGTTAGAATTTCTGAACGATTACGATTTTTAACTTTTGTACCACCCTGGTAAGGCGAATGTCGTGGCCGATGCCTTGAGCAGGAAGATTATTAGTGTTTCTGCGCTAATGATCAAAGAAAAGGAGCTCATTGAACAGTTTAGAGATGAGTGGTCATTTGTTGAGTTGAAACCGGGGAAGATCTGTATTAGCATGGTTACTATCTCGAGCGAGCTGATGGAAGACATAAGGGAAAAGCAAAATGCCGATAAATTTTTGCAAGGAATAAAGGAGCAAATGAAACAAGGCGAGACACTAGAGTTCAAAGAAGGAACTGATGGAATTCTGAGGTTTCGGGGTAGAATCTGTATTCCTCGTGACCGAGAACTCAGAAGATATATTGTGAAACATGCCCATACTAGTCTATTGAGTATGCATCCAGGTATAACAAAGATGTACCAAGACTTGAAAAAGTTATTCTGGTGGCATGGAATGAAGGGTGATGTGGTTAGATGCGTGTCAACTTGCTTAGTTTGTCAAAAGTCGAAAGTTGAACACCAAAGACCAGCTGGGATGTTGCAACCATTATCGATTCCAGAATGGAAATGGGATAGCATTTCTATGGATTTCGTTACTGGTTTGCCGAAGACAAAGAAAGGTCATGATGCAATATGGGTTATAGTTGATAGACTTACGAAATCGGCTCATTTCTTACCAATTAATATCAAATATTCATTGGAAAGATTAACCCAGTTGTACATCAGTGAAATTGTCAGACTACATGGTGTACCGACAAGTATAATTTCTGATCGTGATCCGAGGTTTACGTCAAGATTTTGGCGAAGTCTACAAGAAGCTATGGGAACTAAGTTACGACGAGTTCAGCGTATCATCCGCATGACGGTCGATTGACGCAGAGAAACTATACGATCTTTGGAGGATCTATTGCGGGCTTGTGTTTTGGAACAACGGGGAAGTTGGGATGAATTTTTATCTTTGATAGAATTCACCTACAACAATAGTTTTCACGCAAGCATCGGAATGGCACCTTATGAAGCATTGTATGGAAGACGATGTCGAACGCCACTATCTTTGGTATCGATGGGGAAAGTATGACCGTTGTTGGACCGGAACTTGTACAACGGACTACGGATAAAGTCAAGATGATACAAGAGAAGATGAGGACGGCGCAAAGCGGACAAAGAGTTACGCGGATAAACGAAGACGACCTCTTGAGTTTGAGGAGGGTGAGCATGTGTTTCGAGAGTTACTCCCACGACCGGTGTCGGAAGAGTGATTAAGTCTAAGAAGCTTACTCCTAAATTCATTGGACCATATCGATTATCCGACGTATTGGTCCCGTAGCATATCGATTGCTTTGCCGCCTTTTCTATCCAATTTGCATGACGTGTTTCATGTGTCTCGGTTACGGAAGTATATACCAGATCCGACACATGTTATACAACCGGATGACGTGCAGTTAAAGGAGAATTTGACTTACGAAACTTTACCTGTCAGGATAGAGGACAGAAAGGTAAAGCAACTTCGAGGGAAGATGATCGAGCTAGTAAAGGTCATATGGAATGATATGACGGGTGAAGCTACTTGGGAACTAGAAGATAAAATGAAGGATCAGTATCCTCATTTGTTTGGATGAACATCGAATTTCGAGGACGAAATTTTTATTTGTTGGGGAGAGTTGTAACGCCCCAATTTTTAGAAAATATTCTGAATGTATTGTTTTCTGTTTTTCATGCTTTTGTATGAATGACCGTTGTGTCCCTATTTTTCTGTTCTCGATTTCTGTATGAAAACAATTACGATAATACAGGTTCAAATTTTATTTGATCGTTTTACGTAGTTTGCTTCGAGACGGTAAAATAAAAATTTTTCTGAGCTACTGTATTAATTTTTCTGAAAAATATACAGCTAAATAATACTGCTGGATATTTTATTTGAACGTTTTGGACGATTACCTACGTTGTGGGAAAAAATGGGAAAATGACCGTTACGTCCCGAACGTACTGTTTTCGCTGTTTTTGTCTGTTTTTAATTGTTTTCTTTTTGATTTAATGCCTGAAAATACTGTCTGTGATTTTATATGGACTTTTTGTGTGATTTGCTCGAGGCGGAAAATAATATTTTCCGGCCGGGGAAAATCTTATTTTATTATTTAGAATTGGGGGATCTTACTTAACCCGATTCTCGAATGAGACTAAAAATAATCTTTTAATTTTTAGGATTTAATCATCAAATAAAATAATTTTATATTATTATAATATTATTTTATTAGTCAAGTATGTTTTAGTGACAAGAGACCCGAAAATATTTTGCGGGACCCACAATTAGCGTAACGTTAGATCGGTAGCTTAATTAATCACCGTAAGTCGTAGAACTTTCCGAATGTGACTCGGCTAGTGACTCACAGAGCATTTATCATACGCCGTGTGACTCAAAGATGTGAGTCACCGGAACCAACCAATGAGAATCAAGCTTGCTCACCAAGGCTTGATCTTGGCCTTTGATTCATCCAATGGCTTGGATGAAGCCAAGCAAGGTGCCCACCTTGCACCCCACTTGATGTTCACGGCCAAGAGGCCTTAGGAGACTAAAATCACTTTCTTCTTCATCACTTTTCTCTCTTCTCTCTCATCAAGAACCCTAGCCACCATTGTTGTTCTTTTTCTCCTTCCATTCGGCCAAGACACAAACTACACCATCCAACCATCCAAAAATTTTTCTAACCAAGTTTCCTTAACCTAAACACTATTCTAAGAACCTTTGTAGTTGGAAGTTTCTTCAAATTCTTCCATCTAGGGCTTGGAAACCAACCTTGAAAGTTTTACCTAGAAAGTGAAATTTCATGCTTTTCTTTTCTCTCTTCTTTTTCAAAGTTCTAAGCCATGATTTTTCCATGGTTTAGCTTCTTTTTCATGGTTAGTAACATGTAGATTTTGTTTGAGATTTCTAGGTATTTTTGGTGGTGAAAACCGTGACCTAGGAGGTGTGAAAGCAAGCCTTTTGTCTTCATTTAAGGTAAGAGGAAGACAATTCTTATCATCTCTTGATGGTGGTAAGAAGATGGAGCCATTTGTGATGTTTGTAGAATCCATAAGGATTCGGTGGTCATGTGTTAATTATGTGTGTATTTGTTAATTTTTGTGGTTGTTAGTAGTTTATGTGGTAATTGTTATTAGCTTTCTTGTTTGATGATTGTAATAATTTTGCATGTCTATTAGCTTTTGAAAGCATGTCTACAAGCTTTAATTTAGGTTGCATGTGTTAGAAAATATTTTTGCATGTGTTAGAAATATAATGCATGTGTTAGAATTGTATGATAAAGTATAGGATGTGAATAACATGTGTAAATTTGCATGAGTGTTCTAAAGAACACATCCACTAGCTCACGGCAATGATAAATTTGGAGGACCAAAATGTTCTCTTGATTTTCCTAAAGTGTAACTTAATTAACCTAGGAGAATCAAGATAGTTTCTAATTGATTTGATCAAAGAAAATGCATTTAAAAATCAAATGGTAAAAACTTAGTATTTTGGGCCAACATGCCTAAAGGATTAAATTGACTATTGTTAACTATTTTCTAAAATGATTTAATGAACTTAGACAATATAATACATTTGGTATGATTTAAAAGGTGAAAGACATTTTGGAAATCAAATGCAAAAGTTTTATGAAATTCGGCCAACATGCCAAATTAGACATTCATGATTTCTAAAATTAATTCCAAGCTATTTTCAATCAAGAAGAAGCAATACAAGTTAAAGTAAATTTTCTACAAGGAGTTTTAAAGAAATAAAGTAGTTAGAATTAAGTTTAAGAGGTTAATACTAATGGTTTTTACTGTAAGAAGAAATACAGTAGCTTTATAAAATTGCTAACGTATAGCTCATCGTGTGTTTTGAAGCACGTTAGGAATTTTCAAAAGTATAATTATTTGGTATTAATAAAAATGAAAAGGACTTTTAAATGGTAAATTAGGAAACCATTATTATGATATTCTAAACAAAATACTGTCAATTTTTAGTAAAAATGAACCAATAAGATAGCAAAAATATCTAAAAGACAGTATACGGTATGAAAAATTATTCTACGTAGTTTAAATGTACTAAGTACTATTTCTGTTTGTTTAAACAGTAATTTTAAAGGTATTCGAATAAGAAAATGATTTAAAAATCCTACGCGATTGAGAAAACGTATTAAAAATGCTACGCGATTTTAAAAACAGAAAAATATCTTTACCCGATTTTTAAACGTTTGTAAAAACGACGAGATTTCAAAAACGCGATAAAATTTCTACGCGATTGACCGTTACTATATTTATTTTTCATTTGTCGGGAAAATGTGAACCCGTCTGATGTGCTTTTGAGGTTATTTATTTGTCGGGAAAAAGTGAACCCGTCATGAGCTTTTTGCCATTGAGGGCATATTTTTATCTTGAGGACATTTTTGTAATTTCATATATTTGGAATTATGTTTTGTCTTTATACCAATTTTTGGTGTTTTGGTTGATTTGAGACGAATCACATCGTGTTGTCGATGCGATAAACGTAGTGTGGTTCATTGTTCTAATGAACTTGGAGACTTTAGTGTACGGGATCCCACATGTGACATGAGTTGGTAGCTCCGGGCCGTGGTAAACCGATAGCACACTAATGTACTCGACATTCACTATATTTAATCGAGGTTTGTAAAGTCTAGTAGTACATTGCCTATAGTGCCACAACGGGAAACCGTGAACTATACTACGCTGGATGGTGGATTCCCGTCTGCCGTAGGCTATTGACGCAACGTGTGACCGCGTAATAGTTGGTTGGGCGTAGTGGTACTAATAGATTTTGCAAGTCATTCTCTCTCGATATCTGTTTGGGTTTAGCTCCATGGAGTAGGGTTGTGTTTTGGTGTATTTGATTATATCTTGGATAATATTCCATTTTCTCTATTTATCTTTATCCGGTAATATCTTGGATGTTTTTACATTTTCTCTATTTATAATTATCGATAATTCTTATGTTAGTTGTCCATTTCTTATCTTATTTTATCCGTGAGATTGATTTATCTATGTGGTTTTCTTCATTTGTGTTATATCCGTGATGTTCGAAACACTAGGATATCTAATATGTACTCTATTCCATTATTATTACCATATAGCTTTTTCGTATTGTATGAACCGTATAGTTGTTATTTGTCGTCTTCTTATTGGCCATGTTGTGATGATTTTATGTTGTCTTACCTCTTTATTGTATGTGTCTATTGTCTATTTATTTATGCGGTAAAGAGTTTGAAGAGGAAGAAGAGGAACAACCTCTTGAGATCGTGTACCCGAGGAAGAGGAAGGTCGCCAAGCGACGATCGGTTTACGATCAAGAACCATCCGATCATCCATATCCTCTGGATTGATTGCGTGGGATGGCGACGCCTTGATTTTTGGGATTCATAGAGCTGGTATTTCATGGAGGTGATCCGGCTTGGCATTTACGAGGAGATCGTGCTTCATTACATATGCGGGACGTATGACCGTGATTCTACGTCATCGGTTTGATGGAGATCCGATTATGACGACGACGTTATTTCGCACTTAGAGTTACCCTTATCCATTAGGCGTTATTGGGGTGCTTGAAAACCCCGAGCCTAGTGAGATAAGCATCGTATCGACCGCGCGATCCCGTTATCGCCGTGTGTCGAGACATCCGGATATCTATCTCCCGATGATCATTTTCAGACTGAGAGTGATCCATCCGAGGATTAGATAACCATGATGTTTTTTTTTTGGGCGCGTCGGCCGTACGTATATATTAACTCTTTTATTGCTTTCTTTCTTGTTTTTGTTTAAATAGTTGTAGTCTTAGTTGTAAATTATTTGTACAGTTTATAACTTAACCATATGTATATTATTAGTGATGATATTTTTTTTTTATTTCGTATTTTTCGCATTATCTTTTTATTACATATTTCGTCTATCGGAATTATTTTACAACCCGTAATAATATTTAACAAATGTTCCGCAACTTGGGTAGATTTTATTTCTATTTGTTTTATTTTCTTTTATGTGTGACATCCTCCAAAGGGGTGTTACATATACTAGAATTTCTTACTTGATATAACATGTCTAACATGATCATTGTTTGCCCAAAATGTCTATATAAGTTTTGATGATGATCATGTGTTTCTTGATAAACTTGAATCATGCCTTAAAATGCTTAAACTATATTTTTGGATTCAAGTGCATATGTATTTCATGCATTCTTATTAAAGCTAACATTGCATGGTTGATAATGTGATACATGTTTTAACCTAAATTATGCTTGTAAATGAGCTTAAATGATATTTGATGATAGCTTATGATTTAGAGAAATTTTGAAATTAGCTTTGCAACTTTCTCTATATGTTTCAAATATAGCCATCAGATTTTTACATACAAGCATATACGCATAAATAAGAAGAGTTGAATGTAGTTCAAATGAAGAGGAAGATCAAGTGTGATTGCCTATACAACAGTGAAGATTACTTTTGATGATAACAAACATGAAGATGATGAGAAGACTAAGTCCAAGATCTTCACGATTAGCATTAGGACTTACAATCTCTTTGTATGAAGCATTTCTTTGGATATCTCATTGGTTTTTAAAAGATAAGATCTAAACCAGTTCTTTAATGAATCTAACGTTCAAAAATAGTTCTTCAAATAAATTAAAAAGTTTTGATGTTTTTGGAAACCACCTGGGCAGCTTTTTAGAGTATTTACAAATGTTTTTCAACAGGATTATTCGAATAAAGGTCTCTTTATTTGAATAAACCAAGTCTAGAAAAGCTAGTTTTTAAACAAGGTTATTCGAATAACCCTAGGATTATTCGAATAACATTTTCAAAATAAACGAACTATTCGAATCGGATTTATTTTCAAAGGCTTTTCAAGTTGAGTTATTCGCTCAAGTCTTTTTTCAAAGTGCTATTCGCATAGCACATTTGTTATTCGAATAGAATGATTTCAGGTTGGTTTCTTTCAAATAAGCTATTCGAATAACCATTGGCTTATTCGAATAGACTGGACTTTTTTGCCAAAACTTTGGCCGATATCCTTAAGTGAGCATGATCTTGAAAACGTTTTATAACAAAGTTATTCGAATAACTTTCAGGCTATTCGAATAACACATATCAGTTTTAGTTTTCTGAAGGCTTTTCAAGTTGAGTTATTCGAATAACTCAATAGTTATTCGAATAAACTCGTGACCATCTGTTTTTTGAAAAGATACAAATATTTTCATATTAATTACGGTAATTAATTCTTCCAACAGCTATTTCATTTGAGAACTCTATAAATAGAGACCTTGGCTTACCTTTGCAAGTTGCCTAATGATCTGAATCAATTCTTGTTTGCTTTAACACGTGATTTACAATTTTCTCATATTTTCTATGCTTTTTTTGCCAAAACTTTGAGATATTCTTAAGAGAGCTTCTTAGTGCTTCAAGCTATATTATTTGCTCTTTGTAAAAGTTTCTCTTCATCTATTTTCTGCTTCTCTGTAACAAGGGTGAGGTATCCCTCAAAGGTTTATATAAGGATGAGGTATTCCTGAAAAGTAAGGCTTTAGCACAAGGGTAGAGTTTCCCTGTGTGTGAAAAGTGCTCTTATTTGTAAAGGTTACAAGTACTTGTTTAAGCTTGTATTGATAGTGAAAAATCTCGGATAGTGTTTCGAGGACTAGACGTAGGCCATAAGTGGTTTGGTGGCTGAACCAGGATAAATATTGTGCTTGCTCTTCTCATCTTTATCTCTTTATTTACTGTAATTTATTTACTATTGCTTATTTGTTTATTTTCTGTTCTTAAGGCTTTCTATCCTCTCTCTGCATTCATATTCTTTTAAGAAATAGCTTCAATAAAATTTGATTTATAAGTGTTTGCGAAAAGTTTTAAATACTCAATTCACCCCCCTTTTTGAGTATTGGAGCAACTTGGTAACAAGTGGTATCAGAGCTAGTCTATTGTTTAAAGAGCTTAGCAGCTTCAAGAGAACATGGCTTCTTCAAATGGTTTTTCAGAGGGATCTTCCATAAACCGATCATCCTTTTTCAATGGGGATGGTTACACATATTAGAAGGAAAGAATGAAAATATTCATCGAAGCTATTGATCTAGATGTGAGGGATGTTGTTGAAAATGACGCATTTATACTTACACGAGTGATCGATGTTGTAAAAATCGAGATACCAAAAAGTGATTGGTCTGATGAGGATAAAAAAAAAGTTCAACATAATTTGAAAGCCAAAAACATCATTACCACTGCTTTGGGGTATGATGAATTTTTCAAAATTTCAAACTGTAAAACTGCTAAAGAAATGTGGGATGCTTTACAAGTTACCCATGAGGGTACTAGTGAAGTAAAGAGATCGAGAATCATTTCTCTTACTTGCGAATATGAATTATTTAGAATGAACTAAGGAGAAAGTATTCAAGAAATGTAAAAGAAGCTCACCCATATTGTAAATCATCTTGCATCATTAGGAAAGAATTTTTCTAACAAAGATTTGATTAACAAAATTTTGAGATGTCTGAGCAGGATTTGGAAACCCAAGGTGACAGCCATATCAGAATCAAGGGATTTGTCAACAATGACACCAGCTACACTTTTTGGAAAACTCCATGAACACGAATTAGAGCTGAGCGGATTAAGCCAAAGTGAAGAAAATGATAAGAAGAAAAAGGGACTAGCTCTCAAAGGCACCTCCTTAGCAATTGATGATGACGATGATGAGGACGGAGAAGGCATAGAGAATCTTGAACTAAATGAAGAAAACATCAGTCTTATGGTAAGAAAATTTGGTAAGTTTCTCAGGAAAAAAGGGGAACCAAAGAAGACCATCTTTTCCTCCAAAGAAAAATCATCTTAAAGGGGAAGGAACATCCTCAACTCCAACTTGCTACAAGTGCAGAAAATTAGGACACATGAAGATGGAGTGTCCAATTTACCAAAAGAAGATGGAGAAATTTGAGGAGAAACCTTTCAAGGAAAGGAAATGTAGATGAGCCTACATAGCATGGGATGACAACGATATGGACTCAACAGATAGCTCAGACAGCGAGGAAGGCCATTTATTTCTTATGGCCAAAGGAGAAGAAGAAGAAGAAAGCGACAATGAGGTAAGTTCTAATCCTAATTTATTACCTTTTTATGGTGAACTTTAAGATGCCTTTGAGGAACTACATGATGAATCTCTAAGGCTCACAAAATTAATTTCTTCATCCAAGAAAAAATTTCTTCTTTAGAAAATTAAATTATTGTTTTAAATAAAGAAATTGAAGAATTAAAAATTAAAAATGAGATATTGGGATTAATTGATGCATGCACAACTTGTTCTTCATATGTCTCTACATCTTCATCTTGTTCTTCTTGTCATATACTTGAAAAAGAAATTGAAGATTTAAATAACACCCTTTCAAAATTCACTTTTGGAAGAGATAATTTAAATATTCTGTTAGGAAAACAAAGAGTTATTTTTCAAAAAGTTAGGATAAGTTAAAACCCAAAAAATCAGCAAAAATCTTATAAAAATTTCTTTGTTCATTCAAGTACCTCTAGTAGCCCATTTATTAAATGTTTTTATCGTGGGAAGAAAGGACACAGTGCATCAACATGTAATGCAAGAAAAAATATTAACACAAAGAGTGGGACGAAAATGGTTTGCGTTCCTAAGGGTACTATACCAAAAACTGACATTTTAGGTACCAAAAGTAAAAAACTAAATTTGTGTTGTAGTTGTGCTTGAAGGCAAATAGCTCAAATTGGTACCTCGATATTGGATACTCCAAGCACATGATCGAAGATGACTCCAAATTCTCATTCCTTGTCCCTAAGACTCACGGACATATAACATATGGAGACAACAATAAAGGAAAAATTCTTGGAGTCAACAAAGTCGGTAAAAATCCTAACTCCTCTATTGATAATGTATATCTTGTTAAGGGTTGAAACATAACTTGCTTAGTATTAGTCAATTGTGTGATAAAGAAAATAGAGTAATATTTGATTAAAATCGTTGTACATGTTAAGTTTGTTGTTCATAAAGTTAATAATATTTATATGATTAGCCTTGATGATATATCTTCAAGTGATGCAAAATGTTTTTTAAGTAAGGAAGATGATTCATGGTTATGGCATAGAAGAATTGTACACATTCATATGGATCACTTGAAAAAGTTGGTCACTAAAAAGCTAGTAATTGGTCTACTCAAGCTCAATTTTGAAAAAGATAAATTATGTGATGTATGTCAAAAGGAAAAACAAATAAAGGTCTCTTTTAAAGCTAAAAATATTGTTTCAACTTCTAGACCTTTACAACTTTTGCACATGGATCTTTTTGGGTCATCTAGAACCATGAGCTTTGGTGGGAATTACTATGTACTAGTGATTGTGGATGATTTTTCTAGGTTCACATAGACATTATTTCTTTCTCACAAAAATGATGTATTTCTAGATTTTAAGAAACTTGCTAAAGTTATCCAAAATGAAGAAGGTTTTTTAATTATATCCATAAGAAGTGACCATGGTGGTGAGTTTGAAAATAATGATTTTGAAACCTTTTGTGATGAATACGACATTGAGCATAATTTTTCTGCCCCTAAAACTCCACAACAACATGGAGTTGTAGAAAGGAAAAATTATTCTTTAGAAGAAATGGCGAGAATTATGCTCAATGAGGCTACACTTCCTAAGTATTTCTAGGTTGATGCAGTAAGTATCGCTTGTTACGTAATGAATAGGGCTCTTATAAGGCCAATTTTAAAGAAAATCCCATATGAATTATACAAAGGAAGGAAGCCTAGTGTTTCACATTTTCATGTTTTTGGATGTAAATGTTTTGTTTTGAATAATAGAAAGGATAACTTAGAAAAGTTTGATGCTAAGTCTGATAAAGGTATATTTCTAGGTTATTCAACTCATAGCAAGGCTTTTAGAATTTATAATAAAAGAATTATGATCATTGAAGAGTTCATTCATGTTGCATTTGATGAAACTAACCCCAATGGACCGAGAAAGGATTTTGTTGTTGATGATGTTATAGAGGCTTTAACAAGATCATATTTGGATAACCTAGAAGAGAGGAAGCTTGAAAAAAGTCAAGAAGATCTCCCAAATCAAGAGGATTTGCAAGTCATGGACCTTCCCAAAGAATGGAAAACCTCAAGATACCATCTGCTTGACCAAGTAATAAGTGATGTATCCAAAGGTGTAAGTACTTGAAACTCAATTAGAAATGCATGCAATCATACAACTTTTGTTTCTCAATTGAACCTAAAGACATAAATGAAGCCTTTAACGATGAACATTAGATCTTGGCCATGCAAGAGGAATGATGTTGTTTGGATTGTGAATTATAATTGAGATTAAAAACAGTTATCAAGTTCCATCAAAACTATAAAAACCTTGCAATCAGTTGTAGTTAGTAAGGGTCGATCCACAGAGAACTAATTCAATTAACACTATAATTTGAATCCTAATTTAAACACTCAAAAACAGTAAACAATAAAACGTGGGTCTTGTTTGTTAAAATTTAAAACAGAAATTAAATCCAAAACAAAAACAGTAAATACAATTTGGAAAATCAATTAAGAGACAATGGTTAAGAGATGGAATCCACCACTAGATTTATATGATTATGCTAGCCCATATATTCTTTATACCAACATGATCAATTATGTTTTTATGTGATTGTGAGATTAATTCCCTGTTTTTCTTAAGTTTTGGTTAATTCAGCAACTACTCAAATCAATCCCTAATCAATAATTAATTATAAAGTAACCACTCTTACACCTACATATTGATTGCATTAAGATTTAGAAAACCAATCACACTAAGATCCAATCACACACCGAGATTAAATTACTTAGATCATATGCCTTACTAGTCCTACTACTGCAACCGCACATAACAATCCTAGTTTTACACTTTCGAAAATGGCAAAGAGTATAAAAACTTTTATACCAAATTAAGAACAGAAACATATGAATAAAAACACAATTGTATTGATATAAATAAATATGCAAGATTCACATAATCAAAACTAGGGTTTCATCTTCCCTTAACCATATAAGAAAACTAACCACACATGGCAAATTCAAAACCAAAAGAATAACAAAAGAAAAACATTGTCCAGAATAAAAGAAGAGAAGAAAACTAAAGATCAAACTAGTTTTCAAGGTTAGAGGTTGATTGATCTTTGATCGCTGAAACCCAAGTCTCCAATCTTTGATCGAATCTTCCTCTTACTTGTTCTTCGTCTTTCCTTTAGTTCCTTAGAGGTTTCTAGTCCAGAGATGAGTTTTAGGACCCTATGCAACCCTATTTATAACTTTTGATACCTAGAACATCATTAGAATTCGTATATAATGTTCTGATGCGATGACACAGGCCGTGTTGTATGACATGGCCTATCCCGTGTTAGATTCTGGAAACACAAATTCAAGTGAAGTGCAAGTCAGAGAGAAACACAGCCCACCCCATATCATATGACACGGGTCGTGTTGTCAAGTGAGCTCAAAACTAGATCCTCTTATGAAGACAGAGACATACACGACCTAACTCATGTCAGATGACACGGGTCGTGTTGTTAGTCAGGTCAATGTTGAAATTCCAGAGAATGGCATGACCCACCCCGCGTTAGATGAAACGGGCCGTGTCACTCACTTTCTTCAAATGCAACCTTTTTTTTTGCTTCTAGGGGTGATATTGATCTCTTGAAAAACACAATGCAATTATGAGTGCTTATAAACATACTTAAGCATAGTTTCACAATAAAAATCCGATTAAACTTCATATCTACAAACTTAACTAAAAGTTAACAATTAAGCACACATGAAATCCAATTAGATAAAACATAAGATACTCAAGATATGGAAATAATTGACAGATCAAGGAACTAAACCAATTTGAAAGAAATCAAGTTTGGGAATTAGTTCCAAGGCCCAATGATAATCCAATTATAGGTACCAAATGGGTCTTTAGGAACAAGCTTGTTGAAGTTGGCCTAATAACTAGAAATAAAGCTAGGTTTGTAGCTAAAGGATATAATCAAGAAGAAGGTATAGACTATCAAGAAACATATGGACCTGTTGCTAGATTAGAAGCTATTAGAATGTTACTTGTTTTTGCTTGCATCATGGATTTTAAATTATATCAAATGAATGTTAAAAGTGTTTTTCTAAATGGCTTTATTCAAGAGGAGGTATATGACTGCGGGATTTAAAGATGCAAACCCAAGTGCATGGTTTCTCAAGTAATAAATTTCTCGGGAGTCCGAGGTCGATCCACAGGGAATTGATGAAGAAAAATTAATTGAGGTAAGAAAAGGATTTGTCACAACACCAAAAGTAATAAAAGATGTTTACAAATGAATTTAAGAACTTGCTTGGGTTTGGAGATCCACTCTTGGTAATAAATTAAAGGTAAGATTATTTCTCTTTATAACTCAATTGAAATCCACACACAACGGAGGTTCCAATCGGAAAATATAACATTCAAAGTTCAATTATATATGCAATCATATTATGATTCCTTTAATTATCTACCAACATTTGTAAATGAGTTCAAGCATTCACTGTGCCAATCCTATTGTCTACAATAAATCAAGATCTCCATTATACAAAGAAGGTTTCTAAATTGATTGGAAACAAAATACAACACATATATTATCCATTTGATAATATATCATTTAAGCACAAGAAATAGAATACTTTAACCTTATTTCATTACCAAGAGCTTCATTCTTTCAC
Source organism: Ormosia emarginata (assembly GCA_029884605.1). Taxonomy (NCBI): domain Eukaryota; kingdom Viridiplantae; phylum Streptophyta; class Magnoliopsida; order Fabales; family Fabaceae; genus Ormosia; species Ormosia emarginata. The sequence goes on along the minus strand of JAQQTP010000082.1, from coordinate 3,224,928 downwards.
CCAAGCAAGATGAAGATTTAGTTACTCATAGATAAGAAGAAAGAAAGAGAGAAGAAGAGAAAGATGAACATAGCTTTAATTTAGAATAAGAGAAAATTACAACAAAGAAAAATAATAAACAAGCATAACCATAACTTGTAAAAACTAAGCCTAACACCAAGAACACCAAATGATCAGCCAATGATGCCTTTTATAGAGGATTAAGGATACAAAATGACAAGGGGGTTGATTAAGAGTAGGTGGATGAGTGGATGAATGAGTGGAAAATGCCAAATGGTGAGTTGGTGAGTGAAAAATTATTGAGATTCTTTGTCTCTGAAATCATTCAGTGTTGATCTCATGGATGCCATCAGAATGAAGCAATATGATCTTCATGAAAGTTGTAGCATTTTGTCTCAGCTTTCCAATGGCACTGAAATCATCCAAAAATTCATCCTACAGCCGAAGATATGACCCAATTACTGTAGACTATTTAGGTCCAATTTCAGCACCTCTATTTTGACTTCCAGACCCAATATCACCTCCAAGCTGTCCGAATGAGCTCTTATATTCTTTATAAAAGTTGTAGATATGGGTCTTAACTTTCAATTCTCCAAATTTCAGCCCAAGAAAGTTCCTACAGCTCGAGTTATGCTCTGATTACTGTACACTGTTCAGGTTCCAGTCACAAAACTCGTGTTCTGACTTCCAAGCCCAATTAGCTCTACTAGATGTCTGAATGAGACTTTGAGCTTTCATCAAAATTGTAGAGCTTTCTCTCAGCTTTCTTACAAGGTAAAATTCATAATTTCTAGACATCTAGAACTCAAGATATGACCAAAATACAAAAACAGTATAAGACCCAAATAATGCTGAAAAAAATCAATTAAGTCCAATTTGAGTCCAATCTTACAAAACATAACCAGACTTAATCAATTAAGTACATGAAGAGTGTAAATGACTAAAAATGAGGGTTTATTAATGTATAAAATATGTGATTATCAAATTCCCTCACACTTAGCTTTTTGCACTCCTAGGCAAAACACATAAGACCAAAGCTAGAAAATAAAGAAAAATGACACAAACTCAAAAGCTAAAAAATTTAAAAGACTCGATGAAGCAAGAAGAACAACCTGAAATTGAAGGGATCAAAGCATTAATGAGGTAACATTTCTTCACATCTCAAACCAACAAGCAAAGAAACTTTAGTTGAAAAGAATGAATCAAGAATGATAGATCCTCACAGAATTCACTCTCAATCTCTCAAGTGTTTAAAAGGTAAGTATTTCACTCTATTCAACCCATGAACAATTGCACTACCATAAGCTTGCTTATCTTCTACTTCTCCACTACTCAAAACACATGCATACAAAAATCAAGAGGACTTTATTCAAGGTTGTAATGGGGTCATGGTAAAGGAGAGGGGATAATATAGATATGAGAAGATAAATACCAAAAAGAATAAAAGTGCATTATGGTACAGTTAGAGTGGAGAAAATGTTTGAGAACATTCATCATAAAGGACAATCACCAATATTTGACTAATGTTTTGTTGAAGATCAATCCCAAATTGGTGAATTGAATTCATTGTTAGACTTGAACATTCTCCTTTTCTTCTTGTTGTTTCCAAGCATCCACCTTTATTCTAGACTCTGATAATCCTTTGATTACAACGGTGGTTAATTTTTTTTTTGTTGATCATTTTGCACACACACCCCCACACTTGTTCAAGAACAAGGTCAATGCTCTCTTATTTCCTAAGGTTGGGTAAAAACATGTTTTTTTTCTTTTTTTTTTTTTGAAGGTACGAAATGAGCTAAAAACAAGGAATGGTCAAATAAGTTCAAAGGGGTTACACAATGGAAAATATACAAGGATGACTATTTGGTCAAAGTAGCTATTTCAAAATGCCTCAATCATATTTATATATGCATGTGAAAATGTAGCCTCAAAAAGAATCAAAGCAAGTTCTAGAGTAACAATTCCATGAGTGAAAATCACACAAGAAAGAAGAGAATGGTACAGATATTCAATCCATTCATCAATAGGCTTAAAATCTCACAAGACATATTTCTATCATTCTCAAACCATCTTATCAACATTCATATCCAAGCTTGTGATTTTTAAGAAAGAAGACAATTTATACTAAGATCCAAGAATCCATTTGCTACTTCTACACAAAATAATTATTTCCTCAACTAAGATGCGTCTCAAGAGTAATAAATTATTTCCAAAATTTACTTCTTACTCTGCCATCCTTAATTAGTTTTACTACGAATAGGTTTATGATAGTCATATCACTAAACATACTTCTCAATTTAGATGCGTCTCAGAAGTAAAATTACTCCTTACTTTGCCATCATTCATTGGTGTAGTAAGTCCATGACAATCATATCGTACTTCCCAAAAAAAAGAAATTTTTTTTTGGTCAACTATCCTTCCCCTCCAACTAGATCACAACATTGTCCTCAATGTTAAAATATAGATGAATAAAGGATAGAAGATATTACCTGTTGGAGAAATCTGACACAAATTTAAACAAAAACAAAGTACGATAAATAAAATCAAAGGTAAAGGAGAGTTATAAATAAAATGTCAGATCTGGCTTTCTTTTCATCCTGCTTCCTGCTGACCAATTTATCTGAGCTATTGCTGGGTCAGGTTTATGAATAAAAACTTCTAATTTATCAATCAACTTCTCAATAGTAGAAGCAGAGATAAAAAGTTATCTTGCCGAAGGTGTGATAAATTTCTGTTTCACAGCATGATCAAGAAAAAGTAACAAAATATCAAAGAAATTATTTACATTCAACAAACCTATGGGTTTATGGTGGATGTTCAGTTGGGCCTAAGAGACAATTTGAAAAATTTCTTCCAAGGTACCAAAATCACCTGGTAAGGCAATGAATGCATCAGAGTTTTCAAGCATTATCTTTATTCGTTCATGCATTGATGATACCTTAAGTTCCTCTCCAATTGTCTTTCCAGTGATGTTTTGTTGAGCTAAAGGTTTAGGAATGACACCTAAAACTTGACTGCCTCCTATATATGCAGCAAGTGATACAGCCCTATTAACCTACGGCAACCTCTCCTATATACAAGATGAATATTCCTCACAGCAAGTGATCGACCAAGAGTGGTAGTTGCGTTTACAAACTCTAAACCCTTCTCATACTTAGATCCACAAAATACACAGATATTTTTAAGTTGACGAACAGTAACACCTTCCATTTCTATTCTCACCTTCCCTTTGAATGATTTCGAGTTGGAGGAAAGTGCAGAAAATGGAGTGTTTAAAAAGGAAAAAGAATGGAAAGGGTAATAATTACACCTATAAGAGTAGGTTGGCTGTTGTCAGAAAAGTTTGAAATTAAGAAACACAGAATCTCTTTTTTTTTTTTTTTTTTTTTTTTTTTTTTTTTTGATTTCAAGAAAACCATTAAGGTAAAGAAGTCTAGAAACCCCTGAAGGACTCTGCTCAATGGATCGTCTGTCTAAAACCAAAATACAGCAAAATCATACAAAGATAAAAGAAATATAATAGCAAATGATGACATACCTGTATGTACAGCTTTCATGGCGTATCTTTATACTGCGCGTCATGAGTGCAGTAGTGGCATATCTTTATACTGCGTGTCACCAGTGCAGTAGACACTCACGTCCATTTATTCGAAGAAAGGAGAAAGAAGAAACCATCGTGGGTTTCCATCCTGGGTCTGGAACCTGGAGCGCTCACACTTGGGCTCGTAACATCAACAAAGATGCTAAAATCTGAAACCCGTAATGTCCAAGATCCAAAACATCCCATCCCAGGGCGCTGAGAGCCCCTTCTAATAAAAGAGAGGATCAAGCTCAGATGCCTCATACGCTTTGGCAGCCGCGGGTTACTTCTCACTAATAACCAGAGTGGGACATTTCTTCCTGTCCATCAACTCCACAGTGCCGAGATGGTAAACATTAGGTTATGGAGTGCGGCTCTCTATAGAGCATGGTACACAAACTTTTTTAAGGACCAGTGTGCAAAGGTCCACCCGAGTCAATGACGGGTCAGCCAAAGGCTAGGGCTCCACAACTAATTAAAGACATGGTACTCCTTCCGAATCGCCCTTGTTCAAACATTGTTTCTTCTTCTTTTTTTTTTTGCTTCTTTTTTTTTAAAAAAAAAATTTTTGAAAGATGACATGAAGAAGAAGAGGATGATATGTATAGATTGTTGTGGATATGGTTCGCATCTGCCTTTGGTTTAACATCCAGTAACGGCTTAAATGCCTTCTATGAGTCGAGGATAAGCTTCCCATCTAATTTTCTTATAAATTGGCAAACAGGATCTTTTAGAATCAGATTCCTAAGACTATAGCATTTTTCTTCATCCTTGAAGAGATTCCACAAATTAAGAAGTTCACGATGCACCAATCCACAAGAATGCGTCTCAAGAGTCAATAAGATATCATCTAATGACTCCTTACTCAATCCATTCTTAATGAAGAAAATTTTATCTTCTCTATTTGCGGAAACCATCCCCAAAGAACGACATCGCTTGTTACAATTCCATCGTCCACATTTGTGACAGACTTGTAACCTTTTTGCTCTTCTCCTTTTAGAATACGAACTTCTTCCAAGACCTGACATGTATGAGTTAAATGAAATTGAAGACTCACCTGCTAGTCGGACCTTTGCTTCAATTATCCAGCATACATCTTCTGGCATACCCTTGTGCATTAACAGTCTCAATCTTTCACATCTAACTTTGTAGATTTTTTTCAGAGCATTTTGAGGGAGAGAAGGAAAATGTTTTCTCAGGTTTGAAAGAATGACATCCATTTTAAAGGAGAAGAAGGATTCAATTATTTTGGGAAACTAAAAAACAAACCGACTTGAGAGTCACGGAGTACCGTTATCTACCACTTAACCGGCAACACAAACAACTGTAAAAACAAGGCAACAAAATTAGAGTGAATTCTATTCATAACAAGGATCAAAAAGAGAGATGAATTCTACCTCATCAACTTGGTTTTCCAGAAATAGTTTGAGCCTTTGTCCATTGACTTTAAACACATTACCATTCTTAGGATTCTCAATATCTATAGCCCTATGAGGATACACATTTTGACAACAAAAGAACCACTCCACCTAGATCTCAATTTTTCAGGGAATAGGTGCAGGCAAGAATCATAAAGCAGAACTTTTTGAACAATTTCAAAAGATTTTCTTAAAATTGTCTTGTCATCAAAAGCTTTTGTTTTGGCTTTATATATCTTTGAGTTCTCATATGCATCATTTCTCAATTCCTCAAGTTCATTTAATTACAATTTGCGTATCTTGCAAGCATCATTAAGATTTAGATTGAAAGCTTTAATGGCCAAAATGTTTTATGTTCCAATTCTACAGGCAAGTGGCAAGGTTTTCCATAGACTAACCGATAGGGTGACATGCCCAAAGATGTTTTGAAAGCAGTACGGTAAGCACAAAGTGCATCGTTTAGTCTTAAAGACCAATCTTTACGATTTGGGTTAACCATTTTTTTCAAAATTTGTTTAATCTCCCTATTTGCCAATTCAACTTGTCCACTTGTCTGAGGGTGATAAGGGGTGGCAATTTTGTGTGTGATACCATATTTTTTCATTAAAGATTCAAATGATTTATTACAAAAATGTGTTCTCCCATCACTTATGATAGCTCGAGGGATTCCAAATTGATACAAAATATTTTCTTTTAAAAATTTGAGAACTGTTTTATGATCATTGTGTCGGTATGGAATCGCCTCAATCCATTTTGAGACATAATCAACTACAACCAAAATATACATAAATCCAAATAAAGATAGAAATGGACCCATGAAATCAATTCCCTAACAATAAAAAATTTCAATGACAAGGATGGGGTTCGGAGGCATCATGTTTCTTTTTGAAATTGAGCCCAACTTTTGATAATTTTCACAACTTTTGCAAAAAGTATAGCAGTCCTTAAATAAAGTGGGCCAATAAAATCCACACTGCAAGATTTTTGCAACTGTTTTCTTTGAAGAAAAGTGACCTCCACATGCTTCTGAGTGACAAAATTTAATGACACTACCTACCTCACTGTCGGGCACACATCTCCGAAAGATTTGGTCAGCATAATATTTGAATAAGTATGGGTCATCCCAATAAAAATTTTCACCTCTCATCAAAAATTTCCTTCTATCTTGGTGTGTCCATTGAGGCGGCATCTTTCCTGTTACAAGAAAGTTGACTATGTTAGCAAACCAAGGCATGGAATTGACAGAAAATAAAAATTCATCAAGAAAAGAATCATTGATAGGTGTGCTATCAAAAGGTGAGCCTGTTGTAAGTCTGGACAAATGATCAGCGATAACATTTTCGGCTCTTTTCTTATCTTTTATTATGATGTTGAATTCTTGAAGCAACAAGATCCACCTTATCAATCTTGGTTTGGCATCCTGCTTAGACATCAAATATCTAAAAGCAGAATGATCAGTGAAAATCATAATAGAAGAACTAATTAAGTAAGATCGAAATTTGTCCAGTGCAAAAATTATAGCAACTAGTTCTTTTTCAGTAGTGGTGTAATTCATTTGTGCACTGTTTAAAGTTCTACTTGCGTAACAAATCACATGAGGCTTACCTTCCTTTCTTTGGCCTAAAATAGCACCCACAGCAAAATCACTAGCATCACACATTAACTCAAAAGGCAAAGACCAGTCAAAAGATTGCACATGATAGGAGTAGATGTCAGAAGACCAATTAATTTTTCAAAAGATTTTTGACATTCTTGAGTCCAATCAAATGGTGCATCTTTCAACAAAAGATTACATAATGGTCTAGATATGGCACTAAAGTCCTTAATGAATCTTCTGTAAAATACTGCATGTCCTAAAAAGGAACGAACTTCTCTGACTGTTTTTGGGGAAGGAAAATGAGCAATTAATTCAACTTTGGCCTTATCAACTTTAATTCCTTTAGAAGATATCACATGACCTAACATTATTCCTAAGGTAACCATGTAATGACATTTTTACCAATTTAGCACAAATCCTTTTTCTTCGCATCTTTTAAGAACTTTTTTCAAATTATCAAGACAATTTTCAAAAGAATTTCTAAAAACTGTCAAATTATCCATGAAAACCTCTAAATAATGCTCAATCATGTCACTAAAAATGCTTAACATGCATCTTTGAAATGTTGTCGAAGCATTACAAAGGCCAAAAGGCATTTTTCTATATGCAAAAGTACCAAAGGGACATGTAAAAGTGGTCTTTTCTTGATCTTCTAATGCAATTAGTATTTGATTATAACCCAAAAAACTATCAAGAAAATAGTAGTATGGATGTCCTGCTACCCTTTCCAGAATTTGATCAAGAAATGGTAAGGGGAAATGATCTTTCCTAGTAGCAGCATTTAATTTTCTAAAATCAATACACATACGCCAACTAGATGAGACTCGCGTAGGTATTAATTCACCCTTATCATTTTCAACCACTGTTATTCCAGATTCCTTAGGCACAACTTGTGTAGGATTTACCCATTGACTATCAGAGATAAGATAGATAATTCCAACATCAAGCAATTAAGGACTTCAGCTCTAACTACCTCTTTCATGTATGGATTTAATCTTCTTTGAGGTTGTTGAGAAGTTTTAGCATTATCCTCTAAATGTATTCTATGTGTACAAATTAATGGATTAATAAATTTTATGTCCTTTAATATCCATCCAATTGCACTTTTATGCCTTTTAAGTACTTCTGTTATCATACCTTCTTGTTTTTCAGTAAGAGACGAAGAAATTACCACTGGAAAGTTTTGCTTTTCTCCCAAAAATGTGTACTTCAACCCAGCAGGTAATGACTTTAGTTCCAGTGTGGGTACTTCTTCATGGGCATTATCATTCATGGGTTTTAGCTCTTCAAATCTTGGCTTCCATCCCTTGTACTCCATTGCTGTGTACAATCAAGCAAAAGCATATTTTAGAGATATCATCTTCTAATTGCATGCCTGAATCAAATGAATTGACTAAACAAATTTCTAATGGGTCAGAAGAACTCCTTGTTTGAAGATGATCATCTATAATGGCTTCAATTCCTTCAACTTCCTTCTTTTCATCAAGGACTTCTTGTGGTTGCTTGCACATGTTAAAAACATTGAGCTCCAGTGTCATGTTTCCAAATGTTAGCTTCACCACTCCATTTCTGCAATTTATCAAAGCATTTGATGTTGCTAAAAATGGACGACCTAAAATAATAGGAATTGACTTGCAACTATCAACCATAGGTTCAGTATCCAAGACAATAAAATCCACAGGATATATGAATTTATCAACTTGAACTAACACATCTTCCACTATTCCTCTTGGAATTTTAATTGATCTATCAGCAAGTAGAAGAGTTACAGAAGTTAGTTTTAACTCACCCAAGTTGAGTTGCTGATAAACTGTATATGGAAGCAAATTGACACTAGCACCAAGATCAAGTAGAGCTTTTTCAATTTTATGTTCTCCAATAATGCATGAAACTGTAGGACAACCAGGGTCTTTATATTTTAACACATTATTATTCTGAAGAATGGAGCTTACCTATTCAGCCAAAAATGCTTTCTTTTTCACACTTAATTTCCTTTTAACAGTGCACAAGTCCTTCAAATATTTAGCATAATAAGGAATCTGTTTGATAGCATCTAACAAAGGAATATTGATTTTCATTTGTTTCAAAATTTCAAAAATTTCAGTGTGGTGGTCCAATTTCTTTGGATTATTCAATGCTTGAGGAAATGGGGGTGAAGGCGAGAGTTTAGTCTCCTTTTGGTCAACTTCTTCATTTTCTTGGGGAATTGGTTCATCTTCTTTCTCACAAGATTCGGGAATTTGTTTTTCAACAACCTTTCCACTCCTAAGAGTTATCACTGACTTGACTTGGTCCATTTGTTGGTTTTCTAAACTCCCCTCATTTAGACTATACTGACCCTTGGGATTTGGTTGAGGTTGAGAAGGAAATTTTCCTTTCTCATGAATGGTGAGTGCAGAAGAAAGTTTAGCAAGAGTGTCTTTTATGTCATTCATGGTTTGATTGTTTTGTTTATTAATGGCCTCTTGCTTTTCTATGAATGCATGCAGTGTTTCTTCAAGATTTTTCCTATATGGTCGGACATAAGGTGCATATCCTTGAGAAGTTTGAGAGACCAGTTGTGCCTGAGGAGGTAGTGGTTACACAAATTGTGACTGATTATTATTCCTCCAACTGAAGTTCGGGTGATTTCTCCATCCCGGATTGTATGTATCTAAAAAAGAAGTAAATGACTTTTTAAAATTATTCATTGCATTTACTTGCTCATGTACAACTTCTTTAAAAACAAGAATGTTAGGACATTCGTATGTTGAGTGTCCTAAGTCATCACAAATGCCCCAAATTTCTTTATTTTGTAGAGATTTGATTTCTTTTGCTTTTCTTAATTCCATGGCTTCAACCATTCTAGCCAAACTGGCAAACCTAGCATTTAGATCATCCTCTTGACTAAGGCGATATTTTCCTTTATTAGCACTTACAAGGTTAGATCTAATTGAATTTTCAGAAGGATTAATACTATGCCAAGATTGAGAATTTTCAGCCAACTGGTTTATATAGTCTAAAGCTTCATCAGGTTCTTTATCAAGAAACTCACCATTGCACATTGTTTCCACAAATTGTTTAGTTTCAAGTGTTAACCTTCATAAAAGAAGCTTATAGTGCGCCATTTTTCAAAACTATGATGTGGGCAAGAATTTAACAAATCTTTAAACCGTTCCCAACATTGAAAATATGCTTCATTTGAATTTTGAAAAAAAAAATTGGATTTATCTTTTCATAGCATTGGTTTTATGTATTGGAAAAAATTTCTTTAAGAACTCACCTTGCATTTCTTGCCATGTGCCAATTGATCTTAGTTTCAAAGTGTTAAGCCAAGTTTTTGCTTTATCTTTTAAAGAAAAAGAAACAATTTAAGCTTAACAATCTCTTCAGTGCAATTTTGGTCATTGAAAGCAATATATACTTCCTCAAATTCTTTCAGATGTAAATATGGACTTTCAGATTCTAAACCATGAAAATTATGAAGTAAAAAAATCATACTTGGCTTAAATCTAAAATTGTTAGCATTGAGTGGAAAGATAAAACATGATGGACTAAAATTTTAAGGTGCTTGCAAATATTCACGCATTGTTCGCAACGGTTGATTTTTATGTTCATCATGTACACTTTCATTATCAGTCATTGCGTCAATTATGTGTGATTGTAATTCAAACAAATCAATATATAAAGTACCAGAATTAATTTTAACTAAACGATCAGAATTTAAATCACGATACCAATTAAGCATAAATACATAAATAACTTAAAATAAATAAATAAAAATAATGTACAAGCTGGCGGTATAACCCGTCATTAAATATTAACAAGGATGTGGCATAAACTAACCACTCAATAAATATTAACAAGTAAAAAGTTAGATAACTGATAAATTAAAAAGTTAGATAATTAGAGAGTTAATAATTAGTAAGTTAGAAAGTGCAGAAAATAAATTACAGAAAGTAAATTGTAGAAAATAAATTTAAAATATAAAAATCGGAGAGAGCGAGCCCCACCAGAGTTGACGAAAGAGAAGAGAAGAAGAAAGATTATTTCATTATGTTAGAAAACAATAATAAATAATAAAAAATAAAAAGTTAGAGTACGAGAAAATAAAAGATGTAAATTAAAAAGTTAGAGTGCACAGAAAATAAAAGTTAGTAAGCAGAAAATAAATGACATAAATTTAAAAATTAGAAAGTTAGTATGTTAGCAAGTTAGTAGGTTAGTAAGTTAGATAGTTAGAAAGTTAGTAATGAAACTGAATGCTCCGGTGAAGGAGAAGAGAGAATAGATTTTATTAAAGAAAAAGAACTTCAATAAATTAAAACTTCTAATCAAGTCCCCGGCAACGGCGCCAAAAACTTGACTACAGGATTTAAAGATGCAAACTCAAGTGCAGTTGTCTCAAGTAATAAATTTCTCGGGAGTCCGAGGTCGATCCACGGGGAATTGATGAAGAAAAATTAATTGAAGTAAGAAAAGGATTTGTCATAACACCAAAAGTAATAAAAGATGTTTACAAATGAATTTAAGAACTTGCTTGGGTTAGGAAATCCACTCTTGGTAATAAATTAAAGGTAAGATTATTTCTCTTTATAACTCAATTGAAATCCACACACGACGGAGGTTCTAATCGGAAAATATAACATTCAAAGTTCAATTATATATGCAATCATATTATGATTCCTTTAATTATCTACCAACATTTGTAAATGAGTTCAAGCATTCACTGTGCCAATCCTATTGTCTACAATAAATCAAGATCTCCATTATACAAAGAAGGTTTCTAAATTGATTGGAAACAAAATACAACATATATAATGTCCATTTGATAATATATCATTTAAGCACAAGAAATAGAATAATCTAACCTTATTTCATTACCAAGAGCTTCATTCTTTCACCCAAGCAAGATGAAGATTTAGTTACTCATAGATAAGAAGAAAGAAATAGAGAAGAAGAGAAAGATGAACATAACTTCAATTTAGAACAAGAGAAAATTACAACAAAGGAAAACAATAAACAAGTATAACCATAACTTGTAAAAACTAAGCCTAACACCAAGAGCACCAAATGATCAGCCAATGGTGCCTTTTATAGAGGATTAGGGATACAAAATGACAAAGGAGATGATTAAGAGTAGGTGGATGAGTGGATGAATAAGTGGAAAATGCCAAACAGTGAGTTGGTAAGTGAAAAATTATTGAGATTCTTTGTCTCTAAAATCATTCAGTATTGATCTCATGGATGCCATCAGAATGAAGTAATATGGTCTTCATGAAAGTTGTAGCATTTTGTCTCAGCTTTCCAATGGCACCAAAATCATCCAAAAATTCATCCTACAGCCCAAGATATGACCCAATTACTGCAGACTGTTCAGGCCCAATTTCAGCACCTCTATTTTGACTTCCAGACCCAATATCACCTCCAAGCTGTCCGAATGAGCTCTTATGTTCTTCATGAAAGTTGTAGATATGGGTCTTAACTTTCAACTCTCCAAATTTCAGCCCAAGAAAGTTCCTACAGGTCGAGTTATGCCCTGATTACTGTACAATATTTAGGTTCCAGTCACAAAACTCGTGTTCTGACTTCCAAGCCCAATTAGCTCTACTAGGTGTCTGAATGAGACTTTGAGCTCTTCATCAAAATTGTAGAGTTTTCTCTCAGCTTTCTTACAAGGTAAAATTCATAATTTCTAGACATCTAGAACTCAAGATATGACTAAAATACAGAAACAGTGTAAGACCCAAATAATACTGAAAAAATCAATTAAGTCCAATTTGAGTCCAATCTTACAAAACATAACCAGGCTTAATCAATTAAGTATATGAAGAGTGTAAATGACTAAAAATGAGAGTTTATTAATGTATAAAATATGTGATTATCAGTATACGTTGAACGACCTCTAGGTTTTGAAAATTATAAACTGCCTAACCATGTTTTCAAACTAAAGAAGACCTTATATAGCTTAAAACAAGCTCTTAGAGCATGATATGAAATGTTGAGTAAATTTCTTTTAGAAAATGATTTTACGAGAGGAAAAGTTGATATAACCTTTTTTTATTAAAAATAAAAAGCATGATATACTCCTTGTACAAGTATATATAGACGATATTATCTTTGGTGCCACTAACGAAACTCTGTGTAAGGATTTTGTTAATATCATGCAAAGTGAATTTGAGATGTCCATGATGGGAGAGCTCAATTTCTTCCTTGGGCTTCAAATTAAGTAATCAAGGAATGGAACCTTTATTAGCCAATCCAAGTATTGCAAAGAGATTCTCAAAAGATTTGGAATAGACAACTCGAAGCATATGGACACACCAATGAGCACCTCGTATTACTTGGACAAGGATGAAGTAGGTAATCCCATAGAAATCACTAAGTACAGAGGTATGATTGGATCCCTTCTTTATCTCACTTCTAGTAGACTTGATATTATATTTAGTGTATGCATGTGTGCAAGATACCAAGCTAATCCTAAAGAATTACACTTAAGTGTAGTTAAACGAATTACGAAATATCTTGGTGGCACTTCACAAGTGGGCTTATGGTACCCCAAGGGTGCCAATCGTAGTTTTATTGGTTATTCCGACTTCAATTTTGCTGGATGCAAATTAGATAGGAAAAGCACTAGTAGGACATGTCACCTGCTTGTCAGCTCTTTAGTTTCTTGGCATAGCAAGAAACAAAATAGTATAGCATTGTCTACTGCTCAGGCTGAATATATTGTAGCCAGAAGTTGTTGTGCCCAAATCCTATGGATGAAGCAACAACTTCTAGACTTTGGGCTTTAGCTAGATCACATCCCTATAAGATGTGACAATACTAGTGCAATCAATTTGACCAAAAATCCAATTATGCATTCTAGGTCTAAGCACATTGAGATAAGACATCATTTCATTAGGGATTATGTTCAAAAAGGTGATTGTGTACTAGAATTTGTTGAAACAACAAACCAACTTGCTGATATTTTCACAAAACCTTTGCCTAAAGATACCTTCTTTCACTTAAGAAGAGAACTTGGAATTTTGGATCAATCTTGCATATAATTTTATATTTAATGATTATTTATTGATTTATTTAATCTTAAATTATTATTGATTTGAGCGTCGGAGATATCCCAAAATTTGTTTTGCAGGTACATTATCATTGGGTAAGCTTCTTATTCGTGAATTTCATCTCTGAACGTGTTTACTGATGTATTTCTAATAGGTTTATTCGAATAAAATTATGGTTATTCGAATAAACTCAATCAATTGCTTAGCAATATGTGTTGCATAATAGTTCTATTCGAATAAAACTCAATTTATTCGAATAAACTGTGAACCAGCAGCCACAGTTTTTATAATTGATGTATGCTCTATTTGAATAGACCTGTACTTATTCGAATAAACTGCTCTCTAATTCTGTTTCTCATAGTATTTGGTTCTATCTTATTCGAATAAGCCCTAGTTTATTCGAATAAGTATGATGCCTGTGTTTTTGTGCTTTTATGCCTTTATTCGAATAAACAGTGACTTTATTCAAATAAAAATAAAGTTAGTGACTTCATCCTGTGTTTGCTTATAGCTTTCTTACTCGAATAAGAGACAACTTATTCGAATAATGGTTTGCCAGCAGCCCTTTCTCATTTCTGTTTATTCGAATAACAAAAGGTTTATTTGAATAAACCTTGGAAGAAACACCATGGCCTTTGAGCTTCCACGCAAGTTTATTCGAATAACATCTTTGCTATTCGAATAAACTCGGGCTGTAACACCCCCAAAAAGTGTTTGTTTAATCATAAATGATCATTTTATAATATTCTTGATTTTTAGGAATTTTTCTAGAATTTTCTGGAAACGATAAATATTTTAATATATTTCTTGTTTTGCGTGTACATTGAGCAGAAACCTGCTGGCGTCAGTGTAACACTCCGAAAATCATTTATTTTATCATAAATAGTCATTTTCTAATATTTATGAATTATGTGAATTTTTCTGGAATTTTTCGGAAACGATGAATATTTTAATATATTCCTCATTTTGCGTGCGTGCTGAGCGGAGCCGGGAAGATGCAATATTTTTCCTATGGCTGGTAAACTCTAAATTGTGGACATGTCGACGGGAGATCTTACTAAACCCGAAGCTGGGCACAATTTACGAGGTTTGCATTTTTCGAGGTTTTTACCCGATAAATGAAGTCGCGGAACCATAAAATCATTCGATGGGCAATAAAATATTATTTTCATCATCTGTAACTCTTCTACACTGGGGGAAAAATAATACTGACAGTGTAAATATTTATCTGTGTTAGTGTGCTTGATTAGGAGATAAACTTACTTTCACTTTATCGTGAAACGTGCGAAACTTCTCTTGTAAGCTTGGAGAAAGCTTCTTGGAAATTTCCTTTCCCTCTTTCCCCATGCAAAGGACACTCTCCCTTCTCTCTCTCCTCACCTCACGGCTGCAGCCCACATTTTGGGGGTAAATTAGTTTTGCTTTCACTAATTAATTCCATCACATTATTTCAAATTAACCTAAAGCACTTTCTCTCTCTACTCCCACTCATCTTCTTCATTTTGCATTTTCTCCTCCTTCTCTCTAGGAGAGCTACGACCAGCAGCTCCTTTCCCCCTCATCCTTCACAAAATTTTCAACCAACACCATTTTCTTAATCCTCTCCATCTCGTAAACACTTTTCTTGCTTGTGGCACTTTGAAAATCCACCATTTTCACCATCTTCTTCA
This sequence comes from Ormosia emarginata, assembly GCA_029884605.1. NCBI lineage: Eukaryota > Viridiplantae > Streptophyta > Magnoliopsida > Fabales > Fabaceae > Ormosia > Ormosia emarginata. Next base: position 3,209,623 of record JAQQTP010000082.1, on the reverse strand, counting down.
AGCTTCAAGCTTAGGGTCTTTGGGTAAGTTTCTTGACTCTTCACTCCCTCTCTTCATTTTCATTTTCAAGGTCCTCTTTGTGACCATCTACACTTCATTTCTCAAGCCTTTGTGCTATTTTAACCAAGTTGAAATTTCTAGGGTTTTGGTGGCACCCAATCCGAAATTTGCAAGGATTTCTTGGAGGCTTCTCTTGATTTCTTCACTTTGGTAAGAGGAAGACACTCCTCCTTAACCTCTATTAGCATCTAGGAACCTTGTTTGTGGTTGATTTTGAGAAAACCCTAATGAGGGTTATTCTTTGATTACATGACTAGTATATTTACATGTTGTTTGAAATTAGTTTATGTTGTTGGATTGATTGTTGATGTGTATTTGTATATTGGAATGGATTGGATGACATGAAATGGAAAAAAAAAATTGATGTGGGATTTTGACGAGCGCCGAACTCAGTCAAAATTATAACCGAAGTTATTACCTAAGCTTGTAGCACAGTGACAACACCGGATCGTCTCCTCAAGGATCGTAAATGCAATTTAATCAAATCAAGTAAAAGTTAGCAAAGGGGGGTTTGATAGTTTAAGATCGCACTTAACAAAATTAAAGGAAGAAATGATAAATAAAGAGTAGTCAATTTAGAAACCTATCCAAGATTGGGTGGATTCAATCATAGACCCTTCATAGAACACTTGAAGCGCAATTGAATTGTTAATTTGGATCTAACCGAGATCTCTGCATCAAATCCAGAATTCATACTAGACGATCGTCTAGAATTCAATTAACAAGTGATAAACACAAATCCGCAATCGCACCATTCATGAAAATCTATGTTAATTTCAAGTACCGAATTCAATTAACTTAGGCACAAATCAGTAACCTAACCTCTTCAATTTTGTGATTAATTTAGATCAATCAGTTCTAAGTTTCATCACAAATCTCAATCTTCATTTATGTGATTAGTTTAGATCAATCAGTTCTAAGTTTCATCACAAATCTCAATCTTAAACCAAGATCAATCAGATCAACATAAATAGAATCACCATTCATGCATTCAAGATCAAGAAGAAGAAAAAGAAGAAGAAAGAGGAATTCAATTACAAATCAAATACAATGCATAACCAAGGTCTCAAGAATCCAAACCACAATCTCTTCAAGAGTTCTAAATTAACCCAAAGTAGCTTAGCCCTCCATTACCATGAAGGGGAGCATCAAAATATACAAAACTATGAGAAACTATGAAGAAGCAAGAAGAAACTTAGAGAGAAATGAAGGAGAATTTACATGTTGTTCATGATAAATGGTGCCTTTTATAGAAGTCTAAGGTAACAAAATGACAAAGGGAAGTGGGTGGATGAGTGGGTGAGTGAGTGGAGTGTTTGAGTGGATGGATTAGTGGGTTGGTTTAGTGGATTGGTTTAGTGGATGAGTGAGTGGAATGGTTGAGTGGTTGAATTAGTGAAAAATGCCAAAGGACTTTTGGTGAGTGGGAAATAATGGACATGAATGGGTGAGTGGATGGATTAGTGGATGAGTGGGTGGAGTGGTTAAGTGGTTGGATTAGTGTATGAGTGGATGAGTGGGTGAGTTAGTGGATGAGTGGATGAGTGGATTAGTGGATGGATGAGTGGATTAGTGGATGGATGAGTGGGTGGTTGAGGACGAAAATTTCGTGTCTGACTTGGAAGCCAAAAACGACCCACTATACTTCAGAACCACGAAAAGTGTTCTTCATGAAAGTTGTAGATCCTTGTCTTGGCTATAAAATGGATAGCTGGTTCGTCCAATTTGGCTTCCTTAAGCCCAAGATATGTCCCAAATACCGTAGGTTGCTCAAACCCAACTTCAGCACCTCTGTTCCGACTTGCAAGCTCAAAATGACCTACTAGACTTCTTTTTCTCAAAATGTGTTCTTCATGAAAGTTGTTTATTTGGATCTTGACTATCCAATGTCCAAATTTCAGCCCATCTCCATTATTACATCTTGAGATATGATTTTTTTGAGTGCACACTGTTCGGATTCTACTGACAGAACCCGTATTCTGACTTCCATGTCAACTTAGGTCCCTTAGACATCTGAATCAGACTTCGAGCTCTTCATCAAAGTTGTAGAGCTTCCTCTTAGCTTTCCTACAAGGTAAAATTCATGTTCATCAGATATTAGGAACTCAAGTTATGGCCAAAATACAGAAACAGTGTCAAATCTCAATAATGCTGAAAATATTCAATTAGGACCAATTTGAGCTCAAACTCACAAAATCATACCAAACTCAATCAATTAAGAATATGGAGAGTGTAAATGACTAAACATAAGGGTTTCTTAATGAATAAAATATGTGATTATCAAATTCCCCCACACTTAGCTTTTTGCACTCCTGGGCAAAACTCAAGACCAAAATTTTACAATCAAGAAGAACAACCAAAGGTTCAAGGGATCAAAACATTCATGAGTTAACAATTCTCCACATCTCAAACCAACAAGCAAGGTATCTTCAACATGAATCGAGAATGATAGATCTTCACAAGATTCCCTCTCAATCTCTCAAGTGTTTAAAGGGTAGGTATTTCACTCAATTCAACCCATGAAAATTGCACTATCATAAGCTTGCTTATCTTCTACTTCTCCACTACTCAAAACACATGCACACACAAATCATGAGGACTTTATTCAAGGTTGTAGTGAGGTCAAGGTAACAAGAGAGGATAAAATGGATATGAGAAGATAAATACTAAAGAGAATAAAAGCAAATGAGAGCTGAATTCAAATAACAAGCATAAAAGTTCATCCCAACTCTAGTGTATATCCCTTTACATATTCATTTCCCAATCCTTTTTTTTTTTTTTTTTTAAACACTTGGTTTTTTTTATCTTTTTTTTTTTCTTTTTCTTTTATATATATGAACATAACTATATACATACATTTTTTTTTCTTTTTGGGCACTCTTTTCTTTTTCAACAACCATTTTGTACACACACCCCCACACTTGTTCAAAAACTCATCCATTAACCAAGCTAATGCTCTTTTTTATTCCCTAAGGTAAAGTAAGAACACGATTTCTCATTTAAGGCACATAATGAGCTAGAAACAAGGAATGGTCAAATAAGCTCAAAGGGTTAAGCAAAGGAAAATATACAAGGTTGGCGGGAATCAGAGAATTTTCAAGAAGTCAAAAGAGTGCTTGATATCATATTGAAAACAAGGTTGGCTATTTGGTTAAACTAGCTAATTAAGAAAGAGGGCTTCAATCATGTTCATGCATGCAAGTGAAATGTAGCCTCAAAAAGAATCAAAGCAAGTTCTAGAGTGGTCATTAACATGAGTGAAAATCACACAAGAAAGAAGAGAATGACATAAATGTTAAATCCATCCATTAGGCTCAAAATCTCACAAGGTATGCATCCATCAAACTCAATTCATCAATTCAATCATCCATCTCCAAGCATATCAGTTCAAGAAGGGTGAAAAGTTATTCAATCATGCAATGAACCCCTTTTTTTTATTTTTTTTTAACAAAAAAGAAACATGCTAAAATCTCTCCCCCACACTTAATATAAACATTGTCCTCAATGTGAAAGTGATAAATAAAACGGAAAGAAAAGAGCAACATAACCTGATGAGGGCGAGATAATGGCAAGCAGAAAAGATGCGTAAGAATCAAAGCTGCAACAGAACCTGAAAACTCACAAAACAAATGAGTAAAATGTAAAACCAAAATAACATGACTGGAATAATATAAAATTAAAGAGGAAATGCGGGTCTTTTAGAGTCGATTCCCAAGGTCTGTAACACTTCTATTCATCTCTGAAGAGATTCCACAATTAAGAAGTTCATGATGTACCAGGCCACAAGAATGCATCTCAAGAGTCAGTAAGTTATACCTTATTGACTCCTTACTCACCATTTAAAGTAAAGTATGTTTTTATCTTCTCGGATTATAAAACCATCCCCAAAGATCTTGAAAACAAATCTAGTTGGGTTGCCTCCCAATAGCGCTTGTTTAACGTCGTTAGCTCGACGTTGGGACACTTCTTAGTGATCTTTATAATGTGGATGGTAAAAGCCCATCACTTTTACTTCCACATTTTTCGGCTTGAGATGGTGTCCATTGGTCTTATTAAGTGAGGTTAGTGAAAAGACTCCACCAGGATCCCATTGGTTGAAACGTGATGACCAGGTTATGGTTGACACAACATGATAGCTTCCACTACGGTCCCATTGGTTGAAGTGTAACGACCAAGTGAAGCTTGAAGCATGAGGGGTTCACATTGGGCTCCCATTGGTCTTTCTTAATTTCCTTGACTTCACCAATGGCATGCAACACGTGTAATTTTGCAATCCTGCTTTCATTGATAATCTGCCGGACCATGGCCCAAAAACAAAATCCACTTCAGAATTCTTGTCATATGTCTTTGTCTTTCCTCATTCTTTGAAAATTCCTCAATGGCCTTCAACTCCACCTCCCTATGTGTTTCGATTCTCAGAATCGCATTGTTGATAGACCCTTCAATATCATTAGATGTTGCGTAAACAGAATCATTAGCTTTCAAATATGCAGAAATCTCAGCACACGTAACACATTTTATATCACCGTCATAATCAGTACATGAGTTGCAATTGATAGAATCATCAAAACCAATTAAATCGGAAATTCAAAGACACAACTCATCATGAGTTTCCTCAACTAAATCTGCAGTAAATCAATATGACAATTAGAATGCAAGGAGTTGGGAATTGTTTGGGAAGAGAGTTGGTCTGACTCTTGACTTCTCAGTTCATTAATAGTGGTTGTCATCTGCTTAATTTGGGTTGTTAAATCCTGAATAGTGGCAGTGAAATTCTGCTGGAACTCAATTTGGGTTTTCATCAAGTCCTCCCATGAAGGCTCAAGTTTTATGGTTGATGGACTTGTTATCTGCTGGAATGGCTGCTCATATTGAAATGATTGTTCTTTGTAGTGATGCCGTATTGCCATATCCCAGATCCGGATAGTATTCCACTAGGGTTGTATGTATTGAAGAAGGGTCATAACTCTGTTGTTCTTCTTGAACTGTGGTTCATCAGGAAAATAACCAGCTGCTACAACAAATTGATCTGGAAAAACAGAACTACCATACTGAAGTGTAGGGCATGTATATGTGGGGTGAGATGAACAAAAACAAATGTTACACACAAGTGTAGCTTCTGCACAGGTAATTGTTGTCTCACTACTATATGTCTTACCAAAGAAGTCAACTCCTCAAGTTTTGACTCCATTATGCATGGTCCATTGTTAGAAAAGTTAATAAAAAGCAAAGGTTAGTAAAAACACTTAAAATGAAAAGATTACACTTACTAATCCCCGGCAACGGCGCCAAAATTTTGACGAGCGCCGAACTCAGTCAAAATTATAACCGAAGTTATTACCTAAGCTTGTAGCACAGTGACAACACCGGATCGTCTCCTCAAGGATCGTAAATGCAATTTAATCAAATCAAGTAAAAGTTAGCAAAGGGGGGTTTGATAGTTTAAGATCGCACTTAACAAAATTAAAGGAAGAAATGATAAATAAAGAGTAGTCAATTTAGAAACCTATCCAAGATTGGGTGGATTCAATCATAGACCCTTCATAGAACACTTGAAGCGCAATTGAATTGTTAATTTGGATCTAACCGAGATCTCTGCATCAAATCCAGAATTCATACTAGACGATCGTCTAGAATTCAATTAACAAGTGATAAACACAAATCCGCAATCGCACCATTCATGAAAATCTATGTTAATTTCAAGTACCGAATTCAATTAACTTAGGCACAAATCAAGAATCTAACCTCTTCAATTTTGTGATTAATTTAGATCAATCAGTTCTAAGTTTCATCACAAATCTCAATCTTCATTTATGTGATTAGTTTAGATCAATCAGTTCTAAGTTTCATCACAAATCTCAATCTTAAACCAAGATCAATCAGATCAACATAAATAGAATCACCATTCATGCATTCAAGATCAAGAAGAAGAAAAAGAAAGAAAGAGGAATTCAATTACAAATCAAATACAATGCATAACCAAGGTCTCAAGAATCCAAACCACAATCTCTTCAAGAGTTCTAAATTAACCCAAAGTAGCTTAGCCCTCCATTACCATGAAGGGGAGCATCAAAATATACAAAACTATGAGAAACTATGAAGAAGCAAGAAGAAACTTAGAGAGAAATGAAGGAGAATTTACATGTTGTTCATGATAAATGGTGCCTTTTATAGAAGTCTAAGGTAACAAAATGACAAAGGGAAGTGGGTGGATGAGTGGGTGAGTGAGTGGAGTATTTGAGTGGATGGATTAGTGGGTTGGTTTAGTGGATGAGTGAGTGGAATGGTTGAGTGGTTGAATTAGTGAAAAATGCCAAAGGACTTTTGGTGAGTGGGAAATAATGGACATGAATGGGTGAGTGGATGGATTAGTGGATGAGTGGGTGGAGTGGTTAAGTGGTTGGATTAGTGTATGAGTGGATGAGTGGGTGAGTTAGTGGATGAGTGGATGAGTGGATTAGTGGATGGATGAGTGGATTAGTGGATGGATGAGTGGGTGGTTGAGGACGAAAATTTCGTGTCTGACTTGGAAGCCAAAAACGACCCACTATACTTCAGAACCACGAAAAGTGTTCTTCATGAAAGTTGTAGATCCTTGTCTTGGCTATAAAATGGATAGCTGGTTCGTCCAATTTGGCTTCCTTAAGCCCAAGATATGTCCCAAATACCGTAGGTTGCTCAAACCCAACTTCAGCACCTCTGTTCCGACTTGCAAGCTCAAAATGACCTACTAGACTTCTTTTTCTCAAAATGTGTTCTTCATGAAAGTTGTTTATTTGGATCTTGACTATCCAATGTCCAAATTTCAGCCCATCTCCATTATTACATCTTGAGATATGATTTTTTTGAGTGCACACTGTTCGGATTCTACTGACAGAACCCGTATTCTGACTTCCATGTCAACTTAGGTCCCTTAGACATCTGAATCAGACTTCGAGCTCTTCATCAAAGTTGTAGAGCTTCCTCTTAGCTTTCCTACAAGGTAAAATTCATGTTCATCAGATATTAGGAACTCAAGTTATGGCCAAAATACAGAAACAGTGTCAAATCTCAATAATGCTGAAAATATTCAATTAGGACCAATTTGAGCTCAAACTCACAAAATCATACCAAACTCAATCAATTAAGAATATGGAGAGTGTAAATGACTAAACATAAGGGTTTCTTAATGAATAAAATATGTGATTATCAGATTTCCATTGGGTGGCCATGGTTTTGGGGCTAAGAAGATGGGATCTTTGTGAACAAATTTTAATAAGTGAATGACTTAATTAATCAAGTATGTAATATAAAATCAATGGAATGGAAAAATTGGGAATTGAATCCCCTAGGGAGGCCACGGCCTCTAGGGCTTTTTGGGGCTTAATCATGCAATTTTAGGTAACCTTGGAACTTAGATAATTAAAGGATTAAAACATAGGAAACAGGTTAGGAAATTAGCAAATTTGGAAGAATTAGATACAATTAGAGATTCATAAATTTTAAAGAACCAAGAATGAAACTTGTCATAAAACTTTAAACAATTCTACAAGAGCAAGAACAAGAGAGTGTGAGACTTTGAGACCTTAGAATGACCTTCTAAGTGTATGAGAATAAATTGCATTAGAAAATTGAAATTAATTATGGAAACTCATTTAGTGACGGATCTTGTAAGAGAGGCAAATCTTAAATAAGAATTCATAATGGACCTTAAAAATGTATTACCTTATTTGATTTCAATATTATGATATTGTGGGTCCGTGTGAGTGACCAATGATATGTTGATGCTTATTTTGGCCAATTGTGGCATATTATGGAATAGTATGTGATGATGACCATGCATGTTCATGCATAGAGTCTTATGCATTGTGAATGTCCAATGGACTGTTGTAAGGCCAAGTTGCCTAGGAGATTGAACACACCTTAGTGCGGGTGCGAGTAGACTAGTGTAGGTCATGTTACGACCTTGGGGGCGTCAGGGTGCGGGTACCTCGCAATGGGCAGTTGGTAGCTCTCCTGTCCGTGGGGTAAACCGATACAAACGCACCGACGATTCGGACCGAGACATTGTCCTATATCGTGATCTAGCATAGACTATCTGTACAATGCCTAAATGTACACGTGGAAAACTGTTAAGTTATAGCACTTTGGCCTCGGCAGCCAAGTTGCAGACGTGTCTCATGATCTTTCTCTCCGACTGTTTGAGTCTAGCTCCATGGAGTAGGAAATTGAGTACAGTGTGCATATGCATCATGAGATGTTACACTATATGATAGTTACTGCTTTATGTGAATTTGAACTGTTTATTTATTATTATAACGACTGACTGCCTAGAGCTGTTTACCTGCTTACTGATATATTTACTGCCTATTATTATTATTATTATTTTGGAATGCTATATGGGTGCGTTGCGCCGTATTGGTTTCTGGCTGCTATAATTGGTAATGATGGTAGGATGTCTTACCTCTTCCCTGTATTTCTGTTATTTGTTGCCTGTGCGTATATTGTATCTATCGAAGACGACAGCAAGGAGGTTGAAGCTCCCAATTTCCCCGGCTTCTGGCCCGATCGAGATTAGCACTTACTGTGGAGCATGGAGGCACGTATGCGCGAATTCCTGGGTGATGTGCGTCTGACCTTCCTTGAGGGGGCCAAAGTGTTAGTATATTAACTTGAGTTCCAATCGTTGTGTCTACCTGGGGAACGTGTCGATTTCTTTAGCCTGGAGACGTCATGAGACGCCGATTATACATGCTACATTAGCCTACGCTTGAAGTTTTATCTGCCCATCCGGGACATGTGGGGTGACCGCTACTACACCCCGCAGGAGGACTCTTTTGATTCCACTGCTCGGGCTCTGGCTCGTGGCTCTGTGGTTCCTATGGAGGTTTCCTCGGATGAGGATGACCCCGCTGAGGATCCTGATACGGTCCCTCCTCCTCTGAGGGACTGACATTATTAGTAGCTGCTGATGGCTGCCAGTGTTTTATTTTGGGGGCCTGATATTTTATTTTTGGTGGGCTGTATATTCTGATATCTTGGGGATGTATATGTATGATCCTTTGGGCAGGTATAGTTTTGCTTTTTTGGAAATTCCAGGCTTGTATCTAAAACACAATTGATGTATATATATATATATCATGTTATTCAGATGTAAATTTTACCTTCTGTCTTACTCTTTATTATTATTCACATTTCGTCATTTCGTTTTATTGATTAACCAAAAAAAAGAATATATACCGCCTTTCTACTCACGTACTAATGAATCGGACAAATTAACTTTAACTAAAATGAACCGGGTCTTAATTTCACAAAATTTTATTTTCCGCATTTTTCTTCTATTTGACAATGTGACATTCCCTCCCGAAAAAGGGCGTTACACGGGCTCTCTATTTAAAGCCCACCGTGTGTATCTTTCATTCAATCATTTCTTTTCCCTCTCTTTCATCTTTCTCTCTATTTTCTACACCTAGAATCTCCTCGTCTCTCACCCATTACCACCATTTTTCTCCACATCCACCATCATCCACCACCATTTCTCATCCAAAACTACCGTAACCACCAACCAAACCCCTTTTCACCATCATTCTTTTCTTAAACCTCCTTTTTTAGCCGCGACTTCCTCTTCCTCTAGAGCAAAATGTCCTCGTAGGAAGACCACACCTTGCAACAACCCGATGGACCTTCGAAGGCTCTTATCTAGTGAGAATGAGTTAGGTCGCTTCATCAGTCACTTTCGAGAGCACAATCTTGTGCAACCGATGTATCTTGACTTGGGCTTCTTCGAGAAAGAAGGTGGGTTTGACTTTCTCAACCTTCTGAACCATCAAGAAGTGCTTTATCTCTGTGCTCAAAAGACTGTTCTCTACCCAAACTTGGTAAAAATGTTCTATTGTAATTTGAAGATTGACGGGGGAGACCTTCACTCTGATGTCTATGATCAACACATGGTGATCACACCCCTGGACTGGGAACAAATGTTTGGGTTGCAAACCATTGGTCGCAACATTGATGAAGACACCAATACTCTTGTCCAAGAGTACAAGAAGACCCAAGCCATTGAAAAGATGTTGAAACCTAGTTTGGCCCTGCCTTTGAAGAGTGTGAAGGGAGGAATGATGAAGAGCCAAGAGAGGCTCTTACATTATGCCTATGCTCATATCATGGCACCTCGAGGAGGCAACTATGCCTACTTGAGCGAAGATGACATCTTCATGATGTGGCTCATAAAGAAAAGCTACCATATTAATTAGCCTATCTTCATCATGAAGCATATGATGAAGGCTAAGGGCAAAGAAAAGTCCGATTTGCCTTATGGATTGATCATTACCGCCTTCCTGGGTAAATACCCCAGATTCTAGAGACTGAGAGGGCAACCAAGCTGACCCATCATCATGTTTTTGGATTTTTCACACTGAACAAAATGAAGATGATCAGATCTTTTGAAGGCTGGGTATACCCAAATGAAGTTGAAGATGATGAACCTGAAGACCTCCCTACTCCACCTGCTGTTGCACCTGCTGATCCACCTCCTGCTGCCCCTGCTCCATTCACCTTGAAGCAAATCATGGCCGCCTTGTAGGATAACATGGCTTATATGGAGAACATCTTCTCTATCCTGTTTGATAGGATAGAAGGTGTAGAGCGTGAGCAGGCTGCCCTACGCAGATTGCTAAGCCCAGGAGCACTTGACTCTCCTCCTCCTCCACCGGAAGCTTATTTCTAGGCTTTGTTTGTTTTTGTTTGTATTGGCTGATTGCTTTCCTATGCAATTGTACATGTATTTTGGCCAATTCAATTATTAATGGATGAGTGTTTTGATATCTATTTGCATTCCATCTTATATATGTTTCTCTGGCTTTAATATATATTATCTGTTATATCTTTTTTATTATGCCAAAAGGGGAGAAAAATAACCAGTAAAATTTGAGAAAAGACAAGTAAATCAAGTACAATTGTTGAATTTCAAAAATAAGGGGGAGTTGTGTACATCTCGGATTTGAATCACCTCTTACGAAAAAGAAGGTGAGTAAGTCTCTCAATTTAATTTTGTGAATTTCAATTTATCTGAACTGATGTTTTTCTCAATGTTAGTTTGTCATCATCAAAAATGGGAGAATGGGATTGCCTATGCAATAGTGAAGATTAGTTTTGATGGTAACAAACATGAAGATGATGAGAAGACCAAGTCCAAGATCTTCAAGATTAGCTTTAGGACTTAGAGTCTCTTTGTACAAAGCATGTCTTTGGATATCTCATTGGTTTTTAAAAGAAAAGATCTAAACCAGTTCTTTAATGAATTTAACGTTCAAAAATGGTTCTTCAAATAAATTAAAAAGTTTTGATGTTTTTGGAAACCACCTAGGCAACTTTTTAGAGTATTTACAAATGTTTTTCAACATGGTTATTCGAATAAAGGTCTCTTTATTCGAATAAACCAAGTCTAGAAAAACTGGTTTTTAAACAGGGTTATTCGAATAACCCTAGGATTATTCGAATAACATTTTCAAAATCCTGTTGCACGTTATTGTTTTTTAAAGTGCTATTCGAATAGCACCTCTACTATTCGAATAGAATGATTTTAGGTTGGCTTCTTTCAAATGAGCTATTCGAATAACCATTGGCTTATTCGAATAGACCTGTTTTACTAAAAACATTTTATAATAGAGTTATTCGAATAACTCTTAGGCTATTCGAATAACACATATCAGTTTTAGTTTTCTGAAGGCTTTTCAAGTTGAGTTATTCGAATAACTCAATAGTTATTCGAATAAATTTGTGACCCTCTGTTTTTGAAAAGATACAAACATTTTCATATTAATTATGGTAATTAATTCTTCCAACGACTATTTCATTCGAGAATTCTATAAATAGAGACATTAGGTCACCTTTGCAAGTTGCCTAACTATCTGAATCAATTCTTGCTTGTTTTAACATATGATTTATAATTTTCTCATATTTTTTATGTTCTTTTTGCTAAAACTTTGAGATATCCTTAAGAGAGCTTCTTAGTACTTCAAGTTGTATTATTTGCTCTTTATAAGAGTTTCTCTTCATCTATTTTCTGCTTCTTTGTAACGAGGATGAGGTATCCCTCAAAGGTTTGTATAAAGATGAGGTATCCCTGAAAAGTGAGGCTTTAGCACAAGGGTAGAGTTTTCTTGTGTGTGAAAAGTGCTCTTATTTGTAAAGGTTGCAAGCACGTGTTTAAACTTGTATTGATAGTGAAAAATCTCGGATAGTGTTTCGAGGACTGGACGTAGGTCACAAGTGGTTTGATGGCTGAACCAGGATAAATATTGTGTCTGTTCTTCTCATCTTTATTTCTTTATTTACTGTAATTTATTTACTATTGCTTATTTGTTTATTTTCTATTCTTAAGGATTTCTATCCTCTCTTTGCATTCATATTCTTTTAAGAAATAGCTTCAATAAAGTTTGATTTATAAGTATTTGCAAAAAGTTTTAAATACTCAATTCACCCCCCTTCTTGAATACTGGAGGCACTTGGTAACATAAAGAAGACTTTCTTCTAGTGCAATGTAATGGAGTATTCAAAGGAAGAAAGCTCAAAATTAAATGACCAATAAATAAGGAGCATCACTCTTTATCTAACTCAATAAGTATCTCTGTCCCTAAACTATTGTGGTATTTTATATGCTATGGATTGTATGATATTTGTTGATAAATCAATCTTAAATGATTAGATGCTTTCCTTACATGCGAAGTATGCTTAGCATTGACAAAATGCCTAATTGAATATTAACTTGCTAATTTGTCATTACATATAGGATGAATAATGTTAGTTCTATACATGCTTTGATCTTTATAGCATATTTCATCAAGGTGAATGTTTGATATCTATGATTATCTTGATCTATGGTTTCTTAGTGGTATAACACCTATGAGAATCATGTTCTTGTTTTGAAAAGAATTTGTGATTTGTTTAAAAAAAATTTTTAAAGCAAAATATCTTATTGTATTTGAAAGAAGCTTTTCAACTTCCATATCCTTGAGAATCATTTGAACTTATCTTAAGACCTTGAAAGTATTTTCACCTCCTATTTGTCTTGAAAATTTAGAAATTTTTGGATATATGCTATAAATGTAGTACTCTTTTCATTTACTTTGAAAAGTTTTATTAAATCTTGAGAGAATATTTAAGAAAGTTTCCAAATAAATCTTTTGAAATATTCTATAAAGCCCTTCTTGATACTTCAAAAGATAAGTCTTGTTCTTCAAAGTGTTTTATTTTCTCAAGGCTCTTGTTCAATGAGAAAAAAATGAGATGTACTATCAGATGTTCCTTTGACGTGGGTTTGATCTCTCTCTCAAGGAATATGTGATTTTAATATAAAACATCTCTAACATTCTAAAATGTTTTTGAAAATGTAATGTATTCTTGAAAAATTCTTTTTGAAAGAGGGAAAAGTTTTAAAATGATTTTTGATTGATGGATTAAGAATAAGTATCTTTTGTCTTGCTTTACTTTATAGTAATGTACTTACATGGTCTTAACATACATATTTCACTTTATCCATCTTGTGCTTCAATGAGGGGAGCCTAGCTCTTAAATTATTGCTTATATCTCTTGGATTACATCCTTATTTGACATGAAGTATTTTATTATTAATACTATCAACATGTCAATAAAGACCATCTTTTATTCTCTTTCCCTCTATCAATGAAAGAAGGTAAACATTCTTAAACTTCATATCTTTTTATTTTTTTCATTGAGAAATGTTTGATATGTGACAAGTTGTATGATCTTTCATTTGAAAACCTTAATTTCATGACCTTATATGGATATTTTATAACTTTCATCAAGCGGTACTTATTTATCATGTGGTATGCAATATATTATATGTTAGACATAATTTCTTAAGCTTATTGCTATCATATGCTAAATGTTGATGTACCAAAATGTGACAAGCATTAAATGATTAATCTTTTATATCTTGAAAGCATGCTTGACTCATCTCTCTATTCTTGAATCATATGTAGAATCAAATAGGGGGATAGTTATGTTTTGAATAACTTAAAGAAGTTTTTGGCTTTGATGATCCTACTCCTTTTGGCAACATAAGTTTTATCTATAGGAGGAGAGAAAATAATATATTTCCTTCCTAAGCCTTTTTGTTGATGTCAAATAGGGGGAGTGAGAATTGGAAAGAAAAATATGTTCTTGTACTTATTGTTTGATATGCATACACGAATATCTATTCTTCAATATTGCTCAACATATTTTTTTTTTGGTGATTTGTCATCATCAAAAAAGGGAAAATTGTAGAAATAAGTTTAGCTCAATGGTTTAATATGTTAAGTTTTAATGATGGCAAATACAAGATAAAAAAAATGATGTATATGCTACATAAATGTGCTTAATATATTATATTGTATCATGTGTGATTATGTACTTTATTTCGTTATATTTCACTTAATAATCATGCAATGAGATATGTGAAACATTCTTTATATAATGTATCCAATAATGCTTTATATGAGTTATAATAAATTAATATTGGATTTGGCTTTATTTAAATGAAAATGTGCAAAGTATTCTTTGTTGCATCCTATATAGAGCATATCTATTAGTAATTGATAAATGTCTTATTTGAATGTGTTTATGAAAGTCTTATATGCATATTAGACTAACTAGAGTTATACGTTTATGAATCATGCATATGAAGATATTGAATTATAAATTTAGACTAATTATGTTTGTTTAAGTGAGCAATACTTTGTAAGATAGTCCAAGTATCAAGAGTGAGCATTGCAACAAGAAGGCAAAAGATCACAATCATGCTCAACTCAAGAAGAATGAGAATGATAAGATGTTCTAAGCATTTACAAGATTTGAAAAGAAGAAAATTGTGAAAGTTTGGATTACATCAAGAAGCTTACGGACTAAGATTGGTATATTTTCCTTTTAGGCTTTCTCTTATGTAATTTTACAAGAAAATAGCTCAAATATGTTTTTAAATCTTTACAAATGGTTTCTTACATGCTAAAATGCCCATGAAACACGTTTTGAAAAGCTAGTCATGACAGTAGCTCAAAACTATAAAAAATAGTCAAGTTTGAGTTTTGAAAAGTTGACCTTTGGTTACTCTTTTGATCATAACTTTTATAATACTTTGAGTTTTGTCCTAAAACCTATTTCATTTGAAAATAGACTCAAAGATATTTTTAATGAGTGGTCATTTCCTTTAAACGGATAATAAATGAAAAAGTTATGACCATTTGCTTTAAACTATAAAAAAATAGTCAAGTTTGAGTTTTGAAAAGCTGACCTTTGGTTACTTTTTTATCATAACTTTCAAAATACTTTGAGTTTTGTCCTGAAACCTATTTCATTTGAAAATAATCTCAAAGATCTTTTCAATGAGTGGTCATTTGCTTTAATAAGATAAGAAATGAAGAAGTTATAACTTTTTAAAGTCAGTTTTCAAAACTAGAGACCATGTAATCGATTACATAAGTCTTGTAATCGATTACAACTCTAGTAGAGGCCATGTAATCGATTACAACATTCATGTAATCGATTACAACATTCATGTAATCAATTACAACATGCCTAGAAGCGTTCCTAACGGCTATAAACAACTAGTTTTCATAAAAAAAATTATTTCTAAACACTACCAACGACTATTTTATCACTTGAGCTCTATAAATAAATGTATATTGAAGCATTTACATCTTTAGAGACTCTAGAACACTTGGTTTGATCCTTGAATCATAAAAATCACATTTTGATCTCTTTATTGCAAAATTCTTCTATTCCTTTGTTCTTCAAGTTGTATATCTACTCTTGTGAGAGTTTCTAATCTTTCTCTTCATCTTAAAATCATTGTAAAAGGGTGAGGTGTCCCTTATAGTGAGGCTCAAACACAATGGGTGAGATATCCCAAAGGTATTATGAGTGCTCTTGAATGTAAAGGTTTTCCAAGCACATATGAAGCTTGAAGAGTTGGAGGCTCTAGCACACGGGTGAGGTATCCTAAGGTGTGAGGAGTACTCTTGTTTGTACAAAAGTTTTCCTAACACCCATGAAGTCTAGGATATAGTGAAGAAAATCTCAAATTAAGTTAGGCCACAAGTGGTTGGTTGCTGAATTAGGATAAATTCTTGAGTTTGAGTATCTCTTCCCTACACTCTTTAATTTCAATATTTAGTGCAACATATTTTTTATTGCATATCTTGTCCTCTTGATATTTTGATTTTAAGAACTTGATATCTAGCCTAGTTGCTGGATTTATCCCATAACTCAAGTTGTATTTGAGTAATCTACAATAGTTATATATTTGTTAGACTTATTCCGCTGCAAGTGTTGATTGAGTATATCAAAATGTTTGATTTCTTAATGTTGTTTTAAAAATTTGTGATCACTCAATTCACTCCCTCCCCCCTCCCCTCTTGGGTTATGGTTGTCATGACTAACATCACAAGCTTCTGATTTTTGTTTCAAAAAAATATGCTCATGTCTTTCTGGTAAAATCATCAATAAAAGTAAGGAAATATCTACTACCACTATGAGATGGTACATGAAAAATACACATATCTAAATGAACAATCTCCAACAACTTTCTTTTCCTCTAGGATTTTCCAACATGATAAGTTTTATGTTTCTTACCCAATTCAAAAGTCTCACAAACACAATTAGGAATATTAACAACTGATAAACCAAAAACAACTTTCCTTGATAGGTAATTTAATCCAGAAAAATGAAAAATACCCAAAACACATATACTACACCAGTTATCATCAAGTATCACAAAACTCAATTAGGAAAACTTTTCATGTTGAATTTTCAATGGAATAGTAGGTTTAGAGTCATTTTTACCTTGCTAATAAATCTTTTATTCTTGTCAAACATAGTGTAGTATCCTTGATGAATCTGCATGTCATAACCTTCCTCTAGCAGTTGTCCAAATGCATAACAAATTATAATGAAGACCAAGAGCATAGATTACATCCGAGATAAAATTTTGAGAACCTTATTTTAATTTAATAGATACCCGACTTTTTCCCAAAATAGAAATATTTGTGTTGTTGCCAAATTTTATAGTTGAGTTAACTGATTCATCCAGTGAGGATAATAATTCCTTTTTCCCACACGTGATTGCTACAATCAATATCCAAATACTAGATATTTTGATCCTCTACAAAAGAACTACTTGCTAGAAATAAACTTCTTAGGTTATAAGATTTCTCCCTAATATTCTTGTACTAATTTTTTACAACATTTGCTTGAGTAATGTAATTATTCTGATTCATTAATCTCAATCTGCAATATGTAGCTTTGTGTCCAAATTTCTTTCTTGGTAATTGTTACCTCTTCCTCTTACTCGACTAGTAGGCTCGAATTGTGTCCATCTCTTCCTTGACTAGGTGATATGAAAATGTTGTCTCTTCCTTGATTAAAATTGTTGCCACATTCTCTTTCCTCTGAAGTTTCCTCTACCTCTGCCTCTAAAGTTTCCTCTTCCTTCATTATTATAACCACAATCTCTTTCACCATTTTGGCTTGACTCGAAAATGTTGTTCAAATTAATTTGGCTTTTTAGGCTTCTTCATTTGGTTTTTTATGTCTTCTACAAATTCTGCTCATGTAGCTTTCTACACTTACCCACAGCTATGCAATTATCATTGTTTCTATATCGTGTGACTCTATTACCGTAGTCACCACAAGATCAAATTTGATTGGCATGGTGCAAAGAATTTCTCAATCACCTTGTTGTCTGGTATCTCTTCTTCATATATTTTCATTTTGTTATAAAGGTTAGTAACACGAGAAAAATATTGTTCAACACTTTTTGAAATGGACATTTTATACCTTTTATATTCTTTTTGTAAGGAATACAATTTGGATTTTTGCACCTTATCAACTCCTTTGTATGACAACTTCAAGATATCTCAAGCTTCTTTAACTATTTTGGCATTAGCCATAGTAGTTAATCCTGGATAGCGGCGTGAAGTGGCCAACCCCAAGACCACTATAGCGGTATAGCAAATAACAAGGCAGTTGTTACATCGAAGATAACAAGGATAACATAAATAATTTCTAACACACATAATAGATGTTGAAAACTGAAAAACTACTTTAAACTTGAGATATATTCATCATTAATAAGCCCTAACTAATAACAAGTCAATATCAACGATGATGACATTGTTACTGGAGGATGCGAGAAACTGTGAAACAGAGATGGGCTTGGCTAGAAAAGTCTGAAACAGGTTGAGAAAGTAAGAAATAGAGGTGTGTAAATGCTAGGAAGTGCGTGTGCACTGCGTGAGCGCTGAGAACTTGCCAAACTAGAGAAAGAAAGTATGAAACAGAGTAGCCTTTATAAAGGATTTATGATGACAGAGGGCAATTAAACAGGTGCGAAATACTGCAACTTTTGTGAGGACATAAGGCTAAGATGTCATCTTGTCTATATGTGTGCAATAAGGGCAAAATAGAGACTCTATTAGTTTAAGTGAGGATAAAACAGAAATTGTGTTAGCTTAAGTGAGGGTAAAAAAGGAATTTCATTTTTAAAAAAATAGAGTTTCAAACTTTGCAGAAGTATTGAAACCGCAATGCTCGTGATTTGTGCCGCGACAACCGCAACACCAATACACAACACAAATGGAACTTTGGAGCGGCAGACCTACACAACGCATGCTCCGCTGCAATAGCACCGCTATTTGGCACGATTGACTACTCTGACATTAGCTATTTTGCCAAACACTTAATAATCAACTCCTTGGTGAATTTGTGACAACACCAATTGATCTCTTCCCTCGGCTATTACATCAGCTCCTTATGAATACTTGGTTCAACGAGGCTCTAAATATTGTGAACCTTTAGGGAGTAGATATCAAAATTTCCCAATAGTTAAAATCAAGTTTCCTATCTAATTTGGGACCTGATCAAACAATATTATAATTGTTTGCCATGTTTCACTATTGGATAACTCTAGACAAAATATAATGTAGGCGAACATTCTAGTTTCTCACAAACACTAAGGGCTTGTTTGGTTCAACTATTCTTAGCTTGAAACAACTTTTAAAAAAAATAATCTTTTCAACAATATTATAACATTTGATAAAATTTATTTTAATTTTTACACGAAATTCAATGCATTATAATTTTTTTTTCATAATATTGAAGATTAAAACTTATGATTCTCGTTTATAAATTATTCCTTACACTTTAAGATGTAAATACTATTTTATTATCAATCAAATAACTTTTTTAATCATTCTATACTTATTTTAATAATTTAATGCATAAAATTAATTTTTTTATATCATCCAAACAAAACAAAATAATTTAAAATCATTTTTTAACTAACATCCAAATATAAAAATGAAATAATTATAATCAATTATAACAAAAAAATTTATAAAATAATTAATTATTAAAATAATTAAATTTTCACATTTATCCCAAACACACTAAATTCGCTAGATTTAAAAAGCTCTGATACTAATATGCTATTATCTCACCACTTAAAAGTAAAACTCTATGTACCGAAAAAAAAAAGGTAAAACTCCCATAAACACACATAATACACACGAGGAAGATAAAATGCTTCTGATTTCTATTTCATTTTACTTGCAAAACACGAGACAAGGCATGGTCTTTTATAGAAAAAAAAAAAAAGTACAATAAAATATTAGACAAACTAAAGCAAACCCATTGAGAAAGGAAAACATTAAATGCCAAGGGCGGAGGACGGTTGGCAGGGACAAGTTGTAAAAAAAATACAGCTATGAAATTGTCAAACATTGCAGCTCATAGAGGTGGCTGGGGGTGGCTTTCAAGATGCAATTTGTCAGTGCAAGGGCAGCAGCAAGGCAGTGCATCTTGTGCAGAAAATGCACCCATGATTTACCTTCTTACACTGAGTATAAATCGAGTTGAGTATTACTCGACTCATTTGCTTGTAAGTTGTTAAAATCAGCTCCCGTCAAGTTAAGCTGTGAATTGAATAGATTTTGTTCAAGGGGAGTACATGTTAACCCATGGCTCATTTCCGCTCATAACAAACTAGATCCCACAACTCCTATTTAAGGGTAATATTATCTACACCTAAAAAGTTTATCACATAACCCTCATCACCATCCATTTCCTTTCCTCTGTCTCTCTCTCCCTTTTCTTTCTCACCATCAATGACTCACATTCCCTTACGTGAGTTATGTGATCCCCTTTTTGTGTGCATCAAACATTTCCCCCTTTTTAAATTGTCCACATTTGTGCATACACCTCACTTTATAAGGGCTTTTGATTCTCGGTGCCCTTCCATCATAGGACTAAATCTGAGCTCGCTGGACACAATATTTGAAGCTTTGAACCTAGAAACATGACATTTGGGGACTTTCACAAGCACAATATCCTGAAGGTCAAAAGCAAACCAAAAAGCACAATAACCTCTACACTAAAATTAATAAATTATCCATATAAGACTCCTGTCTAAACCATATATGAAGTTAAAACAAAGCCATTCCAGCTGAACACATGTGCTTTAAACGTTAAGTTCAAACTTCAAAGTACAAACATTAAACAGTTCAAACAATACAGAGAGCATACTAAACTGAGATAAATGACCAAAAGTATTGAATTGGTTACCCTTTACAAGTCATACAAAACCCCAAATCCAAATCCTTTAGTACCGTACGCTTAAGGAACCATAAAACTCTATTAAAGATAGACTATTGAAGGTGTTCAGGTTCAGCTCTGAAGTCCAACGTCAGATATCCATTCTGGAAATGTTCATTTGGTTAAAATGGCAAAAATGAACCAAATTCAACATAGCACAAAATGAAGGGTGCTGTTAACCAGTGCCTTTAGGGCATTGTTGAAGAAGCATTTATACTCTCCATTAACAATATTATTTAATATATAAATTCTCCTAATTATTTAAAGAAGAAAGTATTAAATACTTTTTGGATTCCTAAGATATTAAATGCTTCTACTTTGTCATTTAATACTTTCTATTTTAATTCTTCAACCAGTGTCCTGAAGGCACTCACTAACAAATGCCAAAAATGAATGAGTTTGCTCAGTGATACCTGTTGAAGGCAGCAGTACTGATGGGAATCACACCTGCTGGAGACACAAGAGCATCAACTGGAACATCAGATGAAGTGATTGGTATTACTCCTTCATCAAGAATTTGTTGGGAATATGACAGTGCAACTGCAAATCCAAGGCCAAATTGCTTGATCGTAATAGATTTTGCAGGCTTGAGTCAACCAAAATCATGTAATCCTAGAGGTAAGAAATGCATACCAAGTAAGGGTTGCTTCCAATTCTGTGTTTTTGCAAGGTCTTGATAATTTTTCAGGAAGGTATCATAGTAACTGTGGAAGGGGGGGAATATTTAACTGTTAACAAACCTTGGACTATGATTTTGTAGCATTTGTAATAAAAAAAAATATCAGGATATAAGGAGTGAAATGTCAAAAGTCAAGCTTAAGAGTTTGTGCAACTATCACTATTCTAACAAACACACAAGTAAGCTCACTAAGCTCAGTTTTGGCAGTGGTTGGTAATATAAGACAGACCAGAATTATTAATTCTGCTCAGATATTTCTATACAACTGAGACTTTATACAACATAAGTGACAGATTTACATTGTTTAGACAGAAGAAGATATATTAAAACATACCCTCCACCACGGCCTAAACGTCTTCCAGATCTGTCAAATGCCAGTCCTGGAAAGAGAAATAATAGAAAATGATTAGCTATACTCAGGCTTAGACAATAATAATGAAATAGGAAATGAGAAGTTTACCAGGTAAAAGGAACAAATCAACTGGGTCATTCGCCTGCATAACTGCACCAAAGAGATCTTTCAGACGAATGTCGATATTGGCCAATCAGGATAATTAGAAAATAATTTGATGGAAGTCAACCCTACAAGAACCAGAAAAACAAAATTAAATGCACAAAAGTAGCCAAGATAGGGAGAAGGATACACATAACTTGTATCTGGTCCTGTGGAAGCGGCTTTGTAAAAGTTATGCCATTGTGAGGCTTTACTTTATCTTTTTCTCTTAGAAAAAAAAAAAGAAAGAAAGAAAGATCTCACATATTTTAGCTGAAGAAACCCTAATGAGAAATGCAAACTACCTATAAATCTATGTCATCCAGGATGTAGACAACCTGATCATATCTTGAAGTAGCTGGATGCCATAGGAACAACAGACAGTTGACAGTGACACCAAGCAAAACTTAGAAACTTAACAAAGTTTTACATAACAAGGAGGATAAATTCCCAAATACTAGCTTCACGTGCTGCTACAGATTATGGCTTGATAATTGTGGCATTTTGCATAAGATTCAAACTTAAATTTGGAAGTTAAGCAAATTATTTTCGCAAGTTTGCTATGCCTATGAAAGCTACAATGTTCAAGCAGTAAGAAGGGAGTGAGTTTGGTAGTAAATGAAAAGAACAAAGTCAGCAAACAATTTTTCATGTTTCTGAATAGACAAAAAAGAGGGGCAAGTACCATCTTCGCGTGCATTTCCGTCAGCATCAACTGGAGCTGGTTCTAAGATGTCCATTGAGTTTGCAACAAGATCATCAATACTTGATATGTTGAGCATACGCATGTGACTATTCTTATCCTCCACCCGCGGTACATAAAGTTTTTTTCCACCTGCATATAGTCATCTTGTCTTAAGTAAGAAAATACATAGACACTCCACCAGAACTAGAAGATTTAAGTTTGGAGGCAGGGGTTAAAACGGTTGACAGGATTTTTAGAAAAAATGAAAGTCATATTATGCAAAAAAAAAAATGTATACAAAGCATATCTGCTAAAAAATTACTCTTAAAATTTCCTTGACATTTGACAATAAAAAGGAAGAGCTAATTGTTACAAGGAAATATCATAAGTACCAAACATTACCATACAGTTGTTTTTACACTTTATATATATAAAGTCATTGTTATAAATGATTCCTTCAACAATTGTCTCTCAAGTGTTAGATCCCTACAATGACTAATATAGGCACAAAATTCTAATTTAGTATCACAAAATCCATTATTTGAAGATAACTGATGACATACCACTAGTCGGATCTTGCAAAATTTCTGACAATAGTTTGAATGTATCGACTTCCCGTAAAGCACTGCAGCTAATGTATCCACATAATCTAAGACTAGATTTGAACCATGGAGCTCCCAAAATTATATTTTGAATAGCATTATCTGAAAATATAACAAATTCATATTATCCCTATGTCCTTTGCTCCAAAAATTAAAATCCCAAATGAATTTGTAGGACAAACACACAAAAGGATTAGATTGTTCATGACTCAGCAATCAGCATCAGCAGCAATCAGCAGCAATACCTTGTTGAGATCTGAGGGAGGGGTCCATGGCCTTGAGGGCCTTTCTGACCTGTGCTCGAAGCATCCGTTTCTGCTTGAATACAGCATCGAGATCATCTTGGTTGCTGCTGTTACTCGTCATCGTCAACTTCCGAGACGCGCGCGGAATACAGGGGCGATACACTTGCACAGTACCCAGAGCCTTTGTTGCTGCTCTTGTGTACCACTGTATCATCATCGTCTGGGTTCTCAACTTTTTTAAGTTTTATTATTAATTAATTATAAATATTTAATTTCTGTATCATCCCATTAAGTGCGTGTTTGTTTCGATGGTTTTTGGCATCCAACAAATTTATTTAGCAAAAAAGTTATTGCCCACGAGTTTGGCTCTTTAAAGGTAAAAAATCCATCAGCTTATTTTTGGACAAATAAGATGTTAGAAGTCAAGGTGTTCGTTGAGTATTATTAGAAAAAATTATTGAGATTATTTTTAATAAAGATATGTAAATATTTTTTTATTTTTAATTATTTTATATTTATTTTGATAATTTAATATATAAAAATAATTTTTTATATCATATAAACAAATAAATTAATTTAAAATTATTTTTTAATTAATATATTTAAATATAATTAATTATTAATCCCACTTGACATAAACCTCAATTAGAACACAAAATAGTTGTTGTACGACGGCTATCTACTACCCCGCTGATACATCAAAATACCTATTTTCATTTCTTCGATATGTTTAAAAGTTTTGTTGAGTTCTAAGGTTCAATAATAAAATTTTTATATCTTAATTATTAAAATAATTAATTATTAAAATAATTAAACTTACATAACTATCTTAAACACATACTGAAATTTTCACTTTTCACTTTACATCTATTGCATTGCAAGGTAGGGCTGGTAATAGTAGACATGAGCCTGACTCACTCAATTGAAATTTTTGGCATGTTTATTAAGTGCAAGGTACTTTATTTTTTTTTATTAAAATCAAATTTCACTATTATTTTTATTTATTAAAGAGTGAGAGTATAAATGACTGAAATATTAATAAGTTTAAATTTCTTTTAAAAGAAACTTATAGAGTTTTTTTGTCTAAAAGTAAAAAGTGTAAGTTGTCAACATTTTTTTTCTGAAAAAGAAGTGAAAAGAATTTAATAATCACACACATATATATAGATGAGAAAATGTTAATCTTCAACACTGAGCACCCTTTACCTTCTTATATATAAAAAAAAAAATCATTTGTCTTTTGCGAATCAACTTAAGCGTCATTTGCTAGCACCGCACATCACCTCACCGCTTAATGGTTATGCTTATTTTGATAATTAAAAACTTCATTAATTATATAAACAAATTTTTCTCTCTGTTAATAAATATAAGCCTCATTAAATTTCTCGCATAATAACTGCTAAATTTATAATAATTCACTAACTTCATAATATTTTCTCTTTGTTTATTATATAATAATTCAATTATTTATCAGATAAGAAAATCTAAATAAGTAGATCAACACCGATCTTCTGTTCTTTAAGAAAAAAATAACAATAATTATTATTTTTAAATATAACATGCTTTTATTTTTAAAATTATCTAATGTTAAATTGGTAGAGAAACAGTAATATAGTATCTAACAAAACAAAATAATAATGTAATGTTTTTTTAAGGAAAATGTGTAACGTGATTTTATGTTTTAAAATATCTTATATTAAATTAATAGACAAATGTTAATTTACTATTTTTTAAGAAAAAATATAATACTAATTGTTGAAGAAAAACTGTAAAGTGTATTTTTTAAAATTACCGATTAATATTAAATTATAATTATAAAATTATAAAACTGACAGATTAAAACAAAGTACTACAAATTATTAGAGCACAATGCAAATCATCGACACGTAATTTTAGTTTCAATGATGATGTCAATTTAAATTGATAATATGAAAAAATAAAAATCAACTCTGATATCATATTCCATAATAAAAAAAAAATTGTAACGTACTTTTTTTTAAACTGCATTTCAATAATAAGAAAAATGACATTTTTTCCTATTAGCTTAATATGCATTTCAATAATAGGAAAAATGGCAATTTAAAGTATTCCAATATGTACATAGTAAAAATTGTGATGCACTTTTTTTAAATTAGTTAATATTAAATTATATTAACATTTTAAACTTGCCAACTATTCACGTTTTTTAAAATAATTAAGTTATTATTTTTATTAAAAAGATAACTAAAGATTGAGCATGATTTATGAAGTGAGTGGTTTATAAGAGTGAGAAAAAATTATAAGATTAGTAGTTATTATGAGAATTTGTTGATTTTAAAAAGTTTCTTTTTATTCTCATGTTTCAAAAAATTATTGAAACAGATATAATTATTTAAGTTGATTAGTAAAAGACAGGAGAAACTTTTTTGTCCACAAAAAGAGTGAAGGGTAAGAGTTAAAGGTTAGCATTTCATATATATACAGTCACTTTTTATGAATAATAATAATGACCTATTTTAGTATATGTTAATATTTGATTTTATTTTTTGTTTGACTAAATTATGTCATAACTAAGTATATATAAAAAAAATTTATTGAGTTACAAATTTGAATCTAATTCATTGAGTCTAAAAAGCTTAATTAATACAAAGTTTGATATTGACTCATTAAGCTCAAACAATTTGTGAGTTTTAAGATAAGTCAAGCTTAAGTCAAGAAAATAGATTCGATTTCTTAGTGAACAAGCTTAAGTCAAACCAGGTTTGGCCCAACTTGGCTCATTGCTAGTAGGGATGACAAAATATCTGCACTCGTGAGTATCCGCAGGGATTACTTGCAATCGGGTGAGAGATTGGTACCTATGGGTATTTGTAAATCTACCAAATATATTTTTTCATTTAGTATTTTACATATATTATACTTTTTTTTTCTCTTTCACTTTAAAATGAAATAAAAAAAATTATATTTTTCTTATTATTTTACAATGAATTTTTTTAATGAATATATATCATTCTTATAATAATTATTTATGTAGATTGATTATACAAAATATAATTGAACTTGATATATTGTTTGTGACATTTTTTTAATTTTATAAGAATTTTAAATTGTTGAAAGATGTTGTTATATGTGATATTAAAGTTTATTTTATTTATATTTCTTTTTTTTTAATTTCATTTTGAATTATTAAATACTCATAGAAACTCACATCCCCAGTGGAATCATAAATGGGTACTGTGACAGTGAGGGGGCAGAGGTGGCGAAGCACTACCCGCCCTTATCTCATCTCGTTGTCATTCCTAATTGCCAACCTTATTATAAGAGAAATATTAGACATATACAAAACTCTCTTAGAGGGACATATATTTTTCATCAAAAACAGAAAGTACTACATCCAAAAGTTCCTTCCTTGGCCGATGTTTGCCAAGTGTGCTTTCCTAAGGAATATGTATTTATTTTCTTTATGTACATTTAACATTTTCCATATTATAATCTTCAACCTATTACTTTCATTGCTTATGCCTTACAAAATCTTGTGTAGACATGTGTTATATAGCCTATAATAATGCTATGTGGTAATGAATCTTAGGGAGTGAAGTACCAACAAAAGCAAGAAAAAAAGAAATATACTAGTGATAAGGATGTTGAGATAAAATATTAGGGAGGGAAGAAAAGAAAATAGAAACTAATGTATTTGAGAAAAAGTTTAAGTAACTCCTATTGAGAATATGACAAAAATTTATTTAATGTGCTTTGGTGATCATGTAACAAGAATACTAATAAAGGCTCTAGTAAGAAAATAGATCAAATAAAAGATATCTTGATTAAAAGAGTAGAAGATATTATGAGAAACCATTATAGAAAACACATATTTCAAAGAGAGAAAAAATGTATTTAGCCCTTTAAAACTTTGGGGTATTTGCAAAGTAACACTGTGAATTTTAAAGTCATCCAATTAGTCTCTTAACTTTAACTATTACTACAATAAACCCTTCCATTTAACATCTATTAAGTCCTTAACGAAAGTGTATGACAAATTTTGAACCGTCCATCTTTATATAATCTGAGTCTTTTATTACTTTATTGTTTAAATTATGATTTTATCTAATTTTTATAACTTCCAAAATTAAAAAAATATGAAATTTCAAAAAACAAATGAGTACCCTTCTTTCATATCTATGAGTAGCTTTCTCCTTCAAATGAATTTGTAGAACAAATATCAAAGAAACCTAGGACTAGTCTTCGTGTTACCAAACAAAGTGATTAATGAACAAACAAAAAGTAAAGCAAAACTAGAAGGGCCAAAGGAAGTGCAAGTGCAACATTAACAAAGAGCAAGGAAAAGATTAAAGGCGACATTGGGTTCTGCTTGGAACTAAGACTCTAGGCCTGATGAAGAAAGGGCAGCACAACTATGGGTGGCATGGGTTACCAACAATAGCAAGAAATGGTGGTGTGATTTCTGATTGGGATTGTGATGGTGTCTGGTGCGTGTGGGTTTGGTGTTATGATGGCTTCAAGGTAGCTCAAATTTATGCCTCATTTGGTTTTGTTTATGGTGTTGGATGGTGGAGATGGGAATTCTTGGTGGTTTGGCTAGTTTCATAGGGTTGTTGTTCGATGTGCAATTGCCAATATCTAGTGGATTTTGACCTATAATCTCACATGATTTGGATTTTGGTTCCATTAATTATTTTTTTGTATCTAAGTCCTTATAATTGTATTCACTTTTTACATTAGTCCCTAACATCACCTTCTATTGAGATGCCATTTAATTTTGCCATTCATGGTAAATGAAATTAAATGTAGAGCCCATATGGCATCTCTTTAAGTTACAATGAAATTATTTTTCATCAACCTCACACAATATCATTTCCCTCCAATAATCCCCTAATTTTGTCTACCTTAGCACAAATGCATATGTCTTTTCCATCGTTTTCCCCTTACTCTTCTTCTTTAGATACATTTCAACCCCTAGGGTTTCTTCCCTCCAAGTGTTTTTTTCTTCCTCTTCCTCTGCTTCAACTCTTGTGCAAGGTGAACATTAGAGATGTGAAGCCATGGGAAATAAATAAATGGCTTAAATTAAATAGCATGTAGTGGTGGAACCAATGGCTGAGCTAATGGAACAACCAATGGATTGTAAGTTTTTGTTAAAAGACTCATTTTTGTTTTTGGTGTAATGGGAATGGAAAATGGGACTATCTTAAATGTTGGGCATTCGTGACATGAATTTGGGATAATTAATGTAGTGATTTTCTAATTTTGTGATGGAACTGGCTTGTATGTCAATGTGAATGGAATATGGAATTAAGTTAAATTCATGTTATTTATTACATGAATTTGTGTTTCTATTAGTGTTAGGGTTGTGCACTGGCAGTGTTGGTAAGAGTGCAACCCGACCAAACCTGAAGCTAATCGGGCTAGCTCTGGGCTCTACAAATTAGACCTAATGTATTTTCAACTCAGGTTTAGGTTACATTTCAAGTTATCCCAACCTAGCCCAATGCTACATAATAGTTTAAGACACATAATTTTTTTTTTTTCAGATTTAAGGTTAAATTATAAAACTTCATGAGTTAAATTAATACCTTATGCATAACATGATAATATTTGTATATCAATACAATTTGTTTAGAAATATATATTGTGAAGCATTCCTTAGTTTTAGTTTAGTTTCATGCTTTTAAGATATCATGACTTAGTTATACATAATGTCCAAATTTATATATTTTATCTTAATCTCAGATTGGATATGTCTCGACCCGATCATTAGTCGGGTCATTAACAAGTCCAAAAAATTGGCTCGATCAAAATATTGTGCTAAATTAAACTTGGCCCAACCTGACCCATGAGCACCTTTTAAGTGTTGGTGTACTATTAGTGTGTGTTGGTGTTGTGCTATTTTTTCATTTAATGTTTTGTTAGTTGATGTTTTATTAATTAGTGTTATGTTAATGTGTGTTTGTGTGTTATATTAATGTGTATTTTTCTTTTATGTGAGATGGCCTGCCTAACAAGTTTATTGTCTTCATATACCATAAGGACCATTTGTTTCCTAGAAAGAGTTTGAAGTATGTTAGTGGTTGAATATACACACTTAAGGACTATGGGTTAGATATATGGTCATTGCAAGAATTAACTGCAATTCTTAATAGCTTTGAATATAAGGGGACTGTGAAGATATATTATAGACCAGGATTTAGTTTTATGCTTCATGACAGGATTATAAAAGTTAAAATCAATGTTGATGCTACAAAGGTCTCTAAAACAAGGATGAGTATCTATGCAATTCAAGAGATAAGGTCCAATTGACAATTGTGAAAAAGGAGGTTTTCCAAGATTGTGGGCAAGAAGAGGAGTTAGAAAGGTTTGATGGGCAAGAAAAGAAGTTAGAGAGGTCTAGACATAGGCAAGAAGAGGATGAGTAATAAGACAAGTTTGAACATGAAGAAAAAGAGGATGATAAGCACTTCGAAGATGTTGACAGAGAGGACAATGTGTAAGTGTCCATCTTGATGACTTAGAAAATGATGCAGGTGGTCACTGGAAGGACTATATACATAATGTGGATGCACCATATCCTATGCATACAGATGGTCCTTCATGGCCCAACCACTCATTTTGTCATGTTATTTAGGCCGACCCATCAAGTTCAACTCATTTTGACACCCAATCAAATTAAAAACAAAGCAATTAGGGAGTGGTCACTACTTAATGGTTGGGGTATGCAATTTAAGAAAAATAATAAGGTGAGATGTAGGGTTGTATGTAGGGAAAGGTGTGAATGGAAGTGTTTTGTAAGCAAAGTTGAGGGATCAATGACTTATAAGTTGAAGACACTAAAAAATAAGCATACTTGTGGGAAGACATACAAGGAAAAAATGGTTGTTGGGTAGTGGATAGTTGATAAGCTAATGAAGACCATGAAGTCTAATAAGAAAATCATTTTGAAGGGAGTTATGCAATATATTAAAAATGACTGTTATGTTGAAGTTTCAGTGAAAAAAAGCATATTTTGCAAGGAAAATGGCCAGATAAAGGATTAAATGGAGTTTTGTACAACAATATAGGAAGATTTGGTCTTAATGTGAATGCAATAGGAGGACAAATCTAAGATGCACAATGAAAGTATAAACTAAACCATCAATCATAAGGGAAGAAAACTACTTCCTAAGGCTGTAAATGTGTTTAAGTGGTGTTAAGAGGGGTTTCTTGAAGGGTTATAGGCTAATTATTGGTCTAGGTGGTTGTTTCTTGATTGGCCCTTATAGTGGGGTCTTGTTGGTTGCTATTGCAAGATACCTTAATGATCAATATTTTCCATTGATTGTTGATGCAATAGAGGGAGAGAACAAAGACTCTTGGATTTGGTTCCTTACCTTGATTTTGATAACATTGTCCTTAACAAAAAAAAAAAAGAGCTTTCATCTTAAACTAGCAAAAATATAAGTTTGTATGTAAATTTGTGTTTCTGTATTCCAATTATGTTCAGATGTAATTTATTTTCTAATTATTTTAATTTTTTTGTACTATGGCTAGTACTAGTAATTAAAAAACTATTGGAAAGGGATGAGCTAAGGATATGTGTTAGGCTTTTGTACGCACACTTGAAGAAATATTTTAGTTGGGGCATAGAGGTAGCCTGCAAAGCAACTTATTATACAGATTGGGCGAAGTGAATAGAAAAAGTGCTAAAGGTTTTTAAAGAGGCCTATGATTAGTTTACTTGTTTTACTCCTTATTTTTGGGCAAAATCTAATGTTATCAAAGTCAAACCAGATAGTGAATTGGAAAAGTTTTTTATTCAAGTTCAACTAGCCAAATCATTTGGTTGAACTGGATAATCTTTTATATATATAATTTATTTATTGTCAAATTTAATCTTTTTACACTTTAAATTGATATCGTACAATAAAAATAGTCTGGTTCAACTTGGTCCAACCACAAAAATAGTTATATCATTGAAACAAAGCTGGATTAGATGTTGGTTCCTGATTTTGGCAGTCGAACCGGTCGGCCTAGCTAGTCCAAACAACAATGGTAAAATCACTCTATCACAATTACGATTTAAAAGATCAATTTTTTTAATGATGTTTTAATATATCATTAAATAATAATATAATGTAAATACAAACATGACATCAAATTAAAAAAAACCAAAATATTATCATGTAAAATTGTATTTTTCTTTTGAAAAATGATTCTTGCACACTATTTTTTCACACTTTTAGTTACTCCTATTTCATTAGGAAAAAAGAAAAAAAAAAGAGAGAGAGAATTCGTTTTGGAAAGTGTCTTTGTCTTATTTTATTATCTAAATAGGAAATAATATAAGAATGGTGTAAAGAAAATGCTATGCAAATAGGATCACTCTTTTCTTCTAATAACGAGTTCCATTTTTTCACATTATTTTTTACATCACTTTTTACACTAATTAACGATGTACAAATTCATGGTTAATAGTGTGTATTAGTTGATTAATGAGTATTGATTGATTATCATATCATGAACAATACTTGTTAACTAACTAATACACGTTATTAACCATAAATTTATGCATCGTTAACTGGTGTAAAAAGTGGTGTTAAAAAATGACGTAAGAAGATTATTTTTCTTTAGTAACATCTTTGATTTTCCTCACCTACAACTGCAACAAAATACTATCTTGCAATACCATACCTAATATTTGTTCTTCTCATCTTTCATTCACAACCCTACCTACCAATTTGGACTTCATTATATTTATAAATTCACCTTCATTGCCTTTGGCCATTCTTTGGCCACCATGACCTGAAACCTCCTCGTACGGATCACATAACATAAAACTGCAACCTACGATACTGTCTCACTCAGACCTCGACCTTTAGATCAAGCACTTGATGTGGTGCAAGCCTCTGCCAAAAGCAGAGGTAAGGACCCTGTGTGACTAAGCTAGGTCCATCTTGGTCGAGGAATGAAATGTTCAGCCTGTCAAGTGTCCCATCACCGTGTGCAGCAACATCCATGTACAACTAGTTCTGTGATCTCATCAAGCTCTTTCGGATCGATGAAAGTGCTCCTGACACTAATTATCTCTTCATAGGCCACTACGCAGGTCAGTTCCATCATATAATGAGTTCTTTCTCTTATTGAATTGCCTATTTGGTGAATGGCGAAGAGAAAGTTTTAACATGCATGCTAATTTTGAGGACCCTGACTTTGTATTCAATTTTAGGCTAAAAAAAGTTAATTGGTTATTCTCATTGCTAAGCTGAGCATAACAAAGATTTGTGAGTGATTCTGTCAATAACTCTTCATGAGAGTGTACATAGTTCATTTTCAAAAGACCATTTTGTGAATCATTGGTGTATGTTTGAAAGGTTAATATAATAATAATATTGTGGGATTTTGCATTGGAAAGAAGCAAGGATGGGTTGTCCTTGTTCACAGGATTAAAAATATAATAAGAATATTAGAAGGATATGAAGGTTTAGGTGCATGGCAAAGAAGAATATTGGAAGGATATGAAGGTTTAGATGCATGGAAATTGATAACTCTATAAAATGAAGTTATTTAGCTAGCCCAATTTATAATATGAATTAGCATTATTAGTCCATATTATGCGTCTAATCATGAAAGTTTTGGATTGAGTATAGAATATCTTTGTGGTTTGTTTCTTGAGTTGAAAATTTGAGTAAATTGATATAAACTCTTTTCTATTAATCCATTCTCTAATTTACACACTCTAATGTTGATTTCCAACTTTGTGACGTAGGTTTGGACCTCAAAATGATATAAGAGAAGAGAATTGGAAACATCATTGAACTTGGATTAAGGCAAGGAAGCAAAGTGTTCAAGTCAAGGTGACATTACGATGTAACACCCCGAAAATTCGTATTTTATTTATTTCAGTTGATTCTTAAATATTTTGAATAATCTGATTCGACTTCCGTGAATTTTATAATTTTTGTGATTTTTAGGAATTTTTGAATTTTTTTACGTTTTTTATTATTTTAATATTATTTTGAGGTTGTATATGAGCTTTCATATTTTATTTCTTTTTGTCAATCCTTAATGATTTTTACTAATCTGATTTGATTTTCATGAATTTCATAATTATTATGATTTTTGTGAATTCTTATGTATTTTTATATTTTGGATTATTTTAATAGTATTCTCGGGCTGCATGTGGGCGCTCAAGGTAGGTCCGAAAAAAAAAAAAAATTATGGACAGAAAATTTTGTACTGTTGAGATGGAGACAGGGGATCTTACTAAATCAAAATCGAAAATTGATTTTGAAATTTTCTTTATCTTGTATTTTGATCGTATTTAATTATCGGGCAATAAAAAAATAAGGTAAAATTGTGTCTATAGGGTAAACCAATTAGAATCTAGTTTTTATTTGATGAACCAATTAGAAGGCTATAGAAATAAGATCAACCAATAGAAATTAGTCAACAAAGAGGGCTTGACTTTGATTTGCACCCTTGGATAAGAAGACTTAGTTTTGAACATCAACCATTGATCTAATCAACGGTTGAGAAACAAACTTAATGAAGAAGCTTTGGATGATCACCATTGATTTAATCAATGGTGTGAGAGTAAACTTAGTTAGGAAGCTTTGGATGTTCACCATTGATCTAATCAATGGTTGTAAAGACAAGCTTAATAAGGAAGGCTTTGGATATCCACCATTGATTTAATCTACGGTGGAGATTGGTCTCACAAAATGGCTAGGACCATTTGTGACCATTGGATGGAAAGTGTGTAGAGAAGATCTTGACCCTCCATTTTTGAAGATGCATCTTATGGCTAGGATTTCATGGAGAAGAGATCCAATGGCTTAGATTTGATCATATCACTTGGAAGCTTCTACTAAACATCAATCATTGATTTAATCAATGGCTCTTGAAGCCTAAAATGGTGGCTAATGTATTTGGACAACTCCTAAGTGTACAAGGGGGGGAGGCCACGGTTTTGAAGACCAAAATGGCTATAGGAAAGTGTTCATTTCATTTCATTACTCATCTTTCTCATTTCCTAAGCCAAAGCTTCACAAATTTTCTCTCTTTTCTCTTCCCCAAGCTCACGGCCAAGAGGCCTACTGTAACATCCTGAAAATTTATAATTTCAGGGTAAATGGACGTTTTACAATATTTGGAATTTTTAGGAATTTTTCTGAATTTTTCTGAGAACGCAGAATATTTTAATATTATTTCTCGTTCTACGCGCACGTTGACGTGTGCGTGAATTGCGAATCGACC
Organism: Ormosia emarginata; assembly: GCA_029884605.1. NCBI lineage: Eukaryota > Viridiplantae > Streptophyta > Magnoliopsida > Fabales > Fabaceae > Ormosia > Ormosia emarginata. Next base: position 3,175,005 of record JAQQTP010000082.1, on the reverse strand, counting down.
GTAACGCTCCCAAAGTTGGAAAATTTTATTACAAATAGTCATTTTCTAATATTTGTAATTTATGAGAGTTCTTTCAGAATTTTTCGAAAATGACGAATATTTTAATATATTTCTTGTTTTGCGTGCACACTGAGTCGAACCGAGAAAATGAAATATTTTTTCCGAGAACCTTGAACTATGGAAACGTCGACGAGGGATCTTACTAAACCCGAAGCCGGACACAGTTTGCAAGGTTTCATATTTTTCGAGAAGATTCAACAGACGAAATAATAAAACGCTGTATAAATTTTATCTGTTAGATAAATTAATACTAACTTCAGTCAGCTGTAACGATTGTCCGCTGAATAATAACAAGTAATAAAAATCTTATTATACTGTTCAAAATTTACCTGGTGTCAAGCCCCTTTAGCTGTATTTTCAAAATGAAAGTTAAATTAATTCAAAAGCTTATTGGGAAACTTCTAGGAAGCTTCCTCCCATTTCTCTTTCTTCCCACTCCTTTCTATACACGGCAAAGGCTATTTGGGGGAGGCCCAATACTCAAATTTCATATTTTCTTCTCTTCTTCTCCTCCTTCTTCTTCTCTTCTACGTTTCTTTTCTTCTTCTTCTTCTTCTTCTTCTTCTTTTCTTCTTTTCTCTTCCTCCTCCTCCACCGTCCACCCTCACCATTTCCCCTCTTCATTTTCTTGCTTCCCCATTCCACATCTAACCTTCTTCCATCATTCCATGACCATTTTCCTTGTGGCCATTCTTGGTTCTTCTTCTTCTTCTTCTTCTTCTTCTTCTTCTTCTTCTTCTTCCATTTTCACCATTGAAGCTAAAGCTTGGAGCTTTTGAGGTAAAGTCTTCAGCTTTCTTCTATCTTCTTCTCATTTTCGTTTTATTGGTCACCTATGTGGCCAAGGAGTCATTTTTCTATGATTGGAGTGAACACATTGGGAATTTCTCACCCTAGGGTTTTTCTTGAAGGGGAAAACGAAAATCAAGAGCAAAAAGGGGAAAGCATTCTTGTGATTGTCTTCATTTAGGTAAGAGGGAGATAATCCTCTTCAACCAATCTTGGTAGTAAGGGAATGTCTTGTGTGTTGTTGTTGATGAGAGAATCCATGTTGGATTTCCCTCTTTGTTATATTGGGTTATTTCCATGATGTTGTAGTTGTTTGATTTGCATGGATGTATGGATGTACATTGTGTGATTTGATGATTATGAACTCATATGTTGCTATTTTGTAATTATATGTCATGTACCACATTTTGGAATGGTTGAGAATGAATAAGGGATTTTGGATAGTGAATGGGCCAGGGCTCTGCAGAAACGAATTTTGTAGAACCCCTGTTAATGCACTAGCGCCCAGGCGCTGTGCTTAGAGCGTCTAGGCGCTCTGTGCCCAGGAAGTTTTCCCTGTGACGCGGCCTGGTGAGCGCTCAGGCGCTTCGTGGTCAGCGCTCAGGCGCTCCAGATGTAGCGCCTAGGCGCCCATAGCAGAACCAGCTATGTAACTACGAGATGCAGCTATGTAATTGGAGATTTGAAGGTTAAGGTTGGGATTTGAGATGGAAAGTTTTAAGAGTTTATTAACTCAACTTGAAGCCACGGTTTTAGATTGGGACTACAAGGAATTAGAATGAACTTGGTGAACTAAAGTTTAAGTAAAAGAATATCAAGAAATCGATATATAAAATGGGAGAAATTGATGTTAGTAGTGAACTTTGGGAAGCCATGGTTTTGATCACGGATTTTAGGAAGTTTGGTCGTTTTAGGGTAAAATAGAAGTTAAGTAATTTTGAACATAGAGGAAGAACAAGAGAGTTGTGAGACTTATAAAACCTGCGAGTGAATTTTAAGTGAGCATAATTGACTAGGTTAAGGGACTTGATCAACCCTAAGGAATGAAGCTTGGATAAGAACTTCAAGAGAAGTTTCTCTAGAAAATGAATTTATAAGGGATGATAACTTGAGTAAGACTTTATGATAATCCCATAAGACTTATTAATGGATGAATTGACCTAATTGTGGCATATTATAGAAGACTGTGTGTTGTGAAATATTTGTGAACATGTTTATGCACGGAGTCAACATGTATTAGACGTTTGCTCGTCAATGACTTCTTGAGGCTGAATGAGCCTAGGATCATGCATTGAGTCATAAACATGTATTTTATAAACCGATCACAAGGATTTCAACTTAAAAGGCTGGATGAGCCTCGATTTTGAATTAAGTTAACGTATTGAATAATTTGCTCGATCTATGAACTTAAAAGGCTAGATGAGCCTATGATTATGCATTTAATCAGCATGCATTGAACAAATTGCTCAGTCGGTGACTATTAAAGGGCTGTATGGGCCTATGAATGCGAACCGAAAGATGTGGTCGACGATACCTATGGGGGGCGTAAGGCGCGGTGTATGCCGATTGCACGCATTACGGGCCCGACAAATCATCATTCTTTATGCAGTGAATTAATGAGAATTGAATGGTGAGGTCTGTGATGGATCTTAGAGGGGCGTAAGGCGCGGTGTATGCCGATTGCACGCATTACGGGCCTGACAAATCACTATTCTTTTGGTGAACGAGGATTGGATAGTGTGGTCTATGATGGATCTCTGGGTGCGTCAGGGTGCGGTGATCCTTTTGGTGATGATGATATCACATCGTGAAATACCTCTGGCCGGAAAGCCGATTGCAACGCACTGACGAGGAACCGACAAGCACTATTCTTTTCGTGGTCCGGCATAGACTGTTTAAGGGGGCAGAGACTACCGGAACGTTCATGTTTTAAAATGGAAAATCTTGGTACCAAGTGCACAAGCATTGTGAGTTAGCATTGTGAGTTGGCATTGTGAGTCAGCATTATGAATTGGCATTGAGAGTCAGCATTGTGAGTCCACATGTCATGTGTCACTCTTTTATATGATGAATAAACTATTGGGATCCTGATGCTATGATTACCTGAAGTGTTTTAACCAATTAGCAGGTATAGAGACCTTGTTGATTTGCCTAGAGTATTATTATTAGTCAACGATTCTTATTATTGTTTGTAACTTGACTGCTAGTGTTGTAAATTCCATGGTTGTTGTTGATAAATCTATGAACCGCATTTCTTCATGGGCGCTTTGCATCGTGTTATTTTCTTCTTGATGCCATAATGGTAATGAAAAGACGGTGTCTCACCTCTTTCCTATATTTCGTATTGTTGTTTTATATTCATACTTGTTAAGAGACACAATGACGGAGATGATATGGAACCACGCCTTGCCGATGGGGTTGGGAATCTGGACAAGATTCCTTCGATTTCACAAGAGTGCAGCAGCGTGGGGGCATTGATGCCGCTGTGTCAACTGGGGCGCTGAGTGTCATGTGCATATGGGGTTGCGGCCTTGTCTACTGGTAGTACCCATCCTTGGGTTACTACTCCTCCCTTTTATGTTTTATTTCCCGCTGTATCTTATTTGACTCTGTAATCATTATGCTTTATGTTGTTAGTGATTCGTGTAAATTGGCTATGAGATATATATAAGGAACGTGATTTTATTTCAATGGTTGTATTAAGGGTTGAATATATTTATATTTCATTCATGGCTCGTATTTTCTACTTATGTATAAATGCAAAAAACAAAAATAAACTCGTTAATTTTGAAACTACTGTTATCATGACTGTGACACACCTGGATTTAGTAACTGTGGTGTAGTGACGATTGCGCTCCGGTTGCTACATCAAGGGGTGTTACACCTACTTCATACCTCCACTCTTCAATAATTTCAACCAACTTTGTTTCTTGAATCCTTACTTTATTCTAAGCAACTTTCATGTTGGAGACTTCCTCTAAATCATCAATCTTCAAGTACTTTTCCTAAGATCTAAGTTTGAAGGGTAAAGGGTGAAGTTTTTGATATTCTTTTCTAAATCTTATATTTAAAGTTCTAAACCATGTTTTGATCCATGGTTTTCTTATTCAAGTCTTAAATATTGACTATGTATGTTTACTTTGATTTTTAAGAAAGCTTTTGGTGGTGAAGGACTTGTACAAGAAGCAAAACAAGGAGCTTTGGAGGTTTCTTCAAGAGGTAAGAGGGAGATTACCTTCATCAACCATGTGTTGGTGGTGAGGAATGGATGTGTGTGTACTGAAAAATCCATAAGGATTATTTCACTTGTTTGTTTAAGAGCTTTCCATATTTATGGTTGTTTGGTGATTGATATGTTTATTGCTTTGATAATATGCTTTAGTATGTGTTTATGATGCATGATGATTTGTGCATGTTTTAAGATGTGAATTACATGACAAAGGAAGATATGTTGGTTCCAAAGAGCCATTGAGGCACATGGCCTCAAAGTGATTTTAGGAGCAAAAGATTTTAGGTATTTTACTAATCATGAGTTTTAGATGAAAAGGGTAATAAGTTAATGATTTTTTTTTTAAAGAATTTGCAAAGAAAATGAACAAAGATTTTTATGATGAAGGTATTTATGATTTTCGGCTAATATGCCAAGGATTGGTAAATTAAGATTTTCATGAATGGTAACAATGGATGATTAGAAGTAAAAGGAAAAGAAAAAAAAATATAATGGTTTCAATAGCCATGTTCTCACAGTTTTTGAAGGCTTGTAATGCCTTTGTTTGATGAAACAATATGATTTTAAAGTAGAAATTTAATTGATTAAGTACAAGGATTAAAGAAATGGAAACAAAGTGTTTTGTCACTTGAAAAATGGAAATTTTGGATATGAAAGGAAAAGAGAGGTTGAAAGTGTTTGAACCTCCACTTATTTTGGAAGAGGACTGATTGTAGAATTGATTTGAGAATTATGGAGCATATAATAGTAACTTGAAATTTACTAACGTGTAGCTCACTCTTTGGGTTTTGGAGTACGTTAGGAAATTTTAAGCTAGAAACATTGATTTAAATCAATAGAAACGTGATTTTGTAGAATATATTGTGGAAAGGATTTCTTAAAGGAGAAAATGTGGAAAATAATGTTGGAAATGACATTGATTTTTGGAAAGTCCAAAAATGATGTTTGGAATATTGAGGAATATTTTACGAAGTTGAAAAATGATGGAAAAATGATTTACGCGACTTGAAAATATGATTTTTAAGTTATACGATTTTGAAAACGGTGAAAAATCGCTACGTGATTTAGAAAACGTGTAAATATTTTTATGCGATTGAGAAAACGTCGAAAAATGATTATAAGATTTGAAACTGTAACAAAAGTGTTACGCAATTGTGAAAACGATTTAAAAATAATACTTTATTAAAAATACAGTAAAGATACTTTAAAGAATGGATGTACTGAAAGGGAACCTTTTTAATGATGAAATTGAAAGATATGCATTGAAGCATATGATGAAATTGAAAGATATACATTGATGTATATGATGAAATTGAACAGAACTTGCATTGAGATATTCATGCATTGAACAGAACTTGCATTGAGATATTCATGCATTGAACGGAATATAGCTGATAGCTATTATGACCCTTGTGGTTGAAGAGGGAATGATAAATGAAAAATGAGATCTATGATGGATCTTGGGGGCGTCAAGGTGCGGCGGTCGATCCAGTGGGTAGTTGGCAAGTACCCTGTGCCACGTGACAATGCAGACCGTTGCAACGCATTGACGACACCCGACAAGAATACGATTCTTTTCAAAGACTAGAGATTGTCTGTGGGCTAAGGTTGGACAATTAACTAGAGCATTCTTCTCGAAATTATGAAAACCTCCATGGAGTGGGAAAATTGGTCTAGTATGCATACACATGAGTCAGAACACATATTGTTGTGGCATGATAAACGTTCATATGATGTGACATCATCATTTTATATATTGAGGATATCTGTTATGATGAAATTGGTACTAGTGATTTAACTGAGATATATGTTTACTGGAATTGTGATGAAATGATAATGAAGTATGATGAATTGATAACAAAATATGATGAATTGATAAGGAATTATGATGAATTGATAACATGAATGAAACTGTGATATCTGTGTGTATGGAATGACTTAGTCATTCGTATCATTCTTTGTTACCACTTTGGTATTGATGAAATGAGATCTCACATCTTTGTTATATTGTTTTGTTGTACTTGTTTTGTTAAAAACTTGTATAGTAGATGGAATGAATTTTTTAGACTTGAATGGAGGCGAAGATTCTGAGTTCAGTGACAACATTAAGGAGTGACCGTCCCAGATTGGTTGGTATGCAGTTTTGAGGGGGAACAAATATATGACGCATCAAGATGGATACAAGATGGAATAAGTATGTTGAGTTTTATTGATAGTGTTTTACCGTGCTATTAAGTAGGACCCGTCATAGGGTTTGCTACTGTTTAAAATTAAGTCTGTAAGTGTTATGTTTCCTAAATAATTGTTAAATATTATGTGGTGTCATTAATGTATATTAATCAGTTTAAATCTATTTTTCAGTATTACCTATAAATTTCAGTAAGTTTATGTTTCCGCAAAAAGAAATTTTAAAACCCATATTTTATAACTCAAACCTTTTATGAACTGATTGTCAGATTGTGAGCTTGTAGTCAGAAATGTGATACCCTACGGAGGGTGTTACATGCGACATCACTTAGCCAGGCTGCGATGTCGTGCTCTCAGCCACAACACCCTGGTGGACTTGAGACAGTGATGTCATGGTGTCACTAAGTTAGGCCGCGGTGTCACGGGTTAACAACCTGAACAATATTTTTTTATGTGAAGCCACAACTTCATAAATGTAAACCCATAACATTAGCGACGAAAATAGCCCATCCTGTTTCATGTTTTGAGTAATTTTTAGGCATGTTTTAGAGGACTTTTGATTCTCCTTCCATTTCTAGAGAAAGAGTGTGTGGGTAAGATCTAGGGCCTGAAATAGGAGAGATCTTGAAGATTTGCTCAATCTTTCTTTTCCCTTGGATGGCAACCATGGTTCTTTCTTTCCCTTTTCTCCTATTTTATTTCTTTTTCTCCATGAGCAGCTATTTCTCCTTGCTAGGGGGAGATGTAGCTTAACTCAAATTTTGATGTAATTGTATTTTATGTTTGATCTAAGTTTGTTTCCATCTAATTGAGCATTGATCTCTTTTCTTAATGTTTCAATGACTTGATCACACATAAATTGATTTGATAGGTATATTGAGGATTGAGAAATCCCTTCATGTTATGTTCTTCTCGAGATGAATGTCATGATCTAGCCATGACTTAGGTGGGTTGATTGAGAATTCTATGCTTGATCCTTTTTATTGCTTAGGTTGACTAAGGAATTAGATCAATCTTAGTAATTAAAAGAGGGTTAATTCACCAACGATTGGGTTTTAACTAATTAAGTGAATTCTCACCATCAATTAGTGGATTCAAATTGGTTTAAACATTAATTCAATGAGATCAAGTGAAGTTTAAGTGAAATCGATCCCTAGTGCTTTTACCCATTGTTTTTCCCGTCATTCTTGTCTTTATATAAACTCTCAAAAACATTTTTAGTTGTTGGTTTCTCTGTTTCTATGCGATTTACTTGCTTCTCATTCCATTTGGTAGTGTAGATAGTATTCGATTGGCGAATTTGGTATAATTAATAACCATAATCCTTGTGCGATGACATTTACTTACTTATTATATTACTTTTGCGTGATTTGGTATACTTGTCAAGTGAGCAACAAAGATGTCTTTGAAGATCTTTCATTTAAGTTATAATAAAAAACTTGCATTTTATGGTGATTTATTAGGAGTTATTGCTGGCTTTGGGCTGACATATTTCCTTGTCTAGGCCTAGATGGGTTGGAGTCAAAATTAGCTCTAGTGCTTTGACAAGTGAACCTAAGTAGAAAAAGTTATGTCCTGACTATGAGCTATGAACTTTTGGCCAAGTGATATGCGTTCAATCCAACAAGTGATATTAGAGCCAATGATAAGACACGAATTGTTGGTTTTGGGCCAACACCCTACTTTGGCTAGACATAGGTGAGTTAAGGTCAAATTGTAACACCCCTTTGGAGGATGTCACACATAAAAGAAAATAAAAGAAATAGAAATAAAATCTACCCAAGTTGTGAAATATTTGTTAAATATTATTACGGGTTGTAAAATAATTCCTGATAGACAGAAATATGATATAAAAAGATAATGCGGAAAATACGAAATAAAAAAAACATCATCACTGATAATATACATATGGTTAAGTTATAAGTTGTACAAATAATTTACAACTAAGACTACAAATATTTAAACAAAAACAGTAAAGAAAGCAATAAAAGAGTTAATATATACAGACATACGCTGACGCGCCCAAAAAAAAACATCATGGTTATCTAATCCTCTGATGGATCACTATCAGCCTGAAAATGATCATCAGGGGATAAATATCCCGGATGCCTCGACACACGGCGATAACGAGATCGCGCAGTCGATACGATGCTTATCTCACTAGGCTCAGGGTTTTCAGCACCCCAATAACGCCTAATGGATAAGGGCAACTCTAAGTGTAAAAATAATGTCGTCGTCATGACAGGTTCATCATCAAAACGATGACGTAGGATCACAGTCACACGTCCTGCATACGTCACAGAGTCACGGTCTCCTCGTAGATGCCAAGCCAGAGCACCTCCATGAAATACCAGCTCTATGAATCCCAAAAATCCTGGCGTCGCCATCCCTCACAATCAATCCAGAGGATATGGATGATCGGATGGTTCCTGATCGTCAACCGGTCGTCTCCTTTGCCGATCTTCCTCCTCTTCAGGATACACGATCTCAAGAGGCTGTTCCTCTTCCTCGAAGTCTTTACCGCGTAAAATAAATAAACAGAAAATACATATAACAAAGAGGTAAGACAACATAAAATCATCACAACATGGCCAATAAAAAGATGACAAACAACATATACATACAGTTCATGCAATACATAAAGCTTTAACAATTATTATAATTAATTGAAGAAAAATTTAGGTATCATCACAATATGTCACTTCACAGATAAAACCTCACAGATAAAATAAGAAATATAAATAAACAGATAAGATATAATAATAAATAATAACAGTAACCAGATAAAATAAATAAATAAAATACAGATAAAATAAATAGATAAGATGGAAACAAATAGACATAGAGATAAATAATATAACAAAATCCTACTCCATGGAGCTAAAGAAAAACACAAGTATCGAGAGAGAATGATTCGCAAAATCTAATAGTACCACGGCTGCCCCACCAACTATTCCGCGGTCACACGTTGCGTCTATAGCCCCACGACACGAGAATCCATCAATCCGGGCGTGGTGTAGTTCACGGTCTCACGTTGTGTCACTACGTGCAAATGTACTACTAGATTCCACCAATCTCGATTAAATATAGTGTATGTTGAGTACCATAGTGCGCTATCGGTTTACCACGGCCCAAATGGAGCTACCAACTGTTCACATGTGGGATCCCGTACACTAAAGTCTCCAAGTTCATTAGAACAATGAACCACACTACGTTTATCGCATCGACACCACGATGTGATTCGTCTCGTCAACCAATCCACCAAATACATGGCACACATAAAAAAAATAGATGGAAAGCACATGCGGGTTCACATTTTCCCACAACAAATAATTCTCAAAAACACATGCGGGTTCACATTTTCCCGACAAGAAATAGATTTTCAAAAGCCTCATACGGGTTCACATTTTCCCGACAAAGATATAAATTTTCAAAAGCACATGCGGGTTCACTTTTTCCCGACAAAAAAAATAAATATGGTTACGGTCAATCGCGTAGAAATTTTATCGCGTTTTTGAAATCTCGTCGTTTTTACAAACGTTTAAAAATCGGTAAAGATATTTTTTGTTTTTAAAATCGCGTAGTATTTTTAATACGTTTTCTCAATCGCGTAAGATTTTTAAATCATTTTCTTATTCGAATGCCTTTAAAATTACTTGTTTAAACAGATAGAAATAGTACTTGAGTATTTTTAAACTACGTAGAATAGTTTTTCATACCGCATACTTGTCATTAGGATATTTTTACTATCTTATAGATTCATTTTTACTAAAAATTGACAATTATTTTTGTTTATAAACTTATAATAGTGGTTTTCTAAATTTTCCATAAAATTTTCTATTTACCTAATTTTTAACCATATAATTTAATTCTTTTTGAAATCTCTAACATGCTTCAAAACCAAAAGTGAGCTATATGTTAGAAAATTTCTTAACATTACTGTATTTCCTTCCTAATGATAAAATCAATAGTTTTTAACCTTTAAACTTAATTCTACTCAACTTGCTTCCTCAAAAATCATTATAGAAACTTCTTCTTAACTTGGGTTACCTCTTTTTGATTGAAAAAGATTTGGAATCAAGTTTTAAAAATCATAATTACCTATAATGGCATGTTGGCCGAATTTTATAAAACTTTCTCATTTAATTTCTAAATCATGTCAAAGGTATTATCTTATCTAAATTCATTAAATCATGTTATAAAGCAATGATTTTGAATCAAATAAATCTTTTAGGCATGTTGGCCCAAAATGTACTAAACCTTTACCATTTGATTTATAAATTCATTTTCTTTGATCAAAACCATTTAAAACCTTCTTATTTCTCCTAATCAATTAAGTTGCACTTAAGGAAAAATGAAGAGAACATTTTGGTCCTCACATTTTGGCATTGCCGTGAGAGCTATTGGATGTGTTCTTTGGAACACTCATGCAAATTTACACATGTTATTCACATCCTATATTTTATCATACAATTCTAACACATGCATTTATATCTCTAACACATGCAAAATATTTCTAACACATGCAAAATATTTCTAACACAAAAACCTAATTTAAAGCTTATAGACATACAATCAAAAGCTATTAGACATGCAAAATTATTACAATTACCAAACAAGAAAGCTACTAACATACAACAATTAAGCTACTAGCAACCACAAAACTTAACAAATACACATCAATAAACACACCACAACCGAATCCTTATGGATTCTACAAACAATCCATCTTCTTACCACCATCAAGGGATGATAAGAATTGTCTTCCTCTTACCTTAAATGAAGACAAAAAGCTTGCTTTCTCACTTCCTAGGTCACGGTTTTCACTCCACCAAACACCTAAAAATCTCAAACAAAATCTACATGTTACTAACCATGAAAAAGAAGCTAAACCATGGAAAAATCATGGCTAGAACTTTGAAAAAGAAGAGAAAAAGAAAAGCATGAAGTTTTACCTTCTAGGTAAAACTTTCAAAGTTAGTTTCAAGCCCTAAATGGAAGAATTTGAAGAAACTCCAACTACAAAGGTTCTTAGAATGGTGTTTAGGTTAAGGAAACTTGGTTAGAAAAATTTTTGGATGGTTGGAGTGTTAGGAAACTAGCTTGGCCGAATATGGTGAAAAAATGGACAACAATGGTGGCTAGGGTTTTGAAGAGAGAGAAGAGAGAAAAGTGATGAAGATGGAAGGTGATTTTTGGCTTTCTCCTCCAAATGGCCTCTTGTAGCACTTCATGTGTAAGGATGTGCATGGATTTTGGCTTCATCCAAGCCATTGATTTCATCAAAGGTTAAATTAAATCTTGCTTAACAAGCTTAAATTCTATTGGTTGCTCATGGTGACTCACCTTGCTTAGTCACACAGTGTAATAAATGCTCTTGTTGAGTCACTAGTGAGTCACTGTTACGAAAGTCTTCTACGACTTACGGTGATTAATTAAGCTACCGATCTAACCGGTGGGTCCCGCAAAATATTTCCTGGTCCACTGTCACTAAAACATACTGACTAATAAAATAATAATATAAAATTATTTTATTTGACAGTTAAATCCTAAAAATTAAAAGATTATTTTTAGTCTCATTCGAATCGGGTTAAGTAAGATCCCCCAATTCTAAATAATAAAATAAGATTTTCCCTCCCGAAAAATATTATTTTCTTGCCTCGGAGAAAATCACACAAAAAGTCCATAAAAATTCACAGACATGTATTTTCGGCATTAAATCAAGAAGAAAACAATTAAAAATGACAAAAACAAATAAAATGACGTTCGGGACGTAACGGTCATTTTCCCATTTTTTCCCACAACGTAGGTAATCGTCCAAAACGTTCAAATAAAATATCCAAAGAATATTATTTAGTTTGTATATCTTTCGAGAAAAATTAATACAATGAAATTTCGAGAAAAATTTATTTTATCGTCTCGAAACAAATTACGTAAAACGATCAAATAAAATTTGAGCCAAGATTATCGTAATTGTTTTCATACGTAAATCGAGAACAGAAAAATAGGACACACGGTCATTCATACAAAAGCATAAAAAAGCAAAAGCAAGACATTCTTAATATTTTCTAAAAATTGGGGCGTTACACAAATCTTGTAACATCCTCCATTCCAACCTGCTTATCGAGCTAGTAGAGTATAAGTTGTTATTTGATGTATTTGCATAGTTTTTCGTACATGTCTTTGTTGTACGTGTTTGTGAACAAGTAACTTAGTGAGTAAGTTAGCTCCCAAGATTAATTAAAATATTTTTAAAAAATTAATAAATAATTGATATTATAATTATAATTTAGGATTTTCATATTTAAGTTACTAAAACTAAGTAGAACAATTATAAATAAATTATTTATAATTAATACAATATAAATTAGATTTTTATAAGCAATAAAAGATTAAATGAAAATTTTTTGAGTTAATTAGAGATTAATTAGTAAGTAAACTAAGTTAATTGAATAATTAGTTATTCTAAATAAATAGAATATTTTATGATAATATATAATAACCAATAGTAAGTGTATAAAATTAGAGTAATTAATGAATAAATTAGATAGAATATGATTATTTAAAAAAAAGTATTGACTACTAAATATACAATGAGATTATGCACAAGAGCATGAAGCACTTAGCTTAGTTCTCATTGGCTTGAGAGTTTTGAGTGATAATAATTGGTTTAGGGTTGATTTGACTCTAACCTTATAGAATTGCATGCAATAGGAAGAGCATGGAACTTTAAGGTACAATTTTAGTAGTTAGTGTAATACCCTAAATTTAATTACATCAGTATAATCTGTATTATACCATTTGTATTATACCATTGTAATTAGATCCAGACATGCTACTAACTATTAAAACATTTCTAACACAATATAACAATATCATATATAAAAAATATGAGTCACGAGCAAAAGAATATATACATAATGTCTGTATTTCTCATAAATAGAACATATGTACAAACTAGAAAAAACTAGGTCTCTTAAGGCATAAAATATACATGTTTCAAAAAGAACTACTAAACTAAGCTTTTCAAACTCTTGTCAACACTTCATTGTCCATAAAACTTCATCCCTGGAATCATTATGGAAACACACACAAGGGGTGAGAATCACATATCCTAAGTAGTTTCACAATAAAACATGTCATCACAATTATTCCAGATATTTTAGAGAAAAATACAATTCAAACTCAAGTCATATACACATATAAGCTATAAAGGTAGCAAAGGTCAAAACCAAGTTCTTTCTCTTCCCAAAATAGATTCTCATTTTATAAGTCTGTATTGAAAACTTATTTTGACAAATAGTCTTCAAGTAATCATCACATTCTCACAAATCATCATCTCAAAGATAAGTAATTGCCCATACAATTGTCATGTCATAAATATGTTATGATTAGCAATCACACATACAATTGTCATATTATTCTAAATTATGCCTTATGTTCATGTCTATGCAATAACCTAAAAATGAATGTGGATAATGTTATGATTCATTAGATGTAGTTAGAGAACTCATCCTAAGCCACTTTGGAATTATTATGATATGTACGAGCCTTGAACAAAACATAGGAACCCAGTTCCACAAGTCCTAAACAAGCACTGAAACTCAGTTCCAGAAGTCTTCTCTTCAAGTAGCGGTCTCATCAACTACGCAGTCTTCAACAATCCCAGGTAGTGAACTAATCAACTATACGGTCTTCAATAAGGATCACTGTGATAGGAAGGGTTGGTTACCTTCTCATTCAAAATCATATTTGATCATCAACAGTGAGGATCTTATCCTCACCAACATAATTATGAACAACAATGATGCCAATTACTACAATAACTAGCATGCTAAATTGATTTACAATCATAACCACAAATATGAAATATAAAGATGTTAACTATCACAGTCACTAGCATTCCAATTGATTTACATTCATAATCTCAAATATAAATAGCAATGCTGCTACATCACCACAATAATTAACATACCAATTGGTTTACATTGACCACAAAACACTCTATTAATACTCCTATTAGAGGCTCAACACTCATTAAGAAGTATAAAATAAAGATTTACACAAGTTAAGCACTTCATTTTCATCAAATAAAAGTCCTCTCAAAATCTGGATTAGATGCTTAGGCGCCCCAAACCCAGCGCTCAGGGGCCCTAAACCCAGCGCTTAGGGGCCCTAAACCCAACGCTCAAGCGCTGGCATGGTAGAGGCATTCCCTTGTCTTCCCCTACAACTAGTGCTCAAGCGTTCCTTTCCTAGCACTCGTCATGCACTTATGGGCTCAACCATGGGTGCTTAGGTGCTGCTCATGCAACATGAAGCTGCTCTCTGTCTGGCAATGGATGCTTAAGCTCTCAAATTCCACTGCTCAAGTACTAGTTGCTAGAAACAATATTCTGCAGAATTTCGCAACACAACCATTGTTTCATTGGGAACAAGTGCTCTTCCAATCACTCAAATCTCCATTTTAAGTTATTTCTAACACAACATAAGGTCTATTAACATATTGTAACTCTTATACAATTTTCAAATCACCCCTACATGGATTAATGCATCAATCATCAACCTTAAAGACCTAAAACTCAACTCTTAGCTCAAGTTGAATCAAAAGTGTTCAAGGGATGAAAATTCATCTCCACACATCCGACAACTGAAAAACAAGTCATCCTCAAGTTTCACAACAAGATTCAAGCCAAGAATACACAAACCACATTCAAACTTATCTCACATCAAGCCAACTCAAGAACAAGATTAAGGAAATGAAAACCAAGTGTTAAAGCAAGTTTCCCTTACCTCAAGGTCTTGAAAATGGCCAAGGATTGGTTATGGAGATTCCAAGCTCTCCTTCCATTTTCCTTCTTCACGTTTGCTCCTCCTTATCCCCTTTTCTCTTTCTTTTCTCTTCTATTTTGCTTCTCTACTGGCCAGCCATGAGAATGGGTAAGGATGAGAGTGAAATATAGCAAAGTCAAAGGCAAAAACTGAGAGAAAAATATGAGGCCTTTGGTCACGTAAGTGACCTAACTAAAACTCCTGATTTGTTAAGAACACTTAGATTTCATCAAATTAAGATTTCTAACTTCTAATAAGTTTAAAATAAATCTTAAGATTTATCAAAAATCTTGTTTCACCATTTCCACATTTTTTCTATATCTACTACTAGTCAAGCCGGTATTAAAACACATAGTCAGTATGCTTAAAAATATTAAACTAACTCTGGTTAACATTAGATTTTAACTACACCATCTTCCACACATTTGTGACCTAGAAACAAATTCTTCACTTTTATTTCTTCTAACTAAGTAGTTTAAGACAATTCTGGGGCTAATAACAGTTATTTTTTACATATAGTGCTACAACAAAGTGACTAAACTGCTCAGAAAGTCACCAAATTTAACAGGCATGTTAAGCAAGTACTAGGTTACCTTTGTATCCATTTACAAGTTTAACATATTCTCGAGGGTGTTACATTTCTTCCCTCCTTTGTAAAATGTTGTCCCTAAAATTTAGTCTACCTAATGTAAGAAGTCATAAGCAACTCACATGTAAAAACAGGTGTAACTAAATGCCAAAGAAACAAAATTTCACCAACGTACTCACCTTTTCTTGATCCAGGAGACTATGTTGTCTCCTTGCCTTGCAAAGTGTAGACTCTCCCAGGACCTACAAGTCTTGAATCCAGCTTTGCCTCTATCTTCTGAGGACAATATTTGCCATAGTGTCCTAACTTGCCACACGTATAACATATTATCTGGTAAGTTGTACAAGCTTTATCCCTACGATATCTACCACACATGGTACATTTTTACCACAATCATCCATCTGAATATGCTTTCCTTTATCTTTCTGATCTCTGAACTGTGGAGCACTCCTCTCGGAATTATCTTTTGTCCTTTTCCTCCTTAGGGAACTTATTGGTTCATTCTCCTTTGCACTCTGCTTTTCCTCTACGTTTTCCAGATTATGCCTTCCTCTGATTGGTGACAGACTCACTCCTCTAAACTCTAGGGAATCATGGAAACTTTGATTCCCCATTGATGCTTCAAGTACAAGTTGTATTGGTGGTATAGGAGGAACTAGTTGTTGAGGTGGATTGACTTCCATCCTATCGAGAATCTTATTGGTAACAACAACATGCTCCCTCATAGCAAATGCCATTACTATTAACACTTCAGCCATATTGGTTGAACCTTTTTTAGAAAAATTTGCACTTCTCCTAGTCAACATTGGTGGTGCTATAGTTTCCTATACACATATAATAATACACATTGAGTTAATTAGTCTTCAATATCATGTAACCGTGTAACATAGCTAATAACAATTCAACCTAAGGCAAGTCATGCAATTATATTCAAACATCTTAAACATGAGACAAAAAAATGCATAACACACAAAGGAACTCCTAAATATGCCTAAGCATAGTCAATTCATACCCTGGCTCAACAGGATGAACCAGGTTCTGATACCATAATGTAACATCCCAAATTTAATAACAATATATAATATGTATAATACTACTGTAATTAGATCCAAACTTGCTACTAACTACTAAAATATTTCTAACATAGTATAACAATCTCTTGTATAGAAAATATGAGTCACAAGTGAAAGAATATACACATAACGTATGTATTTCTCATAAATATAACATATGTACAAACTAGAAAAAACTAGGCCTCTCAAGGCACAAAATATACATGTTTCAAAAAGAACTACTAAATAAGCTTCTCAAGCTCTTGTCAGCACTTCATTGTCCATAAGACTTCATCCTTGGAATCATTATGGAAACACACACAAGGGGTGAGAATCATGTATCCTCAGTTATTTCACAATAAAACATGTCATCATAATCATTTCAGTTATTTCAGGGAAAAATATAATTCAAACTCAAGTCATATACACACATAAACTAGAAAGATGGCAAATGTTAAAACCAAGTACTTTCTCTTCCTGAAATAGATTCTCATTGTGAACACCCAATTTTATAAGTAAAAAAAAATTCTAAAAAAATAAATAAAAAAAATATATACAACAATAATAAAATAAAAAATAAAAAGAAAAAAAAAAGTTAATCAAGTAATTTGTGGTCCATTTTTCTTAACCTTTTTGATAACCCAAACCCATAAGCCCATTCCAAAAAAAAAAAAAAATGAATAAAAAAAAAAAAACTAAAAACTAAACTAAAAAAAAAAGTAATTGAAAAGAAAAATAAAATAAAATAAAAAAATTAAAAAAATGCGCACACACGCATATTAGGATCACGTTTCATTGCACACACGCGATATTTATTTTCACCTACTATCACCGCATGAACCGAAAAATCTTTCTACGCTCACTCACGTTTCACGTTTCACACACTCAACCACGCAAGGCTCTCAAAGAAAAGCCATCCGTCTAAAAGAGATCGAAGATCATGGGGAAGGATATTACAAGGGGGATAACCCTTCCATTTTGGTTTTCTCGTAGCCTTGGAAAACACAAAGAAAGCTCCACCATTCTCACCATCATTCTTCACTTCTATACCACCCCTCACCGTAACTTCATTTTCTCTCCAAGAACCCCAATCCACCACCATAACTCCTTCACCCTCCAAGCCTTCACAATCAACGATCACCGTGAAACCGAGAGAAAAGAGAAACAAAATCGAATAACTTTTTTTTCTCTTCTTCATTTCGCACCACACCACCACATCCATCTTTCTTTCCATCTTCATCAACTCACACTCTAGACAACACCATTACACCCCTATCTAAACCGTGACAATCATCTAACTCAAACTCCATCACCTCTACTTCACCCTCACCTTTTCTCATACCCAAACCGAGTTGACTCACCATCATCATCTCCTCGTTCTCAAGCTCACCATACCACCATTAACCCACCACCTCCAACCTCTCAATATCCAAAGAAAGAAAAGAAGAGTCTCCACCAACTAAAAAAAAATGAAAAAAAAAAGACTTTGTAACCGTTCCACGGAACACGAGTAATGATTATGTAGGTGCTCAACTCGCGCATATGAGAATTCCTTGCTTCAAAGCTATCACCGTTCATTTGACGGCTTATCATCCCTCGCTCCAAAGATACATGTCACGAACCCATCACCATACATATTCCAAGCTTGTTCACCGTCGAACCCGGACCGCCGGTCCCCAAAAATTCCACCGGCATCACGCACCGCAAGAATCCACCGTCAAGCCCACCAATTTATGAAACCGTCCCACGGTTCAAAAACCGCCGAAGCCGCACCGCACACCGTCGTTTGAACCGGATCCGGGGACTTGAACCGTCACGAGCTCTGCACCGTGTTGTGCTCGTGCACCGTCAATTAGATCCGTTGGCGACCCCAACCGGCGTCAACACCGTCGAAAGGAGGGACTTTATCACCGCGAGCGTCGATCTACTCCCAACGCCGCCCGCACTGCACCACCGTCCGCGACGCCATCAACTATGACCCCGGAGTGCCGTGATTTGCAATCACCCATTCAGTTCGGACTTCAACCCCGTCTCCGTGCGACCACGTCGCGGTGAGCCGGTCGTCATCCAAGCATTCCGAGCTCCGCACCTCCTCCACACACCAGATTTTCAGCACACCGTTAACCACTCCGAAATCTCCACGTCTCTGCATATACCCAACCTCCGTTTTCCCCCCTTCTATGAGTGCTCTGTTGTTGTCTCCGAAGCCATTATGGCTTTTCATGGTTAATGGAGTTTATTATTTGGCTTTTTTTTGAAAATTTGAAACTTAAAAGCTTCGAATCACGTGGCTTATAGATTCTTATTCTTCTTTTCAAGTTAGGGACATGGTTGTCTTTTCTTATTTTCTTTTAAAAAATAAGGGGAAGCATGATTCTAAAGAAAAAAAAAAAGCATGTCTATGATAGAAGCCCATAAATGTGGGTTGGTGTAGTTCAAATAATGAAAGGAAAATGTGTTATTTTAGTGATAGATTCCAAAAAAAGAAAAAATGATAAAATAAGAAAAGCAAAAAAAAAAATAAATAAATAAAAAAAAATATAAAAAAAAAAAAGGATGAAAAAAAAATATATATAAAAAAATGAAAAGATAAAAAAAAAATTTTTTTAATATAATAATTTAATAAATGCAATGATTAACGATATGATTGAATAGCGGATGCTATCTTCATATCGTTTGGATCATAAGGGTTTATTGAGTATTCCAATTAAAAATTTAACTTGAAAGTGCAAAATGATTTCATTTTCAAACAATAAAATTTTATTTTCAAAATTTTTTAATTAAAATCAAAATTAACTCACATTTATTTTCTACTTGAACTACGTAACTTTGAGTTCCATCATTGCACTGAGGGTGCGTTCAGGAGCGAAATTTCAATTTCCCAGTGAATGTCAAGTCAAAAATTAAATTTTCACAATTTGGTTCTTCTTTTCCTTTTTTAAAAAAAAAAAAATAAATAATAATAAAAAAAAAAAAAAAATAAAATATTTACAAAGTTTTTTTTAAAAAGGGTTAAAACAAATAATTTTGAGATTATCAAGTTTTTGCACAAATGATTTAAGGTATCGTGTTCTCTCGGGGCCGGGTGTGATAGGGTGCGATGGGATTAAGTTTCCACCCTTCCCTATCCATAACCGACTCCCGAATCCGATTTGGTTCCAAAGACCATATTTAAAAAAGGTTTTCCAATTTTTTCCTAAATTCAAATAAAATTGGTGGCGACTCCATATTTATCTTAATCATTTTTAAAAATCACGCGAGTTGCTTTTTCGCCGCGATCTCGGTCGCGACAACTGATAAATACGACTCGGGAAGCTTGGAGAGTCAAGCCTGTTATTTAGTTGTGCAAATTGTTAATAATCTCTATTTATTTATTTTATCCTTTTTGTCCTTGTTTTTGCTTTCTTATTCGTTTGTAAATAGATTTTATTTTATTTTGTAAATATCGATATCATTATTCTATTTTTTTTTTTCCAAATATATTTTGTGATTAATTGTTTAAACCATAGGATAGATGATTGCTGCCTGGTTGTTGCATATATGTTTTGCAGATTGGGGGGTAATTTTTGGTCTTTTTAAAGTTTTGGTACAGGTTCGTATGCTCCCTCACACACGTCACTGTCATTTACCTCACACACTTTTTGGGCTCTATACCCAGTCTGTGCGAACCCGAAGAATAGGAGGGGTCTCGACCTTTGTTATTGAGGGGCTTCATGCTCACTTGACATTGGTTGGGACACCACTCAGATTGTTACCAGTATCATGGACTAATCATATTGAGAGGGTTTATCCCTACTTGTGATTAATTCATGAATTGGGTCTTTGTCTTTCGAGATAGGGGGCAATCTGGGGACCATGGCTTTTAGAGGTTTAGATCTGTCCTAAAAAAAAACTTTGCACTGGTAGATTGAACATAGTGACTGTCAAAATTAGAGTCGTGACTTTGAGGAAATCCAACCTTTAAGTTTCACCTGATTAGGACACAAAGGGAGCGTGCTTTTTCTTTGTCTGTACATTTCTCATATCATTCATTCTTTGTTGAAAAAAATCATAAAAAAGGGTATGTTTCATCTTGCATTTTCATATCATCTGCATGACATTCATAGCATTTTTCAAACAAAAGAGACATAAAGAAAAGATATGCATCGTCTTGCAGTTGCATGACATTCATAGCATTTCTCAAACCAAAGAAAAATAAAAAGGGACATGCATTATCTTGCATTTGCATGACATTCCCAAAAAAAAAAAAAAAAAAAAAAAAAAAAAAAGAGAGGCATCATCTTACAGTTCCATGTCAATTTCTTGCGTAAAGGAAAATACAGAGGGCATGCATCGGCAAATCATGCATAATCCTTTGGGTTTACGACCCTATAAGGATTTCTTCGTGTAGAAAGTTAGGATACATTTTAGAGTTACCTCGATGTGGGGTACCCTTAGGATGCATTCTCCATTTTTGTTGGTTTGCTTACATTCTTCTTTTACTCTTTTTGTAGGGTGAGTTTGGTTGGTAAAGTGGAAAGATTAGTGCTCATTCAATAGCAAGGAATGGAAGAGATAGGCCAAAGGAAAAACACCAGCAATACCGTTGATCTCAAGAGGAATATGAAGATTACAAAATGGCGGTTCCCCTCTTTTTGGGCGTGTGAAGGACATTACTCAACACATGACCCCTAAGGCTCGATTAGAGTTTTCAACGAAGTTATGGACGGATCCTAGATTTGTTACGCATCCCATTGAAGAACCTTGTTTTGAGTGGCCTTGCCCAGTTTTGGAATTGTTCTCGAAATGTTTTGAGTGCCCGATTTGGATATTGCACCGACCATAGAAGAGTATGCCATCATGTTGAGATTCCCAATGAGCAAGTACCCCAATGTTTACCTTTATGGAGGATATTGTGTCGAGAAGGAAAAATAGCGAGAACTCATAGGGGTTCGGGCAAATCAGTTAGGAATGGAAAAGAGAGGAGGAACACAAGGATTGAAGAAGAGTTACCTGGAAGGGCATCTTGAGATACTAGCGCAACAAGGAAGGTGGGATCTCTTTAACAAAACTTTGGCACTAACCATCTTTGGGTTAGTCTTATTCCCATTCACTTCAGACGTGGTGGATCAAGCGGCAATGGATGCTTTCTTCAAGTTCGAGAATCATAGGTCAAATCCAATCCCTGCTATTCTTGTTGATACTTTCTTGACCATGGAGATTTGCCACAAAAAAGGAGGGGGTATGATCCGATGTTGCACACATATGTTGTATGTTTGGATCATGACACACATGGATGTACACAATCGTCTGGGCCTTTTACCAGATCCGTTAAGGAATTTTGGTCGCATTCCAGTGAAGCAGCAGAAAGCCCACGAATGGAAAGATGAGTTTATGAAGATGGGATCGACTCTTTCAAATGGGTTGCTCTTGGTATCATGGGGAAGAGATATTGCTCGGTTGTGGTGACTTCTCTAACGTTCCTTTAATGGGCGTGAGAGGTTGTGTGTCATTTTCACGGTACTTGTGCTTAGACAACTCCAATGGACTCAACACGTGCTGACGAGACACAACTTAGAGGATTCAACTTTTTATATGGGAAAGATGGAAGCACTACCAAGCAGGAAAAGGAGGTCAGGGACGCTTGGAAGAATATTCATAGGGCAGGGGCGAAAGAATTGGGAAAGCGAGTGGTAATTCCTACTCCCGAGTACCTGCAATGGAGAGCAACAAGAAAGGCACAAAATAGTACCCCTCAGGCGGTGTCAAGTGATGAAAATCATTCCCAGATTATATCTCAAATGACCACCCAGATAGAGAGGATGAAAGCGCAGATGCAGTTTTTAGAACAAGGGAAGGAAGCCGCTGAGTTAAAAGTCGTCATTCACACAAGTCGGTGCCAGAAATTAGCCGACAAGATTGAAGACTTAAAGGATGCACAAGCTGATGCTGCTGAAGCCCCGAGCCGGATAAAGAGGGCAAGAAGAGGAAAAGAGGTAGAATCAAATAAGACCACTTTAGAAGTCCGGGAGCTACGAGTGAAGGTAAATGCTCAAGAAGAATTAATAGAGAAGATTTTGCAAGAGAAAGAAGAATTGGAAGCAAATACTAGAGCACAAGATCGAAGGATGCAATCTTTACAAGAAGCTCTGGTGGAGGTGAAACGACGCTCCGATCAAGGACAGGTTTTGGCTGCAGAATATTATAGTTCACTCAAGGAAGCAAACAAGAAAGCAAGGCGTTTGGAGTTGAAAGCTCAAGAACTAGAGCAAGAAAAGAGCAATGGAGACTCGAAGCTCAGAGGCAACGACTGCAAAAAGAAGAAAGTGAAAGCGCGTGGCAATGGGCGCTCAAAATGAAAAGGCTCAAAGGAATATTGGATGAAGAACTATGAGGACATGTCGACGGCTTGCGGTATTACACTACACAACCGGCTAGTCATTTTGATGAAGCAGACCTTTAGATTCGCATGAATCGTTGCTAAAACTACCACAGAAGATAGCTGAATTTATGAAATATTGTCGAGGTCTTGCTAAAGGTCTTAGGAAGAAACAAACAAAATTGTTGATGTAATGTAGTTTATGTTACACTTTGAGAAAGACTAGACCTTGTTTTGATTAATTTTGAAATGAAATGAATTACCAATTGCGGTGTTTTGCTTTGAATGTTGATGTCACTTTTTTTCATTTAGGCACTATTCATTGAGGGGTAAATTCCCCTTGAATAGGTTACGCCAACCGTATTTTCGCCCGAGACAATTTGTCCTTTAGCAAAATACGGGAATCTTGGTATTCGGTAAAAGAATGATTGCATTGCTGGAAGAGGGCACCATTAGTGAACCCGCTAATGCTAAATCGAGGATCCTGCCTTGCTATTGAATGACCATGCGAATCTTTCCACAATCACCAAGTATCCTCACAATAGTGTTAACTGTTTTTTTTTTCTTTCTTTCTTTATTTAATTAATGTGTTTTTGCTTTAATAAATCAATTTGGTTCAGAAATCATTGCGCGGCCTAGGAAAGAAGAGACCAATCTAGCTCGAGTTCACAATACCAGATCTCGGACCAGAATGGCTGCTGAAAATTCCGAGACAGGAAGAAACTTGAGTAGGGAGGTCGACGAAGTGACAGGGAGGATAAACGAGGTGTCAGAGAACCAAGCGAGGTTGGAAGCGATATTGCAAGATATAAGGGAGTCTCTCCACTTAATCAGTGGGAAATAGGAATGCAAATGGGGTTGAAATGTATGCAAACGTGCCATCAGTGATTGCTCCAATCTACTCGGCCGTAACCTCAGTCATTGCTGCAGGAATCCACGAGCAACCACCTCAAACAACATCAATAGTCATGCCCATTGGGGAGGGGTATCGTGCTTTGGAAGGCGCTCATAATGAAGTCCCTGGTTATGCAGGCCCTACCTAGGAACCACCTCATGTGTCTATTCCAAGGCAAGTGACATTGCCTTATTCTGGGAATAGTCACGTCGTAACTGAGAAAGATAAGATGAAAGAAGATTGGATGGAGAAAATGGAGGAACGCAGTTAAGGCGATAAAGGGCCCCAATGCTTATGGACCCTTGAGGATAGAGGAGTTGTGTCCTACCACAGATGTAGTAATCCCCAAAGACTTCAAGATTCCTGATTTTATGAAGTATGACGGGAGCGGCAACCCTCGTTTCCATTTGATCAGTTATGGGACTAAGATGGCTGTTTGGTCCAAGGATGATAAGTTCCTCATCAGTTTCTTCCATGAAAGTCTTACAGGTCCCGCCCTAGAGTGGTATCTTCAGTTAGATCGCTCAAAGATCTCGCGTTGGACTGAATTGGCTGACCTATTTATGGACCAGTACAAATTCAACTTGGACGTAGCCCCAACCCGAGAACAGTTGAGTTCAATGCAGAAAGGTAATGAAGAACCGTTCAAGCAATACGCGCAGAGGTGGAGAGCATTGGCGGCTCAAGTCCAGCCCCCATTAACATTATCTGAGATGTGCTCGTATTTCTTGGGGACCTTAGGAAACCCTTTTATTGGGGCGATGGTTGGGGCAGCCTATAAGGATTTTGCAGATTTAATAACTTCTGGAGAAAGAATTGAAATATTGGCCAAAGCGGGAAGTTACCAATGAGTAGTACGAGAGAATACTACTTTCAAGAAAGGATTCCAAATAAAGAAAAAGAACACGAGGTGAATTATATCCAACCTCAACAGAATTTCGGACCGCGATATAGCTCAAGTCATCAACCATCATACAACCCCAACCCTCGCTTTTCATACCAAACACTGCCACTGCCTCATTATCCACCCCACCAAATTATACCGGCCACAAACTTCACCCCAACACCACAATTCCAAGTTAACAATGTCCCCTCGCCACCGCCATATACACCAACTCGCCCAACCTATGCCCGATACCCACCTGCACCTCCGCAAAATTACCCAAACCACTCACAACCTCGCCCGAACCCCCAAAACCAAAGCCGCTTTCGTCCTCAAAACCTTCCCCCTTTTCCAAGGTTATCCATTCCGAATGCAGACCTATTCCAAAGGTTGTTTGATGCTCATCTTATTTCAGGAATCCCTGTGCGTCCATTAGAGCCACTATTTCCATCATGGTACAACCCGAACTCAACCTGCAAGTATCACATGGATATTTCGGGGCATTCAATTGAAGACTGCGAGTCCTTTAAGACTACAGTAAGAAAGTTAATTGCCTATGGGAAGCTTGATATCCGGAAGAGGTGGACCCGGATTGTTAACAACCCAATTCCTAAATCATGGTGGAAGGAATGTGGTGAATGCTTTAGAGGTGGAAGGGTCATCCATAAGAAGTGTCATGAGCTTGCGTACACCGATGGCAAGGATATTCGAAGGGTTGAAGAAAGCGGCTACAATATCATGCACCACCGGCCACCACGATGAAAGAAGAGGAAAATATGATGCGAGTCGAATTGTGCTTATCATTGTGGGGGAGTAGGACATGATATTGAGAATTGTTGGGACTTCAAGGTTCGAGTCCAAGGGTTGCTTACTTTGGGAGTAATACATGCGAGACAAGGGTTAACCTCCTCCGAAGAGGTCAATGTGATCGAACGCTTTGTGCTTAAGGTGCCACCTCTCAACCAAGTCTCGACGTCAGAGAAAGTAGTGGTAACAATCAAAAAGCCAGTGCCATTTGCTTATAATGACACTCATTCAGTGCCGTGGAATTATGAAACCAAGGTAGAGACAAAAGGAGTCGGGGAAGAGACTTTGAAGGCTCGAATTGCTGAAGTACACAAGGATGAGGAGTCTGTGACTAATATAGTCAGGGTAGGGGGAATTACAAGGAGTGGGCGATGCTACGGCCCAGGAGAGTTAGAAAAAGGAAAATTGTTAAGGAAAAGAACAGAGAAGAAATGTCAAAAGAAGATGAGAGGGAGAAAGAAGCTGAAGAGGAGTTCCTAAAGATAATGAAGCAGAGCGAATATGATGTGATGGAACAGTTAAAAAAGACTCCGGCTAGGATATCTCTTTTGTCACTCATCTTGACATCTGAGATGCATCGGAAGGCGTTGTTAAAAATTCTGAATGAAGCCTATGTGAAGCCCGATGTTACTCCCGAAAGTGTGGTTAACATGGTGGACCCCGTGAAACGCGTTAACATGATCACATTCACTGATGAAGAGATCATTTCTCAATCTGAGAAGAACCCACGGGCCTTGCACATAACCCTCAAATGCAAAGGGTACATAGTTGCAAAAGTTTTGATTGACGGGGGGTCTGCATTAAATATCATTCCCAGGTCAACTATAACATCGTTATCAATAAGTGAGGATGAACTATCGCCACGAGAGATGGTGGTGCGAGCCTTTGATGGAAATAGGAGAGGCGTTATGGGAGAGATAATGTTGCTGCTAGAGATTGGCCCGAGTAATTTTCAAGTGCTGTTTCAAGTCATGGATATGGAGCCTGGCTACACCATGCTGTTAGGGAGACCGTGGATCCATGCCGCTGGTGCCGTTCCTTCCACCCTGCATCAAAGTGTTAAATATATTGAGAATGGGTCGGTCATCACCATACATGGAGAGGAAGAGATTATGTTGTCGAAACCAGTTTCAGTGCCATACGTGGAGAGTGCAGAAAAGGAAGAGGAGAACCTGTGGCACAGTTTCGAAGTAGTTGAAACTGGACTCGGTAAAGATGAATCTCTCACACCAGGTGTGAATCAGGTGGTTGCCCGGATCATGACTAGTAGTGGATACCAAGAAGGAAAGGGTTTGGGCTCGAAGCTGCAAGGTACTCGGTCACCAGTGTCACTCCCAGGAAAGTCAGACAAGTTTGGGATAGGGTACGAAGCATCTCTGGAGGAGCATATGAGGAGCATGACTCTTGGAAGAAAGAATGACAAGGGCAAAGCGAAGTATATTCCCCATCTGAGGGAAACATTCCCAACACCGGCCGAGGTGATTATGCCTGATGAGGTCATTCACCCTCGATACCGCCTCACTATCAATACTTTGCATGAAGAGAGCCAAGAAGAATACAAGGCAATCCATCCTGCTGTTGATGAGGAGCCGCTGAAGAACTGGAAATCTGAACTAATTATTGATGTGATTGTTTCAAAGTAATTGTCTAGTCATATTGTGTTGAGCAAATATTGAAGTTATTTTGAGCTTATGGTTTATGTTATTTGAGACATTGATTAAATGAACTTGCATGAATATTCAGCATTTCTCTTCGTTGCACTTTCTGACTTATCCTTTTGTATTTTTCTTTTTGTACCATATCTTGTTCTTCCTTTGTCATTCCTACTTTATTCTGCTTTTCCAACTTCACACCAAATTGCTTTCCAGGGATCTGAGTTTCGTAGATAGTTCGCCTCATGAAAGGGACCTCGAAAACTCATCAATTGATTCCCCTGCAATGTTTGATGAAGAAGACCCTGAATCTGGAGAAGAGGAAGAAGTTGTTGAAAATTTTGCAAAGTTACTGGAGTACTCAGAGAAGGGATTTGTCTTGAATGATGAGGAAGCAGAGGTGGTCAACATGGGGACAGAGGAAGAGAAGAAGGAATTGAAAGTAGTGGCAAACCCTGGAGTTTGAAGAGATGGTCATACTATTCAAAGAGTATATGGATGTTTTTGCTTGGTCTTATCGGGATATGCAGGGTTAGACCCGAGATATAGCATCGCATAAAATTCCACTATACCCGAATATTGAGGCAAAGAAGCGAAGTTAAGGAGGATGCATCCTGATATGTCCCAAGATCAAGGAAAAGGTGACTAAGCAGCTGGAAGCAGGATTTGTGGAAGTGTCGAGACACCCAAAGTGGGTAGCCAATATCGTGCCAGTGCCTAAGAAGGATGGAAAAATCAGAATGTGTGTGGACTATAGAGATCTGAATAAGGCCAGCCCGAAGGATGATTTCCCACTCCCTCACATCGATGTTCTTGTTGATAACACTGCTAAGAATCATAGGTTCTCATTCATGGATGGATACTCAGGGTACAATCAAATTCTGATGGATGTTAATGACAAAGAAAAGACCACTTTCATCACTCCTTGGGGAACTTTTTGTTACACGGTGATGCCGTTCGGGTTAAGGAATGTTTGGAGCTACTTACCAACGTGCTATGGTGGCACTTGTTTCATGACATGATGCACAAGGAGATTGAAGTGTACGTGGATGATATAGTAGCCAAGTCTAAAGAAGGAGAAAGCCATGTGGCGGTCTTGCGTAAGGCTGTTTGAAAGACTCGAAAAGTACAACTTGAGGTTGAATCCTGCTAAGTGTGTTTTTGGAGCATCTATGGGGAAGTTACTTGGATTCATCGTTAGCGAGAGAAGGAATAAAGGTGGATCCGGATAAAACAAAAGCAATACAAGAGATGTCTCCCCTAAGACGGAGCGTGAAGTGCGAAGTTTTCTCGGGAGACTCAATTACATTGCTAGATTCATTGCTAACTTAACCAGCACCTGTGAGCCTATATTCAAGTTGTTGAAGAAGCATCAACCAGGGAAATGGGATGAAGAATGTCGGAAGCTTTTGACAAGATAAAGGCTTATTTAATGAATCCTCCTGTTTTGGTACCCCTACGCCCTGGTCGTCCTTTAATTTTGTACTGACTGTATTGCCAACCTCGATGGGGCAATGTTGGGACAACACGATGAATCGGAAAAAAGGAGCAAGCAATTTACTATTTGAGTAAGAAGTTCAATGACTGTGAAGCTCGATACATGGCTATTGAGAAGACTTGTTGTGCGCTGGTATGGACCTCAAAGCGGTTGCGACAGTACATGCTCTATTACACCACGTGGTTGATCTCCCGAATAGACCCTCTGAAGTACATATTTGAAAGTCCTCATGTTTCATTAAGGGTTTCAAAGTGGCAAGTGATGCTATCAGAGTTCGATATCAAGTACATGACTCGGAAATCCATCAAAGGAAGTGTGATTGCTGATCATTTAGCTGAAAACCCTCTTAAGGGTGGACAACAAGTGACATCTGAATTCCCTGATGGAGAAATACTGATGGCAGAGGAAGGAGAAGAAGAAGAAGAACCTGGCTGGAAGATGTATTTTGATGGAGCGGTTAACATGCATGGCAGTGGCATAGGAGCCGTGGTTGTTTCACCAACTGGAAAACAATACCCAGTCGCTATCAAGTTGGAATTTGAGTGCACCAATAATGTTGCGGAGTATGAGGCTTGTGCTAATGGTTTACAAGTTGCAATTGACTTGGGAATCAAGCAGTTAAAAGTATTTGGAGACTCAGCGCTCATCATTTATCAGGTGAATGGTGAATGGCAAACCAAGGATCCGAAATTGGTGCCTTATCAAAAGTATTTGATCAAGTTGGTTGAAAAGTTTGAAGAGGTGACCTTCTCCCATTTAACCCGAGACAAGAATCAGTTTGCAGATGCTTTGGCCACTTTGGCTGTAATGACCAAGTTGGATATTCATAATAATGTCCAACCCATTCAAGTAAAGACGCACAGTGAGCCTGCGTATTGTGCTAATGTTGAAGGCGAGCCAGATGGTAAACCGTGGTATCATGATATCAAGTGGTATATTCAGCATAAAGAATACCCAACAGGGGCAAGTGAGGTGAATAAGAAGA
This sequence comes from Ormosia emarginata, assembly GCA_029884605.1. Taxonomy (NCBI): domain Eukaryota; kingdom Viridiplantae; phylum Streptophyta; class Magnoliopsida; order Fabales; family Fabaceae; genus Ormosia; species Ormosia emarginata. Next base: position 3,145,189 of record JAQQTP010000082.1, on the reverse strand, counting down.
CTATCCATCACGGTTGGCGATGACCTTTTTCTTGAATGGAGAGATTTTGTACAAAAGGAGTCATGATGGTACTTTACTTAGATGCGTGGATGCTTGTGAAGCTCGTATAATCATGACTGAGGTCCATGAAGGAATCTGTGGAACTCATGCTAATGGTCATATGATGGCTCGAAAAATTCTAAGGAGTGGTTATTATTGGTCCACAATGGAAACAGACTGCATAGATTATGTACGGAAGTGTCAAAAATGCCAGATGTATGCAGATCGAGTCAACACACCTCCTTTCCCTTTGCATAATTTGGTGTCTCCATGGCCTTTCTCAATGTGGGGAATAGATGTCATCGGGCCCATTAATCCCAAAGCTTCCAATGGTCATCGCTTCATCTTAGTGGCGATTGACTATTTCACCAAGTGGGTAGAAGCTTCTTCTTATGCCAAAGATTACTCAAAAGGTGTTTTTGAAATTCCTCAAAAGGGATATTGTCTGCGAGATATGGGATTCCAGAAAGGATAATCACAGATAATGGTACCAATCTCAATGGTGCTGAGATTAAAAAGTTCTGTGAGAATTTCAAAATCAAGCATCATAATTCAGCTCCTTACAGGCCTCAAATGAACGGTGCAGTTGAAGCAGCAAATAAGAATGTGAAGAAAATTGTTGCCAAGATGGTAGTAAATTACAAGGACTGGCATGAAATGTTACCCTATGCTCGCATGCATATCGTACTAATATACGATCAAGCACCGGGCAACGCCTTTCTCTTTGGTGTATGGGATGGAGGCTGTCTCTCCAATAGAAATTGAGATCCCTTCTCTAAGGGTTCTAATGGAAGCAGAGTTAGAGGAATCTGAATGGGTGAAGACTCGGTATGAACAATTGAATATGATAGAAGAGAAGAGATTGACAACTATGTGTCATGGGCAATTGTATCAAAGCAGGATGGCTAAAGCCTTCAACAAGAAAGTTCGTCCCCAGGGAATTCATTAAGGGATTTGGTTTTGAAAAAGATTCTCCCTAACCAAGAGGATGCCGAGAGAAAATGGGCTCCGAATTATGAAGGCCCGTACATAGTCAAGCAGGCGTTTTCAGGAGGAGCGTTAATTTTACAAAATATGGATGGAGAAGAACTGCCAAGGCCCGTGAATACTGATGTTGTCAAGAAATTCTATGCCTAAAAAAAAAAAAAAAAAAAAAAAAAAGCTCGTTAGGTTGAAAACCCGAAAGGGCGACCTAGGCAAAAGTTAGAGCAATTGAAAAAACGAAAAAAAGAAAAAGTCCGTTAGGCTAAAAACCTGAAAAGGCAGTCTAAGCAAAAGTTAGGACAAATAAATAGGCAAAATCTCAAAGAAAGTGGACCTGAAACTCTTCGAGGGATTCACCAAACTGGGGCAATTTTTGATGTGCATTCAATCAGTTACACGGGGCAAGTTGTTCGCATTGAATTGGCCATACTGGGGCAAAATTTTTGAGGAATTAAAGAGAATTCATGCAGAGGCAGCGGTTGAGTTGTCAAGCATTTGCAGTGAATCATTTGAATGAGGAACAAGGAACCAATACTGGGGCAAAGTTTTTATTTTTCTTGGCACCTTTCTTTTGTCTTTCAAGTACGTGTCTTGTCAAAAGTCATGTACGATTACATTACCAAAATAATAAAAGGGAAGTTTGTTCATTTAACAAATTTCTATCCATTCATGAATGCATGCTTACTCATTAATTTTTGTCTCAAATAAAATAAACTTAAGGTCGATAATTTGATCTGACAATTGTGCAGCAATCCTTCAATGATTAATTTAGATTAAAGGATCTCAGTAATTCAAGACACAGGTTGTGATGTGTTGCCAAGGAGACAAGGTGGTCAGAAAAATAAAAAAGGAAATGAGAAGATCTAAGGGAGTCTCAGCCGACAAGAGGGTCTGATGAAGAAAAGCATGTGGACAAAGGGTTTGATTGGTCAAAGCTTTCCAAGATCGTTGTTGGTTCAAAGGACTTTTAATGAATAAAAAAAAAAAAGAAAAAGAAAAAAAAAAGAGAGAAAAGAAAGAAAGAGAAAAGAAGTTTTAAGTCCATGCATTTTAATTTCCTGTTGAGCGCATCGGCTCCATGCATTTTCTTTTCTGTTGAGCGCATCGGCTCCATGCATTTTAATTTCCTGTTGAGCGCATCGGCTCCATGCATTTTATTTTCTGTTGAGCGCATCGGCTCCATGCATTTTATTTTCTGTTGAGCGCATCGGCTCCATGCATTTTATTTTCTGTTGAGCGCATCGGCTCCTTGCATTTTAATTTCCTGTTGAGCGCATCGGCTCCATGCATTTTAATTTCCTGTTGAGCGCATCGGCTCCTTGCATTTTAATTTCCTGTTGAGCGCATCGGCTCCATGCATTTTAATTTCCTGTTGAGCGCATCGGCTCCTTGCATTTTATTTTCCTGTTGAGCGCATCGGCTCCATGCATTTTAATTTCCTGTTGAGCGCATCGGCTCCATGCATTTTAATTCCTGTTGAGCGCATTGGCTCCATGCACTTTGAGTTCTGCTATTCTTTGAGCGTGTCAGCTTTTCGCTTTTATTTGTTCTTGCTTTGTTATGCATATTATCTTCTCCATTGCCGGACAAAATTGAAGTTCATGTCTTTACTCGTTTCTTACGACGATAATGTGAAAGCTACAGTTATTCTTATTATCTAGTAAGAAAACAAGTAAAGAGGGGCAACTGTGAACACCCAATTTTGACCGGGCTAAAAAAAAAGCTAAAAAAAATAAATAAAAAAAATATATACAACAATAATAAAATAAAAAATAAAAAGAAAAAAAAAGTTAATCAAGTAATTTGTGGTCCATTTTTCTTAACCTTTTTCTTAACCCAAACCCATAAGCCCATTCCAAAAAAAAAAAAATGAATGAAAAAAAAAAAACTAAAAACTAAACTAAAAAAAAAAAAAAACTTGAAAAGAAAATAAAATAAAATAAAAAAGAATTAAAAAAAAATGCTGCACACACGCATATTCTGGCAATCACGTTTCACTGTACACACGCATATTCTGGCATTTTCACCTACTATCACTGCACTGCTGCATCTTTCTACGCTCACTCACGTTTCACGTTTCACACACTCAACCACGCAAGGCTCAAAAGAAAAGCCATCTGGTCAGTATCATGGGGAAGGATATTACAGAAGGGGGATAACCCTTCCATTTTGGTTTTCTCGTAGCCTTGGAAAACACAGCAAGCTCCAACCATTCTCACCATCATTCTTCACTTCTATACCACCCCTCACCGTAACTTCATTTTCTCTCCAAGAACCCCATCCAGCCACCATAACTCCTTCACCCTCCAAGCCTTCACAATCAACAGCCCCTCACTGTGAAACCAGAGAGAACCAGAGAAACCAGAGCAGGGGGGACTTTTTCTTTCTCTTCTTCATTTCGCACCACACCACCACTCCACTTTCTTTCCATCTTCATCAACTCACACAGCAACACCATTACACCCCTCTAAACCGTGACAATCATCTAACTCAAACTCCATCACCTCTACTTCACCCTCACCTTTTCTCCATACCCAAACCGAGTTGACTCACCATCATCATCTCCTCGTTCTCAAGCTCACCATACCACCATTAACCCACCACCTCCAACCTCTCAATATCCAAAGAAAGAAAAGAAGAGAAGCAGTAACTCCACCAACTCAGCCCTTCCGTCGGACTGCACCCCCTGCACCAGAAGCCACCGTAGCTCCACGGAACCTGAGTTGCCGGCACCGAGGTGCTCAACCTGCGCGCAGCAACTTCAAGCTTCCAAAAGCTATCACCGTTCAGTAGCTGCCGCCATCCCTGCTCCAGCATACCGTCACGAACCCATCACCATAGCGGCGCCCGCGCTTCACCGTCGAACCCGGGACCGCCGGTCCCCAACCGCGGACCAAAGGCATCACGCACCGCAGTCCACCGTCAAGCCCACCACCGAGCCGAAACCGTCCCACGGTTCCGAAAGCGCCGGCCGCACCGCACACCGTCGTTTGAACCCGGTCGGTCACACCCGGTCCGTCCGAGCCTGCACCGTGTCGTGCTACGTGCACCGTCAACTAGATCCGCGGACCGGCGACCCCAACCGGCGCCAACACCGTCGAAAGGAGCAGCCCACCGCGAGCCGCCCGTCCGATCTACTCCCAACGCCGCCCGCACCGCACTCACCACGTCCGCGACGCCATCAACTCGACCCCGCCCAAGAAGCCGTCGTCTTGCGCCTCACCCATTAGTTCGGACCGGCCGTGTGACCCCGTCTCCGTACGACCACGTCGCAGTGAGCCCAGTCGTCACCAAGCCGCGCCGTCGAGCTCCGCACCTCCTCCACACACCACCGTACGCGCCGCACACCGTGGCACCAGGACTCCAGCAAGCTCTCCACGTCTCTGCCGACCCAACCTCCGTTTTCCCCCCTGGTGAGTGCTCTGTTGTTGTCTCCAGAAGCCATTATGGCTTTTCATGGTTAATGGAGTTTATTATTTGGCTTTTGTTTTGAAAATTTGAAACTTAAAAGCTGAATCACGTGGCTGGGCTGCTGCTTCTTTTCAAGTTAGGGACATGGTTGTCTTTTCTTATTTTCTTTTAAAAAAATAAGGGAAGCATGATGGGCTGCAGCATGTATGAAGCCCATACGATGTGGGTTGGTGTAGTGAAAATAATGAAAGGAAAATGTGGTTCTTTGTAGTGATAGATTCCAAAAAAAGAAAAAAATGATAAAATAAGAAAAGCAAAAAAAAAAAAAAATATAAAAAAAATGAAAGGATGAAAAAAATATATATATATAAAAAAATGAAAAGATAAAAAAAAAAAAAATAAAAAAAAATAATATAATAATTTAATAAATGCAATGATTAACGATAGTGATTGAATAGCGGATGCTATCTTCAATATCGTTTGGATCATAAGGGTTTATTGAGTAATGAAAGTCTTAACTTGAACCTGTGCAAGAATGATTTCATTTTCAAACAATAAAATTTTATTTTCGAAAATATTTTAATTAAAATCAAAATTAACTCACATTTATTTTCTACAGAACTACGTAACTTTGAGTTCCTCATTGCACCTGAGGGTACGTAGGAGCAGAATTTCAATTCTGTCAAGTCAAAAATTAAATTTTCACAATTTAGTTCTTCTTTTCCTTTTTTTTTAAAAAAATAATAAATAATAATAAAAAATAAAAAAAATAAAATATTTACAAAGTTTTTTTTAAAAAGGGTTAAAACAAATAATTTTGAGATTATCAAGTTTTTGCACAACTGATTTAAGGTACCGTCTCAGGACGGGTGTGATAGGGGTGCAGTGGGATTAAGTTTCCACCCTTCCCTATCCATAACCGACTCCCGAATCCGATTTGGTTCCAAAGACCATATTTAAAAAAGGTTTTCCAATTTTTTCCTAAATTCAAATAAAATTGGTGGCGACTCCATATTTATCTTAATCATTTTTAAAAATCACGCGAGTTGCTTTTTCGCCGCGATCTCGGTCGCGACACTCATTTTATAAGTTTGTATTGAAAACTCATTTCCACAAATAGTCTTCAAGTAATCATCACACTCTCACAAATCATCATCTCAAAGATAAGCAATTGCTCATACAATTGTCATGTAATGAATATGTTATGATTAGCAACCACCCATACAATTGTTGTAACATCCCAAGAAAATATGTTAGGCTTGTATATGGTCTTAAAGGTACTATTATACTTGTATAACATGTCAGTTAAGTTTTGTGACAAACTGAGTTCGTTTAGGCACTTAGTTGCAACCCAAAAGTTGAAAAGTAGCTTAAAATGACTCAGATAGTAGCATAAATTGCTGAGTTGAGAGAAATAAACCTAGAGAGTTTGTTTCTAAGTCACAAATAGGGTGAATAAGGTGTAGTTAAAATTTGAGAACAATCAGAATCGGTTTGGTATTTTTAGGCATATTGGTTATATTTTTAATACCGAATTGAACCCCAACAGATTTGGAAAAGTAAGATATCAATGGAACAATAATTTTGATAAATCATAGGATTTATTTCAAATTTATTGGAAGTTGAAAAACATGAATTAGCATAATTTGAGTCTCCTTAGCAGATATAAGTTTCAGTACAGAAACTTAAGTTAGACTTTTCCCTGAATTTCCTTCATGTCCCAACCCCCTATTTCTTCTCCCTCTCACGAAGGTCCCTCCAAAAAACAGAAAAAGAAAGAAAGAAATGGGGAGAAGGTTGAAAGGGGAAGAAGATGGAGGAGAAGGAGGAAAGGAAGATCAAGCAAAAGGATCAAAGGTCAAGCTTCAAGATCTTCATCATCTCCATCTTTGTAGCAATTTTAGGAGTAGAGGTAGGGGTTTTCTACTCATCTCTTTCTATTTTTATCACTTTCACTATAATTACACCTTTGGTGCTTAAAGGGTCAAAATGAGATATAGATATGCTTTATGAGATTTTCTTGCTTGGATGAGTTATAAGTAGTGTTTATGACTTGTTCATGCTAAGAGTTTGGATTAGAAACTAAAATCTAGCCATTTGGACCTAAAATGTGCAAAGTGTAGATTTTAGGGTTTTGATGGATGATTTGGTGTTTTGATCCAATTTTGATGAAATCAATTAGTGTTTTATGTTTCCTTCGTGTTAGCAAACTTGTTGGGAACCTTAAATAACCTAGGAACTGAGTTGGAGTGGTCAAAATTCATTATTTGAACCAATGGAATAGTAACCACTTCTGCAAAATTTTGTAGAAGTTTTTGTCGCACGTTCACGCCTAGGCGTGACTAAACCACACCTAGGCGTGACTAAACCACACCTAGGCGTGGGGGTGGTCAGTATTGCATACTGATCAAATAGAGAGTACCACACCTAGGCGTGGTAAAACCAAGCCTAGGCATGAGACAGGACACCAGCCACGCCTAGGTGTAGGGAAGTCACGCCTAGGCGTGAGTTCTAGGAATTTGTGAGATTGTTCTTTTTATCATTTGGGAGTTCCCTATGAGTTGGGATCATTCTTACATGTATTCTTAAGTGTATTAAGACACTTTTAAGGATATTTCAAATAGTAAACAACCCTTTAGTGTGGATGAGAAAGTTTAGACCTAGGTGCTTCCAATAGGTAAGGATTGTCATAGGTAGGTATCTAACACCCTAGTCACTTAGTGTGGCATTAGATATTCCATAAGATGTGATGAGTTGGTGTAATAGATTAAAGTGTACTAGAATGAATTAGTAATATTTACTCTAGCTAGTGGGTAAAGGTATGAGCCTTAGGATATCCAAGAGTAGTGGATTACTTTGGAAGAATTCCTAGAACCTTAAGCAACAAAATGTTTCAAGTACTAACCACTCATGAGTTAGTTTCACTCAAGTGAAGTGAAGTTTGTGTATTTAGTTCCTAAGCGGGAGCAAATGTGTACTAAGTTCTCTAGTAAAGTGAGATCTCGTGCATTATTTAATACACCGTAGGATGAACTATGACTCAAAAGTCTGTCATATTCATTGAGTATAGCAGGAAAGTGTTTAGCTCTTCTAATAGTATAGTTGAGTTGAAGATATATGTAGAAAGATAGTTACTTCCTTGAATACTAAGTTAAGTATAGAAGATCAAGTAGTTTGGTATTCTAAGAGCTATGAATTATCTAAAACATGTATTTGGAACCTTGAGCACTCTAGTGTGACACAGGTCACAACTAGTAATGCAATAGCAAGGAAAGTCAGATACAAATAAGATATATACAGTTTATGTATCTAGATGCATGAATTACTCACTTGCAGTAGAGTTGAGTTAAGTGTGCAAAGATTAGAGAAATGTTCATTTGGCTCCATAAGTTAGTTCAAAATGATGCACTAGTTAAGATAGAGTCTTTCACAAGTAAGAGTTGGGTCTATGAGTAAGTTTATAGCCACTAAGGATTACAGTATTCCTTTGTCTTAGATAGGACTAGGATGTGATAAGTTCACTCCCTATCTTAGCAAGTGTTCATGGAACTAAAGTTTCCTAAAACGAACAAGCAGAGCTAAAGTTAAATTGTCAGTATTGCAGTTACAGTTCAATTGTATAAGCAATTGTCTATGGTTGTTAACATAAACGATTGTATGGGTGGTTACTTATGTTAACGGTATGTATGCTATCGTTTTAGCTATACTATGAGCTATTAATAAGTTATCAGTTATAGTGGAGGAAACTTTTATGATAGTAATTATAAGTAATGTTATACGATTGTATGGATGATCGTATAATATTGAGTTTTAGTTTAATTATGTATACAGTTTACATAGTTATTATGCCATGAATTATATGTTTATTACTGAGAATTTTTATATTCTTATCCCATTCTATGTTTTCATGGTAGAAGCGGGTCATGCATCGTCATAGAGTAAGAAGTTCAAGAAATAGAAGAATTAGCGTAGTATAGTTTTAATTATTTCTAGTTTAGACAAAGCTTATGTATAATGTTTATATTTGCTTTGTAGTTATATTCAGAGGCATGTATTATAATATGCCCTTCTGTGGCTAAGGTTGTGTATATATATATATATATATATATATATATATATATATATATATATATATATATATATATCAGTTTAAGTTTTTTTTGGCATTCTCTCAATGCTTTCTATAATAACTTGCATGGTTGTTAAAGATATATTAGTAGTTAATTATGTAGTAAGTGACGTGGCTAGTACTGTTTATCTTGATATATTCAAATATATCAAGATATCTATCTTAGGGCATTACAATTGTCATGCTATGCTAAATTATATCTTATGTTCATGCCTATGCAATAACCTAAAAATGAATATGGATAATGTCATGATTCATTAGACGTAGTTAGGGAACTCATCCTAAGCCACTATGGAATTGTTATGATATGTATGATTCTTGAACAAAACAGAGGAACCTAGTTGCATAAGTCCTGAACAAGCACTAGAACCCAATTCTAGAAGTCTTCTCTCCGGGTAGTGGTCTTATCAACTATGCGGTCTTCAACAATCCCAGGTAGTGAACTCAGTAACTACACAATCTTCAACAAGGATCACTGTGATAGGAAGGGTTAGTTACCTTCTCATTGAAAATCACATTTGATCATCAACAATGAGGATCTTATCCTCACCAACATAGTTATGAACAATAATGATGTCAATTACTACAATAACTAGCATGCCGAATTGATATACATTCATAACCACAAATATGAAATACAAAGATGTTAACTATCACAGTCACTAGCATTCCAATTGATTTACATTCATAATCTCAAATATGAATAACAATGCTGCTACATCACCACAATAATTAACATACCAATTAGTTTACATTGACCACAAAACACTCTATTAAATACCTATTAGAGTCTCAACACTTATTAAGAAGCATAAAATAAAGATTTACACAAGTTAAGCACTTCATTTTCATCAAATAAAAGTCCTCTCAAAATCTGGATTGGGCGCTTAGGCACCTCAAACCCAGTGCTCAGGCACTCATCACGCACTTAGGTGCTCAACCAAGGGCGCTTAGGCGCTCCTCGCACACCATGAAGCTGCTCTCTGCCTGGCAATGGAGGCTTAAGCTCCCGAATCCCAACGCTCAAGCGCTGGTTTCCAAAAACGAAATTATGTAGAACAACCACTGTTCTATTAGGAACAATTAGTCTTCCAATCATTCAAATCTCCATTTTAAGTGATTTCCAACACCACACAAGGTCTATTAACATATTGTAACTTTTATACAATTTTCATATCACCCCCACATAGATTAATGAATCAATCATCAACTTTAAAACCTAAAACTCAACTTTTAGCTCAAGTTGAATCAAAAGTGTTTAAGGGATGAAAATTCATCTCCACACATCCAATAACTGAAAAACAAGTCATCCTCAAGTTCTACAATAAGATTCAAGCCAAGAATACACAAACCATACTCAAACTCATTTCTCACATCAAGCCAACGCAAGAACAAGATTAAGGAAATGAAAACCAAGTGTTAAAGCAAGTTTCCTCCTACCTCAAGGTCTTGAAAATGGCCAAGGATCGGTTATGGAGATTTCAAGCTCTCTTTCCCATTTCCTTCTTCATGTTTGCTCCTCCTTCTCCCTTTTTTCTCTTTCTTTTCTCTTATCTTTTGCTTCTCCGCTGGCCAGCCATAGGAATAGGTAAGGATGAGAGTGAAATATCTAATAAGTCAAGGAAATTCAAAGGCAGAAACGAGAGAAAAACGTGAGGCCTTTGGTTATTGAAGTGACCTAACTAAAACTCTTAATCTGTTAAGAACACTTAGATTTCACTAAATCAAGATTTCTAACTTCCAACAAGTTTAAAATACCCTAAGATTCATCAAAAATCTTGGTTGAATTTACGATACCTATATCCATGATAAGCCCCATAAAGTGTGTAGCCTGAGAGTTAATGTTGTCATGTTACTATGATTTTGGTTGAATTTTGGCTCTTATTACACACTTGAAGTGGGCATACACTTATGTGTCATCATCTGTGCAACTTAAAAAATAATCTAAATTAATTAAAAATTGATGAAATAGAAAGTCCGAGTAAAATAAGAAAAAATAGAGGGAGAAAGTGGGTTAATAGTTATTTCAACTAATTTTATTTTATTTACATTATTGTTTACAATTGAGGGTTGGTTGGACTTTTTAAGAACTTTTGGGATCAAATGTACATGACAGAAAACTACCCAAAGTTCTCTTAATATTAGAGATTCATTGGAAATTGCTAATTAAAGTTGAAGGAGTAGGTAATTTATTATCTGAGTAAGAAATATATGACTGTGAAGCCCATTACATGGCTATTGAGAAGACTTGTTGTGCTCTAGTATGGATCTCAAAAAGGCTAAGGCAGTACATGCTATATTACACCACTTAGTTGATCTCTCGAATAGACCCTCTGAAGTACATATTTGAAAGCCCCCACGTTTCATTAAGGGTTTCAAAATGACAGGTGGTGTTATCAGAATTCGACATTAAGTACACGACTCAGAAATCTATCAAAAGAAGTATGATTGCTAATCACTTAGCTGAAAACCCTCTTGAAGATGGACAACTAGTAACATCTGAGTTCTCTGATGGAGAAATATTAATAGTGGAAGAAGAATGAGAAGGTGAGGATGAGCCCATTTGGAAGATGTATTTTGATGGAGCAGTCAACATGTATGATAGTGCCATAGGAGTCATGGTTGTTTCACTAATTGGAAAGCAATATCCATTTGCTATCAAACTAGATTTTGAATGCACTAATAATATTGTGGAATATGAGGCTTGTGCTAGTGGTTTACACGTTGAAATCGACTTAGGGATCAAGCAGCTAAAAGTATTTGGAGATTCAACACTCATCATTTATCAAGTGAATGGTGAATGGTAAACCGACCCAAAGTTGGTGCCTTATCAAAAGTATCTGACCCGGTTGATTGAGAAGTTTGAGGAGGTGACCTTCTCCCATTTAACTCGAGGCAAGAATCAATTTGCATATACCTTGGCCACTTTTGTTGTAATGACCAAGTTAGATATTGACAATAATGTTTAACTCATCCAAGTGAAGACACGCAGTGAGCTTACGTATTATGACAACGTGGAAGACGAGGCAGATGGTAAACCTTGGTATCATGATATCAAGCAGTACATTTAGCATAGAGAATACCCAACTGGGGCAAGTGAGATGAATAAGAAGATTATCCGTCAGTTGGCAATGACCTTTTTCTTGAACAGGGAAACTTTGTATAAAAGAAGTCATGATGACACATTGCTTAGATGTGTGGATGCTCATGAAGCTCATTTAATCATGATTGAAGTCCATGAAAGAATCTGTGGAATTCATGCTAATGGTCATATGATCACACGAAAAATTCTAAGAAGTGGTTATTATTAGTCCACCATAGAAACATATTGCATATAATATGTTCGAAAGTGCTTAAAATGCTAGATATATGCAGATCGAGTTAATAAACCTTCATTCCCTTGTTGGTGTATGCCCTAGTGGCCAATACATTTTATTTGTATTTACATACATTATATTATGTTATTTTATATGAGGCATTTCATTTATTTTGTTCTTTTTGGTAGACATAATAAAGTCCTTAGAATAGTAAGTTTGATACCATAGGACATCAAGTGGATGACTTGATCGTAAGATCCTATTGGATAAAACACTATTCTTAAATGTCCCTAGTCAAGTATTATTGTTAATTAGGACAACAATAATGCATTGAGACTAGTATGTGCATAGACTGATGACCACATCTCACGGGTCATGGATATGAGATATCAAGTCTACACATGGATACATATTAGAGTAATGATGTATTGGACAGACCCGCCATGAGAAAGCTACGTGGATCGTTACGTGAGTGTCATAAGCGAATCTCATAGTGATAATGGTGTATGTGGTCCTTTGACCTGAAATCACTACGATTCCTACATGAGGAGTTGTGTGTTTTAATGCCATCAAACGTCATCTGTAACAAGATGATTATAAAGTTAGTTATTAGACATACCATGTAACACCCTAATACCGGTAACCTGATATATCAGAATATACCTGGATAAGCAGTATTAGTTATGCTACTTCTAACTTAACATAATACTAATCCATATCATTTGAACAAATAATAATGGAGAGCCTTGCGGACAACTAAAAGTTATACATATAACATCGCCACTAAAGGCTCATTGTATACATAACTTCTTATACAAACTAAAAACAAGTAAATAAATACAAGCTTTAAACTAAAAAGTATAAAAACTATCTTTGTCTTCATACTTCTTCTTTTTGCCTTTGGATGAACCTTCACCTGGATTTACATGGCAACAGCGGGGTGAGAAATCATATTTCTCAGTATAAGTATACCAAAACCAGCAGTTTAAACATTCAAAATGAATAAACCCAACTGAACTAATATTTCTTGTATAAGAAACAATTACAACTCTCTCTTTATGTAACGTTCTTAAGCGAACTATAATTCATTACGATAATCAGAAACTACGATGACATCAAACAACCGCCCATAGAATTATTTGAAATCATCGGCCAGACAACCGCCCATACAAATTGTCACCAATAATACAGAGTAACACATACACAAATATATTCACCAAACAAAATATTACATAATGCAATGATGGAATGATGTATGTTTATGCTCAAAGAAAAGTGTATGATAGTGTTGGTGCAATGTCATGAATACTTAACTATTCCCCTAGGCGCAGAGGAATTCTGTCATGATAACGTGTGACCCCTTATAGCCTACTTTTAGGAACGAAGTCTGTCATCACAACACATGACCTCCTACACCCCTAGGTAGGGAGGGAATCTGATACGATAACAAGTAACCTCCTATAACCTACCAAGTAGGGAGGGAGTCTGCAATCATATCATGTAACCTCCTATAACCTACCATAAACTGAGTGGATGCCTCCACCATCTGCTCTCTAGGAATAGCAAGCATATGTGAAATGTGAAGTGTGTGTAATGCGGAGTTATGTCCTAACTCTAACATAACCGCCACATGATCTCATACTAAGTCCATCTTGCATTACTAACTCCACCTCTTCTCTGTGAGAGTATTTCATGCACTACGACATTGAACCAATGCCAACTAGACTTAGTATACTGTTGTCTTTGCATTACTAACTCTCTTTAACTCTTTGAGAGCTCTTCATGCACTATGGCATTCACCCTTGCCAGTTAGGGTCTATAGTACTTAACTTTTGCCAACTCGGCACCTTGACTTTTAACTCTTGCCACTTAGGCACTATGACACTCCACTATTGCCATCTTGGCACCTTGGCCCTTAACTTTTGCCACTTAGGCACTATGGCACTCTACTAATGCCATCTCGCTTCTTAAATCTCTTATCACCTCTCTTATGACATCTCTGCAACTTTAAGTTGCTTAAGAAGCTAAGCTCTTGATCTCTAGCAATCCATGTCTAATGGATGCACTACTTTTCTTTGATCTTCCTTTGTATGCCACTAGGTCTTTCTCTCAAAGAAATAACCTCTCAAGTGTCACAACAATCTTTACTAAGCATAAACAAAGGATCTTAACATCTAGGGATTTCAAATCATCAAAATAACATCTTTGATGAAATCTGCTCTGGACCCTTTTAAAAGGCTAATTTTCATAAATGCACCAGAGGTACATCCTAACTTCAATGATTCTAAAATTTTATAGGCAAATAGCCTTCTGTCTTAGCTTTCAAATGGCTCTAGAATCAACTCATTTCGATATCGGTAGCTCGAGTTATGATAAAAACACTACAGGCTGTCAGAAATGAGTTTTCTTCTATTTCGGGTCTATTCGAATACCTCTGGTGGTATTCGAATACCACCCACGAAAATTCACTTTCTGGAGCTGTCTGTGGTGTTTTATTCGAATACCAACCTTGGTATTCGAATACCACACTGCAGAACAGCACTCCTGGAGCAGAAAACAGCCGTGTTTCTTATTCTATTAATTATCCTATCATATCTCAATCCTCAAACATGGATTCTAAGTGATTCTAAGTTCCTAACTAGTTCATTAACACTTAGGAAACATCAATCACTAACTTAAATCTCTTGATTTAGATCAAACACTAAAAATCATCCTCTTGGTTGTTCATGACCTAGGTTCAAACTCAAGAACCAACTAGCTCCAATCTATGGATAAATCCATCTATCTTATTCTCAAAAAGCTAAAAACATACTAACTTAGTCCTTGAAATCAAGAACCAAGCCAAAAACATGGATTTGACTACTCAAACCCTTATTTCCATTCACAAAACCTATGTTCATTCAAGATGAATCAAAGGAATAGATGAATAGAAATCCCCTACCTCTTGCTAGATGAAGATCTTGAAGCCTTGATCTTTGTCTTTGATCTTTCCCCTTTGATTTTCTTCTTTTCCTTCTTCCTTTCTCTCCTTCTTCCTTCGCTTTCTCTCTTCTTTCTTTTCCCCTCTCTATTCTGTTTTCTGACTCTCTAATATCTCAACCGTGAGATATTAGACAAGGGAAGTCAAATACGACTTCTCTTGGATAAACACTAAAACTTTGATCTGCTAAGAACACTCAGATTCCACCAAATCTAGTATTCTAACCTCCAATAGATTTAAAATAAATCCTAGTATTCATTAAAAATTATGTTGTACTTTTTTTCCACTTTTCCATATCTGCTGAGGGTAAATCCAGTATTAAAATGCACAACCGGTATGCCGAAAAATACTAAATTAATTCCGATTACTCTTAAATTTTAACCACACCTTACTTAGCTTATTTGTGACCTAGAAACAAATTATCTAAACTTGTTTCCCTTTAAATAGCAGTTTATGCTATTTTCTGAGTCATTTTAAGCCACTTTCCACACTCTGTGTTGCGGCTCCTGGCATGCTTCTAGGCGAAGGGTCCTATGAATGAACTGAATATGCACTGGAATGAGAGGGATTCAGAGACTGTGCAGGTATGGGACTGCATAGTTGAGGATGGCTTAAAGAAATTGATTAGGCGTAACCATATCAACAAGTTGCAACTTCTTTTCGGGAGCCTAGAACATAAGAACTCCATTGTTAAGCATGCTTGACTTGGAGCAATTGTGGGATGGGTGACCTCCTGGGAAGTTTCCTAGGATGTGTGTGAGTGAGGACAAAGCACGCTGAAAAGACCCGTGTTGGTTTGTGGAGACACTCGTCAATCCTGCAGGCAGTCCCGGGGATGTTACATACCACGATACATGTGGAGGGATGTGAGTGACCTAGATGGGATTTGTCCCTCTTACATAACAGGAGTGATATTTTCGGGGCCCCTGATTGAGTGAGACTATGAAATGCATGGCCATGCTCAAATGAGTCAATATGAGATATTGATCTCATTCGTTATTACAATGTCTACTCGGGAATCAGGAAACTGAAGATTGAACTAAACAAGGGTGACACATTCCATGCCTTGTGTTCAATCTGGATATCTGGATAAAGGGACTAAACTACACGAAAACATTGGTCACGCATAGGTTATGTCAAATCACTGACATTCTCATTACTTGGGTAGCAGTGATGTGTTGCTAGATACCGCTCACTGTTTGTAATATTAAAATGAGATTTTAATATTACTACCAACGTCATGAGAACCTGCAGGGTCGCACACTTAGAACATATTAAATTGGAGTAATTAGAATCCAAGTTGGACTCGGATTCAATTGTGGGCCTAACTCATGACAGATGGGTTTAGGGTTGCACCACTTACCTTGCTACTGCTCACACTCACTTAAGGCAGCCTTTGTTATAAATAATACTGCTAAGGGGGCTGCTACTAGGTTACATCATAACCCTAGCGGCACCTACAGAAAGTGAGTGAGAGATAGTGAGGTTTTCTTCTCCTCTCTTCGCAGCTAGCACTACGAAACAGAGGCGTGACTCCTTTTGCAAGTCTGTTCGTGTGGATACCGCAGAGACATCGTCACTATTATGGTGTTGGTGATTCACTTAGCTTGTGATTATCACGCTTCAAGAGGTAAATTTTAAAAACTCGGATTATGAACTTTTTCGCATGGATCCTGTGAGGGAATTCTATTATTCCGCTGCGAGACTTTTGATGTGCAATTCCCAACATCCCTTTGCACAACTTTGTATCTCTGTGGCCTTTCTCGATGTAGGGAATAGATATCATCGGACATATTAACCCCAAAGCTTCCAACGGTCATCGCTTCATTTTAGTGGCAATTGACTGTTTCACCAAGTCGGTAAAAACTTCCTCGTATGCCAATGTCAGTTAAAAAGTGTTTTTAAAATTCCTCAAAAGAGATATTGTCTACAAATATAGAATTCTAGAAAGGATAATTCACAGATAATGCTACAAATCTCAATGGTGCTGAGATTAAGAAGTTTTGTGAAAATTTCAAAATCAAGCATCATAATTCAGCTCCCTATAGACCTCAGATGAATGGTGTAGTTGAAGGAGCAAATAAGAATTTCAAGAAAATTATTGCTCAAATGGTATTGAAGTACAAAGACTAGCATAAAATGTTACCCTATACTTTGCATGCGTATTGTACTAACATACGATTGAGCACTAGGGCAACACTTTTCTCTTTGGTGTATGGGATGGAGGTTGTCTCTCCCATAGAAATTGAGATTCCTTCTCTAAGAGTTTTGATGGAAGCAAAATTGGAAGAATCTAAATGGGTGAAGACCCGATATGAGCAGTTGAATATGATAGAAAAGAAAATACTAGCAGCTATTTGTCATGGATAATTGTATCAAAGCAGAATGACTAGAGCCTTTAATAAGAAAGTTCATCTCAGAGAATTTTGTTCAGGAGATTTGGTTTTGAAGAAGATTCTCCCTAATCAAGAGGATGCTAAAGGAAAATAGGTTATGAGTTATGAAGGCCCTAGCATAGTCAAGCAAGCATTTTCAATAGGAGTATTAATTTTGCATAATATGGATTGAGAAGAATTGCCAAGGCCGTAAACACTGATGTTGTCAAGAGATTCTATGCCTAAAAAAAAGAGAGAAAAAAACTCATTAGGTTGAAACCCCAAAAGAGCAGCCTAAGCAAAAGTTAGAGCACTAAAAAAATCGTTAGGTTGAAAACTCGAAAGGATGACCTAAACAAAAGTTAGGGTAAATAAATAGGCAAAATCTCAAAGAAATATGACCTAAAATTCCTTGAAAGGTTCACCAAACTAGGGCAATTTTTTATTTGTGTTTGATTGGAAACTTTGTTTGCATTCAATTAGTCGTACTGGGGCAAAATTTATGAAGGATTAAGGAGAAGATGTGTTGAAGAAAGTAGTAACAAAGACAACAGTTGAGTTATCAAGCAGTTGTTGGAAATCAATTGGATGAGAGACAAGGAACTAATACTAGGGCAATTTTTTTTATAAAATCCTTGTAACTTTCTTTTGTTTCTTCATTTTCATTTTTCAAGTATGTGTCTTACCAAAAGTTCATATACGATTAGATTACCAAAGTAATGAAAGGAAGTTTGTTCATTCAACGAATTTCTATCCATTCATAAATGCATGTTTACTTATTAAGTTATGTCTGAAATAAAATAAATTTAAGGTCAATAGTTTGATTTGACAATTCTACAGTAATCATTCAATGATTGAGTTGAACTAAAAGATCTCAGTAGCTCAAAGTATAGATAGCAATGTGGCATTTGTTGGAAATGAATACAATCCAAGCCATATAAGCTTTCGTTGCCAAGAAGAAAAGGGGGGCTCGAAGTAAAAAAAAAAGAATAAAGAAATAAAGAAGGTAAATGAGCAAGTCAATAGGATTCTAAGCCAACCAAAGGGTCTAATGAGGAAAAACAAATGAACAAAGGGTTTGATCGGTCAAAGCTTTCCAGAGTTATCGTTGGTTCAAATGTTTTCATATCATTTATTTTGAGTGCATCAGTTCCTTGCATTTAGAATTCTTGTCATTTACTTTTATTTTTACTTTTGAGCGTATTAGCTCCTTGTATTTTAAATTCTTTTGAGCACATCACCTCCATGCATTTTAAATTCCTATCATTTATTTTGAGTACATTAGCTCAATGCATTTTAAATTCTTTTGAGCGCATTGGCTCCATGCGTTTTAAATTTCTTTCATTTATTTTGAGTGCATTGATTCCCTACATTTTAAATTCTTTTGAGCGCATCGGCTCCTTGCATTTTAAATTCTTGTAATTTATTTTAAGTGCATCAGCTCCATGCATTTTTAAATTCCAGTCATTTACTTTTGAGCACATCGACTTTCTGCATTCAACGTTCTTGTCATTTACTTTTGAGCGCATCACCTCATCACATTTTATTGTTATCGCATTGTTTTTTGTATCATTATATGTATTTCCGAACAAAATTTGAGTTCATGTCTTTACTCATTCCTTATAATGATATTGCGATTATTTTTTTTATCTAGTAGGAAACAAGTAAAGATGGACAACTGTGAACACTTAATTTTGTCCATATCATTAAGACCTTTTCATTCATTAAAAAAAAGAAGAAAAAAATAAAGATAAATAATAATAATAATAATAATAATAAAAATAAATAAATAAATAAATAAATATGACCCAATTGTCTTGCATAAACCCATGTCTCATAATTTGACTCATCGACACATTATCCAACCCATGACCCATATGCTGCTGAACACCAAAAGAAACCCTAGCAACCACCATTAGACTTATCTCTCATCTCAAATCCTAGCCACCATCACTTCTTCACACCCTAATTCCCTCCTATAAAAACCCATAACTCATACACTTTTTGTGGACACAAATTCAAACACTTTTTCTCTCCATTGTCATAACACAAAAAAAAAATCCTTTTTCATTCACCCTAAAGCAACCGTCATCCTTTACGGCCAAACCTCACATCTTAACAACTCTAAAAAATAGTCACCATTTTTTTTTCGTAACCTACCCTTCACTTTCACTTCCAACCTTCACCAAACCACCCTCCATAAACACCACACAGCCACCACTCCACCACCAAACACAACGACGTCATCTACCCATAAACCAAACACAACCAACCACCACCTCACCTTATCACCATCTTCAACCTCCATAACCACCACTCCACCACCAAACACAACCACGTCACCTACCCATGAACCAAACACAACCATAACCACCTCACCTTATCACCATCTTCAACCTCCACAATCACCACTCCACCACTAAACACAACCACATCACCTACCCACGAACCAAACACAACCATAACCACCTTACCTTATCACCATCTTCAACCTCTATAACTACCACAAACAACCAACCACCATCACTACAAAAAAACAAGTAAATTACAACAATTTTAATACGGTAGTTCCAAATTACGACAGTTCTAATACTGCTGCTAAAGGAACTACCGTAATATATAGTATAATACGGCGCTTTAAGACCGACGTATTTTAAATTTATAAAACAAAGTGTTTGATGCATAAAACGGCAGTTTAACTGCCGTATTTTTAACTTTAATTTTAATAAAAAAATATTAAATAAAAATTTCACCTTCTCTGATTCTCTCCCGTTCCCTCTTTTTTCCCATCTTCCCTCACTTTCTCTATTCTTCTCCCTCTTTTTTCCCATTAAGCTCGTCGCCCAGATCTACCCAGCCTTTCCTCCACCGATGAGCCACCACCACGCCGAACTCGTACCCACAGCCAAACTACTATCCCCAGCCCCAGGAACCCAGATATGAGCTCACACCCCAAGCCACCTCTGCCAGCCGAACCACACCGTGAATGAGCCCAAAGTCCAGCCACCGTGACGGCGAACCACCGTGCTTGAAGACCATCGTCCTCTCTCCTCTGTTTCTTCCAGAACTGTGACCAGCACAACAGCCACGCGCCACCGCGCCAACATTGCAAATCCGTGCCCACGGTGACCAGTCACCACCGTCTTCCTAACCAGATCCAGTCATCTACCCACTCAGCATCCCTCCACACACCTTTGGGTCGCAGTAACCGTGAGACCAACTCATCTTCCTCATGAGCAGAACTGGCAACCTACCGCGCCGTCGCCTAGTCCACGTGTCATGGGGTGGGTATACAACCCAACCCTTGCAACTATCATGAATCACCTCCAACCTCTGCTATCTACACTCACAGTGCAGAGCCAAGAGAGAACTAAGATAGAGAGCTTAGCAAGGAGTATACACACGGGCATATTTGTATTTGAGAAGCAGAACCAGTGACCCTCACCAATTTTACGTCTCTAGTCATATTCACTAATTTTATTTTATTTTGGTAATCCTCCTCCTTTCTTAATTCATTACTGGTTCTGTAATGTTACTAAGATTCAAATTTGCATTTGAATAATTGATTGCACACCCCTTGTTTGATAAAATGTTGAAGCCACTTTTCTCTTCAAAGTTTGCTTTTGATGATGATGCTTTATTTCAGATTCAGATGTCAGGAGGTTAATTCTGTTTATTTGATTCCCTCTGCTTACCTTTGCTTGATTGATAGTTCTCTGGTAACATGTTGCCCTACCATTCAATATTGGAGGAAGGATAACTTTGGACTATAAATTGTTTATTATTAATGACTGAGTTCATCTTTTGGGATCTTTGTGTTAGATTTGGGACTAATTTATGGGAATAGGTAGTTGAATGTATTGTATATGAATGTACCTCTTTATTGAATGGCTTGTACTATAGTCTGTGGACTAAGTGAGAAATTTGTCTTCTTGTTATCAACTCGGGCTGGAGGTCTTGGCATTAATCTTGCTACTGCTGATGTCGTCATTCTGTATGATAGTGACTGGTGAGTATTTCAAACGATTGTGGATGCAGCCATTTGATTTGCATTTGTACCATAATTATTGTTTGTTGATGTTTGGTGGTTTTACAACAGGAACCCATAAGTTGACTTGCAGGCTCAGGATCGTGCTCATAGGATAGGCCAAAAGAAAGAAGTTCAAGTTTTCTGGTTTTGCACTGTGGTTTGCAATTTTATACTTTATTTTATTGTTCAATTCATTATTCACTATCTGTATGTGTTAATATCTCATTGCATCTTGGTAATGGTACAGTATACGATTGAGGAGAAAGCCATTGAAAAGGCTTACAAAAAGCTTGCACTTGATGCTCTGGTGATTTAGCAAGGGCGATTGGCTGAGCAGAAGAGTAAGGATTTACAGGATGATTTTCTTGTTTCTTTGTCGTAGGATGTATGGATTCTCTAATATGGTTCCACTAGTTTATATATGCAGCGGTAAATAAAATGAGTTACTTCAAATGGTTAGATTTGGGATAAAGGAGGGGAGGCAATGGCTGAACTTGATGCCAAGATGAAGAAATTTACTGAAGATGCAATCAAATTTAAGATGGATGACAGTATGTAACTTATGAATATAAGCTCTAGCTTTGAAAACCATAATGGCTTGATCTTTACTAGTTTTTTGCTCCTGTTGAGAAATTTGATCTTTACTAATACTGATATTTTCTTTTTGTAGCTGCTGAGTTATATGATTTTGATGATGAGAAGGTAAAGATGACATTTTATTTTGTCCTTAACAACTATGATTGGCTTTTTTGTTATTGCTTTGCATCAACCTTTCCTCCCATGCCCCCTTCTTATCTATTTAACTAACATTGAAACATCTTTTTCCCACATTTAATAAAGGATGAGAACAAATTTGATTTCAAGAAAATTGTGAGTGAAAACTGGATTGAACCACCAAAAAGAGAGCGAAGCGCAAGTAAGCAAGCATTGTCTTTTACATTTTATCCATCCGATTCATTCAATATTTTTTAATGATATGAGATATGCTGATTTTCTTTGTTTGGGTTTCTTATTTGTAGTTACTCAGAGTCTGAATACTTCAAGCAAACAATGCGCCAAGGTGGTCCTACTAAACCAAAAGAGCCCCGTATTCCTAGGATGCCCCAGTTGTAAGTTTCTGGATTGGATTTTTTCTTTTTAACATAATGCTTCTGTTATGATTGAGTTTTTGTTCTTCTGCCTGCAGGCATGATTTCCAGTTAGTTAACGATGTATTGATTACTTCATCTATAGCTTATTAGTTTATTAACCAACTAATATAAGTTATTAACTACAATTTTATACATTATTAATTGATGAAAAAAGTGACGTGAGATGGTTATTTTTCTTCTGCATTTAGGTGTATTCATTATGTAAAATGTCAAATTTGGCACTTGAAATTTCATGGAATTAGTAGTAGTATTGTACATTTCAATTGTAAGTGTTGCTACCTAATGTTCATATGATGAGAGGGACATTTAGTAAATGCATGATGATGATAGAGCACTTACCTCACCTATTTAGTAAATTGTGGGCAGGAATTCAGAAACACAATTTAAAACCAGCACAGGTCAAAAGAAAGTAGATTAGATTGATCACTAAAAGAAAGTAGATTAGATTAGATTAGATCGATTATCAGTCATGGTGCAGCCAAAATTATATGACAGTCTATGTGGAGATAGTTTCAATGATGTTAGAATCTTTTAATGTGAGCAATGATGAAAATGAAATAATTACTTGATTTTGTTATAAACATTTTTTTCCAGATGCTGGGCCTTTTTTAGATTTGTACACCCTGAAGACCATAGAGTACATTTGTGTTGCGTTGCCATCTACTGTAGAAGTGTGAGTTTTGAATGTAGATTAGATTGATCACCAGTTATTTTATGTCACAGTATATTCATTTTGGTGTCCTAATAGTAGTATGATTTATGTCAATCAGGGATAGAGCAAAAATGTTTCGGGAATCTATATTTAAATTGGATAGGTACAGGAGGTAATGAGGTCAAAGAAGCAATGGAGGAATGATTTATCAAGTGACAGGGGAGGTGAAGTAAACTTAACAAATATGGGTATCCAGATTCATAAAAGCCCTAATGACACTCTGACTCAAATATTAGAAGCCATGACCTCAAATTCAATGCTGAATAAGCAGATTCGTACGTCAGTGGTATGTGTGATACACTATGGTTACTTTATGGTTTTATGATTTTATCCTTTATCTATATGATGCAAGATGCTATATATTAAACAATTTTAGTGCATGCTGTAAATTATTAAAGCCTTTTTACATTCCATTTGTGGTTAAGAACAAAGTTTCAATTTTGTTAAGAGGAATGCGTTATTTGCATATTGATCCATATGGACAGGCTTTCTGCTTGATTGCAGAGCATCGGTTTATATCCAGGAATATTGTTAGGCTTTTTATTTCATATATTGCATTATAATATCCTAGTTGCTTGAAGCTTACCAGATTAATGGTTGTGTTCCTTTAACTTTCTTTGCTTTTTGCAGCCTTATTTAGTTGAGGAAGATGAAGCTATAAGTCAAGATATTGTGCAACTTGAGAAAGCACTGACTCCTGAAGAGTTGGAAGAAGAGGAACGCCTGCTAGAGGAGGTGAGCAAATTTTTTTTTTTTTATAAAAATAAACTAGGCTTTCATATGGGACCTTTTTTTATTTCATTTTTGTTATTTGGTTAATATAGGGATTTTCATCATGGAGCCGGAGGGATTTTAATACTTTCATTAGGGCATGTGAAAAGTATGGCCGAAATGATATAAAAAGTATTGCTCCTGAGATGAAAGGAAAAACTGAGGAGGAAGTTGAAAGATATGCAAAGGCCTTTAAAGAAAGATACAAGGAATTAAATGGTATGTAACTACCAATGTGACTATGAAACAGTCTTTTGTAGTACTTTTGAGCATGGAATCAAAATACTTAGCCAAATCCAAATGAGTGTTTATATCTGTAAGTTTGCAGTAATCGTTTTCAATAAAATCAATTTACTTGTTTCATTATTGTTGTCTTGAGTTAAAATGCAGCACATTTCTGCATTGGTTAGTCCATGTAAGGCAATGTGATCAACTTGCAAAACTTATAATTTTTACGGTTTATTGTGTGTGTTTTTCATTCTTTTTAATCTTTTTAATTGGGTTTGTTCTTGAGTTTTGTTATATTTTTAGTATTTTAAATTGTGTTGTAATTATGTATTTCTATGTATTTTTGTTAGGTAAATGCAAAAGATCGAAGAATGGAGGTGATTGCATAGGAGATTTATAAAAGAAAAAAAAAATACTTGATGGATGATGTCATGGATGATGTCAACAAATCGTCACTGTAGCTTGCACTGCAGCATCACGTAACGTCACTATAGCATCACTGTAGCACTATAGCTCCTGTAGCAAATTTGCCTATAAATAGGCAATCAAATTCTGAAGGAGGGCATTCGGAAGCAGAGAATTTCCCTACGTTCATTGTTGTCCTTTTCCTTTTCCTTTTCCTTTTCCTTTTTCTTTTTCTTTTCTTCTTTCTCATGTGTAATTAATCTTCATCTTGCTTGGGTGAAAAGGTGAAGCTCTTGGTAATAAGTTAAGGTTAGATTAATTTCTTTCTTGTGCTTAAATGATATATTATTAAGTAAATATAATATGTGTTGTATGTTGTTTCTAATTAATTTAGAAACTCTTCTTGTATAATGAATATCTTGATCCATTGTAGACAATAAGATTGGCACATGGGATGCTTTTGACGATTTACAAGTATTGGTAGATAATTATTAGAACCATAATATGATTACATGATTGAACTTTGAATGTTAAATCTTCCGATTGGAATCTTCATTATACATGATTTCAATTGAGTTATAAAAAAATAATCTTATTTTAATTTATTATCAAGAGTGGATCTCCTAACCTAAGCAAATCCTTTTCATTTGTGAACAACTTATATCATCTTTAATTTTGTGACACATCTTCTCTTTACCTTAATTAATTAGTTTTCCTTCATCAATTCCCTGTGGATCGACCTCGGACTCCCGAGAATTTATTACTTGAGACAACCTACACTTGGGTTTGAAACTTTTAAATATAATTATATCCCCTCAAGTTTTTGGCATGTTACCGGGGACTTGATTTGAAATTCTAATATATTGAGGTTCTCTTTCTGTAAGTAAATTTCACTATCAGGTATATTTTTCCTCTACTCTTTTTATTTTTATTTATCTATTTACTAACGCACTAACTAGTAAATTTTTTTTATGTGAATAGTGTGAATAATGTGAATAGTAATATGAATAGTACGTAAATAGTATGTGAATAGTAACATGAATAGTACATAAATAGTAATATAAATAGTACGTAGTAATGTGAATAGTAAAAAAAGTTAAAATAAAAAATAAAAAAGATAATAATATAAAAAAATTAACCTTTTGTATATATTAACTCAGTGGGAGTAACTCTCCATTTTATTTTACTGTAATTTACTTTTTGCATTTTTTTATTTATTTGGTGGTTGATTTATTATTCCATCTTTGTAAACATTTTTTATTTATTTATTTACGCAATCTAACTTTTAAATTTTCATTTTTTTTTTTCGCATCTAACTTTAAATTTTTTTGTTTTTTTGTCCTCTAACTTATTGAAATAATATTTCTTCTTCTCTTCTCTTTTCGCTTTCTTCTGTGAGGATCTCTGCCATTCTCCGATTTTTTATATTTTAAATTTACTTTCTACACTTTATTTTCTCGTATTTTATTTTTTCGCACTTTATTTTTCTCATTTTAATTTTACGTATTTTATTTTTTGCATTTTATTTTATTTTATTATTTTCTGCACTTTATTTTTCACATTTTTATTTTTATTTTTATTTTTGGGTTGCTGGTTTATACCACATCCTTCTTAATATTTAACGGTCAGTTTATATCGCCTACTTGTCTATTATTTTTATTTTATGTCACTTATTTATGCTTAACTGGTGTCGTGATTCAAATTCTGGACGTTTGGTTAAAATTAATCCTAGTAATTTATATATTGATTTATTTGAATTACAATAACACACAATTAACATAATGACTGAATTTGAAAGTGCACATGTTGAACATGATAATCAAACACAACGAGCTGAAAATGAAAGTATACATGATGAACAAGGAAATCAACCATTGTGAACTATGCGTGCATATTTGCAACCACCTCGAAATTCTAGTCCATCATGTTTTATCTTTCCACTCTCTGCTAATAATTTTAGATTTAAACCAGGTATAATTTCTTTACTTCCTAATTTTCATGGTTTAGAAAATGAAAGCCCATATTTATATCCAAAAGAATTTGAGGAAGTCTGTATTGCTTTCAATGATCAAAATTGCACTGAAGAGATTGTTATGCTTAAACCGTTTTCTTGTTCTTTGAAAGATAAAGCAAAAACTTGGTTTAATACTTTGAAACCAAGATCAATTGGCACATGGCAAGAAATGCAAGGTGAGTTTTTAAAGAAATTTTTTCTAACACATAAAACCAATGCTTTGAAAAGACAAATCCAAAATTTTTTCCAAAATTCAAATAAAGTGTATTTTTAAAGTTGGGAACGTTTTAAAGATTTGTTAAATTCTTGCCCACATCATGGTTTTGAAAAATGACGGACTATAAGATTCTTTTATGAAGGTTTAACACCTGAAATCAAACAATTTATGAAAATAATGTGTAATATCGAGTTTCTTGATAAAGAACCTGATGAAGCTTTAGATTATTTAGACCAGTTGGCTGAAAATTCTCAATCTTGGCATGATACTAATATTAGATCTAACCTTGCAAATGCTAATAAAAGAAAATATAATCTTAGTCAAGAAGAAGATCTAAATGCTAGGATTGCCAGTTTAGCTAGAAAAATTGAAGCAATGGAATTAGCGAAAGTAAAAGAAGTCAAATTTGTGCAAAGTAAAAAAATTTGTGGCATTTGTGATGAATTAGGACACTCAACAAATGAATGTCCTAATATTCCTGTTTTTAAAGAAGTTGTGCATGAACAAGTAAATGCAATGAACAATTTTAAAAAGTCATTCACCTCTTCTTTTTCAAATTCTTACAATCTAGGATGGAGAAATCACCCGAACTTCAGTTGGAGGAATAATAATCAAGCACAATTTATGCAACCACCACCTCCTCAGGCACAACAAGATTCTCAAAATTCTCAAGGATATGCACCTTATGTCCCATCATATAGGAAAAACCTTGAAGGAACTTTGCATGCATTTATAGAAAAGCAAGATGTCATTAATGAATAAAACACTCAAACCATGATTGACATAAAAGACACTATTGCTAAACTTACGTCTGTACTAACCATTCACGAGAAAGGAAAATTTCCTTCTCAACCCCAACCGAATCCCAAAGATCAATATAGTCTAAATGAGGATTGTTCTGAAAGCAAACAAATAGATCAAGTCAATTCGGTAATAACTCTTAGGAATGGAAAGGTTGTTGAAGAAAGTAAGGAGATAAAAAGCCAAGTGTTCATAATGATGAACTCCTTGAGTGTGAATGAGCTAGAAGATGTAAAAAGGAATCAAGATAGTAGTGATATCGAGTTACCCAAGGAACCTGAGGTGACAAAGAATCATGTTAAGCCAGAAAATAAAGGCAAGGGTCACCAAACATACATGATTGACTCAATCATGGAGAATGAACTTTCTACAACCTTTGATTCTAATCCCCTTAAGAATCTTCTTGTTAATTCTGAGTCTAATTTTATCAGTAATCCATCTAATGTATTTGATAATTGTACTAACTTTTATTTAACTCAAGATCATGACACTCAGGGATGGAGTCCAAAGTTTAAGGAGTTGCTTAATAAAGGTTGGAGTTTTCCTGATAAAAAATGTGGTCGTCCCCTAGTCTGTTCTCATGAAATTAAATTGGAGGAAGGTAAATGGTCAGCAATTGAAGCCATAACTTGAGTTGAAAGATCCATATGTAGTCGAGACTTTGGTAGAAGATCCTATCTACCAAAGCTGAGGTAAGTTTTTAATATTTCGTTTGTGTTTTTGAGTTGGCTTAAGTGCCTCCCAGATTTCAGAACCTTTGTATGGGGATGTAAATATTATCGGCCTAAAAAAAAAATAACAACACAAAAAAAAAAATGTATACATCTTGGGTTTGGCTTTGGTAACACAAAACGTGAATGGGGAAATGCATGCATCCTGATCCAGCCTTCTTAATTGAAAAACAAAGAAAGTAGATTATATCCCACATGTGAGGCAGCCAGTCGTATTATGGCCACTTGTCCCTTTTGGGAGCCCTATGTTGCGCTGGTCTTGAATGGGTCTAATACTGGTCAATAATGCTTTTGCACAAAACCGAAAGAGCAGACTACCTCCATCCCAATCTCAAGTGAGTATACACCCATCTTTCATCAGGTTTCTAACAACTTGAAAAAAAATATAGAGGGCGAAACTACGGCTGTACTTAGTCTTTAATTAGATTAGGAGCTCCGGGCGGATGCCCGTCCTGTCATAGACTCAGGAGGAGACCTTCACACGCCAGTATATAAATAAAGTTCGTGTGCCATGCTCTATAGAGAGTTGCGTGCTACATTCCCAGTTCTTGGAATCAAGGCTCTGTAGCACTGATGGACAGAAAGAAGCGTCCCATCTTTACAATGAACGGAAACTATTAGCTGAGCTGTATACTTACTTTAATTAGTAGGTCTCTATGGCGAGTTCGACCGGCCGCTGCGGTCGTACCATCTTCTTAGAATACGAGCCTTTAATTAGGTTTGCAAGAAGATAGAGGGTTGTTCTTCCGTAAGCAGGACGGAAAGGATTCAAAGGTTCTTGTTGTCGGTTTGGCAATCCTTGTGGAATTCATATGTTGCACTGGTGACACGCAACTTAAATACATGCCACTACTGCATTCATGACATGCAGTATAAAGATATGCTATGAAAACTGTACATACAGGTATGTCCTTGTTTATTATTATATTTCTTTTATCTTTGTATGATTTTGTTGTATTTTGATTTTTGGATAGACGATCCTTTGAGCAGGGTCCTTCAGGGGTTTCTAAACTTCTTTACCCTGATGGTTTTCTTGAAGTTAAAAAAAAAATTTCGTGTTTCTTAATTTTAAACTTTTCTGACAACAGCCAACCTACCCTTATAGGTGTTATGATTACTTTTTCTCTTCTTTTCCCTATTTAAACACTCCATTTTCTTCACTTTCCTCCAACTCATAATCATTTAGAGGGAAAGTGAAATTATGGGACCTCCTGTTCGTAATCTTAAAAATGTCTGTGTTTTTTGTGGATCAAGTTATGGGAAGGGTTTAGAGTTTGCAAACGCAGCTACCGTTCTTGGTCGAACACTTGTTGCGAGGAATATTCATGTTGTATATGGGGGAGGTTGTCGTGGGTTAATGGGGGTTGTATCACTCTCTGCATTTGTAGGAGGCAGTCAGGTTTTAGGTGTCATTCCTAAACCTTTAGCTCAAAATAACATTACTGGAAAGACAGTTGGAGAAGAAATTCAGGTAACATCTATGCATGGATGAATGAAAACAATGCTTGACAACTCTGATGCATTCATTGCCTTACCAGGTGGTTTTGGTACTTTGGAAGAAATTTTTCAAATTGTCTCTTGGGCCCAACTGAACATCCACCATAAACCCATTGGTTTGTTGAATGTTAATAATTTCTTTGATCTTTTGTTATTTTTTCTTGATAAAGTTATGGAACAGAAATTTATCACTCCTTCTGTAAGAAAACTTCTTATCTCTGCCTCCACTATTGATGAGCTGATTGATAAATTAAAAGCTTTTGTTTATGAACCTGATAAAGTCCTATCTCAGATAGATTGGTCATCAAGAAGCAGTACGGGAAGCGAAGAAAAGAAAGCTAGATCTGACACTTCATCTTTAATGGGTTTGATTTTATTTATCATCCTTTGTTTCTGTTTTAATTTGTGTCAGATTTCTCTAGCAGGTAATATCTTCTATCCTTTACTCATCTATATTTTAACATTGCGGACAATGTTGTGATCTGGTTGGGGGGAAGGATAGTTTAAAAAAAATTAGAGAAGTATGATATGATTTTCATGAACTTGCTAAACCAATGAATATTGGCCGAGTAAGGAGTAATTTTACTTCTGAGACGCATTTAAATTTAAATTGGGAAGTATGTTTAGTGAGATGACTATCAGAAACCTACAACAAAACCAATTAAGGATGGCAGAGTAAGGAGAAAATTTTGCCCTTAAGGTAATTGTACTTTTGAGACGCATCATAGTTGAGAAAAAAAATAAGATTTTAGAAGTAGCAAAAAGCATATCTTGGGTCATAGCATAAATTTTCTTCTTTCTTAAAAATCACATGCTTAGATTTGAATGTTGAATTGGTGAATTGAGAATGATAGAAACATGCCTTGTGAGATTTTGAGCCTATTGATGAATGGATTGAACATTTGTACCATTCTCTTCTTTCTTGTGTGATTTTCACTCATGAAATTGTTACTCTAGAACTTGCTTTGATTCTTTTTAAGGCTACATTTTCACATGCATACTTAAATATGATTGAGGCATTTTAAAATAGCGACTTTGACCAAATAGCCATCCTTGTATATTTTTCCTTGTATAACCCCTTTGAGCTTATGTGGCCAGTTCTTGTTTTTAGCTTATTACGTGCCTTAAAAAAAATAAAACAAAACAAAACAAAAAAAAAGGAACATGTTTTTACCTGACCTTAGGGAATAAGGGAGCATTGACTTTGTTCTTAAACAAGTGTGGGTGTGTGTGTGTGTGTAAAAAAAATGAAAAAGAAGAAAAAGAAAAGAAAAGAAAGAAAGAGCTGACCATCTGATACACTATGTGACATAAACATATCTAGAATAAAGATGGATGCTTGGAAAAAATAGGAAGAGAATGAGAAGGTTTATGCCTAACAATGAATTCAACTCATCAATTTGGGATTAATCTTCAACAAAACATTAGTCAAATATTGGTCATTGTCCTTATTGATGAATGTTCTCAAATATCTTTTCCACTCTAGTTGTACCATAATGCTCTTTTATTCTCTTTAGTATTTATCTTCTTATGTCCATATTATCCATTTTCCTTTACCATGACCCTGTAAAGTCCTCTTGATTTTTGTGTGCATGTGTTCTGAGTAGTGGAGAAGTAGAAGATAAGCAAGCTTATGATAGTACAATTTTTCATAGGTTGAATTGAGTGAAATATCTACCATTTTAAACACTAGAGGGATTGAGAGTAAATCCTGTGAGGATCTTTCATTCTTGATTCATTCTTTTTAACTGAAGTTTCCTTGCTTGATGGTTTGAGATGTGAAGAAATATTAAAAAAAATGCTTTGTTCCCTTGAATGACTAGTTGCTCTTCTTGTTTCATTAAATCTTTTAGAGTTTTTAGTTTTTTTAGTTCAGTGTCATTTCCTAGCTTTGGTCTTATATATTTTGCCCAGGAGTGCAAAAGCTCAAGTGTGGGGGTGTGATGAACTTGCAAAACTTATAATTTTTACGGTTCATTGTGTGTGTTTTTCATTCTTTTTAATCTTTTTAATTGGGTTTGTTCTTGAGTTTTGTTATATTTTTAGTATTTTAAATTGTGTTGTAATTATGTATTTCTATGTATTTTTGTTAGGTAAATGCAAAGGATCGAAGAATGAAGGTGATTGCATAGAAGATTTGTAAAAAAAAAATACTTGATGGATGATGTCATGGATGATGTCAACAAATCGTCACTGTAGCTTGCATTGTAGCACTGCAGCATCACGTAACGTCACTGTAGCATCACTGTAGCACTGTAGCTCCTGTAGCAAATTTGCCTATAAATAGGCAATCAAATTCTGAATGAGGGCGTTCGGAAGCAGAGAATTTCCCTACGTTCTGTTGTTCTCCTTTTCCTTTTCCTTTTTCTTTTCTTTTCTTCTTTCTCATGTGTAATTAATCTTCATCTTGCTTGGGTGAAAAGGTGAAGCTCTTGGTAATAAGTTAAGGTTAGATTAATTTCTTTCTTGTGCTTAAATGATATATTATTAAGCAAATATAATATGTGTTGTATGTTATTTCTAATTAATTTAGAAACTCTTCTTGTATAATGAATATCTTGATCCATTGTAGATAATAGGATTGACACATTGGATGCTTTTGACGATTTACAAGTATTGGTAGATAATTATTGGAACCATAATATGATTACATGATTGAACTTTGAATGTTAAATCTTCCGATTGGAATCTTCATTATGCATGATTTCAATTGAGTTATAAAAAGAAATAATCTTATCTTTAATTTATTATCAAGAGTGGATCTCCTAACCCAAGCAAATCCTTTTCATTTGTGAACAACTCATATCATCTTTAATTTTGTGACACATCTTCTCTTTACCTCAATTAATTAGTTTTCCTTCATCAATTCCCTGTGGATCGACCTCGGACTCCCGAGAATTTATTACTTGAGACAACCTACACTTGGGTTTGAAACTTTTAAATATAATTATATCCCATCACAGTGGCATACTGGAAAAGCCTTAATGCTGCTTTTTAGTATTTGTTTCATCAAGGAAATATTTCATTGGTTAAATTTAATGAAATAACACAAGTTTAGAGCCAATGTCAATGTTATTTATTCTAAAAGATGTCCTTTGTGCTATTACTTGTACCTTTTCTTATCTTTGGCTGAGATGAGCAATGAATGATGTCAAGTACTTAAATTATGCAGAGAATTTGTCTTATTGCGGCAATAAATGATGTCCTTTGTCCATGAATGTGTTATTTATTCTAGAAGATGTCCTTTGAAAAGAGAGCTCCAGGCACTGGAAGCAACAAATGTGCATGCCATTTTAGAAAGTGAACCTTTAATCGATGAGGTTTAATTGTTCTTTGAGTTGATTACCTTTCTTTTGCTTGTATTACCTTATTGTTTATTGTGTGTTATTGTAAATAGGCCCCTTTATGTAAGGTAACTATAATTGATACAAAAGCTCTAATCATATTTTCATAAATAACAAAATGAAAGGCATCTCCACACTAATGACAAAAATTTCTTGTACCAAAAAAAAAAGACAGAAATTTCATTACCCAATATTGCTATTATATTCCTGCTCTTGGTTTATGCTTAGAATTTAAATTTATTTTTGTGAAAAAAAATTGAAAAGACTGTTTGGTGAAAACTTACAAATAAAGATATGATACATTTATGTTATCTAAGTTTAAGTCAGCAATGTTGATATGACTCCTGGGAACCATCTTTGTTCATTCAATAACAAGGCCTAACCATCTTTGTTCACTTATATTCAACATAACAAAGGGTAGCCTATACCTAAAATCATTATTATTATTTCTATCAATTTTTGCTTTATGTTGCTTCTTGTGACAAAAAATCATTATTATTATTTTTCAGGTTTACAATTATATTCACAAATATGGACATAAGTCAAAGTTGATGGTAGCAGCAGTTCGCAATAAGCAAGACCTATTTAGTTTTTTGGGGTATTTTCAAAGACTTCCCAACAATCATATCCGATTTAAGAACTAATTTGTGGGATATTCTATCAATTTTTGCTTTATGTTGCTTCTTGTCCAGGGTTGACTATATCATAGCTCCATTGAAGATATTGCAGTCTCTCAAAGAATCTCTGTTGCTTCTCCTGACGAGAAGTACTCTTTTGTTAGGAGGCTATCCCCTCAGTCTGCTGCCAAATATGTGTTTAGTGATGAAGAGGTATGGTTTCAGCATCTAATGTCATTTGCCTTCCCCCTTTATAAAGTAGGAATTTCTCATTTGAAGCTGCAAAATTAGGTTGGTACAATATATCTCCACCTCATAATTGCAAAACATAATGTCAATGTTCCTTGGCCCTTTCTGAGTCTTATAAATGGAAAATCAAGAACCATTTAACTGAAGAACAACTTCAAACCGCATGTTGCATTTTGTGATGTTACTCCAATAATTTAGATCAAGGATAAGGATCGGGGTCGGTTTCACAACAGATATTAACAAACATAAACCACAATTGCCGAAGAGCATCAGCTTTTTGTTCTAGTGTTTTTTTTTTCACAATTATACATATAAGAACATATAAGGGAAATAAGAAGTTCTCAATGTGCCAAGAACGAGGAGGAGATTGAGCTTTGTTCCTAATGTTTCTGTAGAATAGTTTCATGCCATGATCTTGTTACTGGTCTCCAAGTTACTCAAATATTAGTCTTGATAGTTGATCAGCAACCATTAAAGCTTGGTCATATTTTGGGTAGCTTTGCTACATTCTTTATTTCTTCATGCTAAAATTTTATAACATGAATTATGGATTATGCTACTGAGCTAGGTTGTCTGCCATTTTTTTTGGGTTAGTTTTAGGTGAATTACGGTAGTTCTAAACGACCGTTTTATATTTTTTTTGTTGGTGTTATGTAAATTACAGCAGTTCTAATTGTCGTAATTTGAATTTTTTTATTGTTGGTGTTACGTAAATTACGGCAGTTCTAACCGCCGTCATTTACATTTTTTTGTTAGTATTATGTGAATTACGACAGTTCTAACCGCCGTAATTTACATTTTTTTTTGTTAGTATTATGTAAATTACGGCAGTTCTAACCGCCGTAATTTACATTTTTTTTTAGTGTTATGCAAATTGCGGCAGTTCTAATCGCCATTTTATGCACCACAAAAACCACCGTTTTATACATGGTAAATTGTGGCGGTTGTCGTGGCGATTAATGAAAAACTGCCATATTATACCCAATGGCGAAGTCAATTACGTCAGTTTTGAAAACCGCCGCTGATGCGAAAAATGGCAGTCAAAACTGCCGTAATATGAAAAAAAAAAACTGCCGTAATTTACCTGTTTTTTTGTAGTGCATACAGCAACCACCAACCCCTTTCTCTGAAGCATCAACAACCACCACACAGTGAAGACTCTCTGCCACAAAACCCACAACCACCACAATGACAGCAACCGGTGACCCAGATCACGCCACCAATAGCAGCTTCTCCCAACCACTGCATGCAGCCAGATCGTGCCTCAATGTAGCAGATTTGCCACACACCACCGCATCACGAGCCACCGTGCCATCAGATCCGTCGCACCATTGCATCACGATCTAGCCACCAACCTCCGTGTGCTCCACCCACCATAGTCACAAACCACCTCTGCCCCAACCCGTAGCCACCGTTCCTTAGCCACGAGTCGTCCTCTGCACTATAGCTCAAGTCCCTTGTTTGTGCCCCGTTTCTTCATTTTTTTGTGTTTTCTATTTTTTTTGTATTTTTTGTTTTCATTCTTTTTTTTTAAAATTGAAAAAAAGAAACGGTCTTTTTAAAAAAAAAAAAAATTAAAAAAATGTAAAAAAATAGAAAATATGATTTGCATTAGTAAATTTAAATAAGGATAAAAAAGAAAAGAAAAAGAAAAAAGAAATAAAATGTTTATTTTTTCATTTGGTTCTTGTCTTGCTTATTATCTGTTTTATGTGATCCATGATCAAATAAATTTTCTTTTCAAAAAAAATAATAAGAAAAAGAGAAAAGAAAACCCTTTTTTGATCGACGCAATGACCAATGATAACGATTAAATAGTGGATGTTATCTTTAATGTCATTTGGATCATAAGGGTTTATTAAGTAACTTGATGCTAACTTGAATCATGTGCAAGAAAGAATTTATTTCCAAACAAAATTCCTTTTCAAAAATTCTTTTCATAATTAAAATTAACCAACCTACAATTTTTTTTTCTAAAGAACGATGTGACTTTGAGTTCCTCATAGTACCCGAGGATATGTAGGAGTAGGAATTCATTTTCATCAAGTCAAAAATTAAATTTTCACAATTTGGTTATTTTTTTCTTTTAAAAAAAATAGTTACAATGTCTTAAAATGGAGTAAAATAAATATATTTGAGATTATCAAGTTTTGCACAACTGACTTAAGGTACTGTCTTAGTATGGATATGTTAGGGGTGCTTTGGGATTAAGTTTCTACCCTTCCCTATACATAATCGACTTTTGAATCCAATCTGGTTTCAAAGGCTATTTTCTAATAAAGGTTTTCCAATTTTTCCTAATTCAAATAAAATTGGTGGCGACTCCATTTTTCATTTTTACCATATTTGTTTGTTGTTCCAGTCACAGATCTCAATCGCGACAATGAGTTAAACTCTTAATGAATTGATAATTATATTATTGTAGAATTCCACCTATTTGAATATAGAAGTGGTGCCGCTTCTAACAAGAGTTTAAAATTTTACTCTTGTAAATATTCATGAAACTAGGATGAGCACATAGCCATAATAGTGCTAAAGTAATACAAAATCTCTTATTCTAAAATAAATATGATTATGTGTGTGGCTTTTCCAATTTTAACTCAATAGTGAAGGTTTAACCTTTTAAGCAAATAGCCACTTATCACTTTGTTGGAACTTTGAAAAGTTTACACAAATGAAATGTTTAAATCTGACGATATCTTTCTTTATGCATAACTATATAGTTGATATTTGAAATTTGTAATCTAGTGGGGAATTGTTGGAAATAATGGTAGTTTACAAATTTTCATTACATGACTCAAGATATATGCATAGTTTGGTGTAGTTAGTCAATTACACCTTTTGATGGATCTGAGGACATGATTTTTCATGGATAACTACATTTTGTAAAGACATGTATTTTTATGGAAGTGTCGTAATTGAAATGCATCTCTTTGATGGTGTATATTAGTTTTATGGATAACTACCTTTTCTGAAGACATATTTTCTTATGGAAGTGTGTCTTAATTGAGATACATCTCTTTGATGGTATCTATTAGTTGTTTATAAATAAGATACCTCCTACAATTATAAAATATTAATTAAGTGATTTCTAGAATTATTAGATAGAATAAAAGAAAGAGAGAGTTCTTCAAAATTGCTAGTTGCAGAATTTACTAAGGCTTTATTGTATATTGAGAATGTTATTACTTTAACCCATTAGCAAACTTCATGTGGAAGCAAATAACTCTCTAAAGAAAATGATTCACTCATGTCTCAAATTCTTGATTCTCAATCTTGTTTCTCTCCCATCTATTATTTGAGTAACTAAAAATATTTCTTTGTTATACCTTTGAGTTTACTTGATTAGTTGTCGCCACTTTATCTTCATAAATATATTGGATTTGCCTTATTGTCCCAAGTAACAATTATCAAGGAGACGAAGTTTTGTACTTTCACCTTTCTAATTTTTAATCCTCATATTGCTACCTAGTAATTTGAGAGGTGCATTCCAAGTTTCTCATTGACATTACCAAAGTAATAATATAAGAAAAGGTTAATTGATTACAGACCTACTTGAACCACATCTCTGTGAATGGGAAATGTATCAAGTTTAGTTTGTAAAAATGGTATTATATAGTATTTGGCAAAAAGAAACAGGGTAAGTCTAGAGATGACGGGAAAAGTAAATTAGTTTAGATTTTCTTATATCATAAATCTAAGGATCAAACACTAATTATAGACCATGGTACCTACTAGGCCAAATGTATCACCATGGTGCCATCAAGTTATTTTCTTTTTATTCACTTAATTTTAGTCACATTTAGGCCTCTAACTTTCAATTCCACCATTAATTTCATCATGACTACTATGTTAGACAAAATCCCCAATTTAGTAAGATCAAGAATCCTATCTTTTAATCTTCATCAATTGACCACAATACTTCAAAATCAAGATTAAATTCATATTATTTATTCTTTTTATAATTACAATAATAAAATGATATACAACTCATCAACAAGCAAATTCATCTCTAATTGACATGCTTGGCCGAATTCACCACCAAGAGACAATGAAGATTTTCTTCTCATTCTAATAATTCTTAGACCATTTTTATCATCAAGAACTCATTTCTAACATCGGTTTCACTTTAAACCAAAGATTAAACCAAAATGCCTAAATTGATTTTGATTAAAACCCTAGTTTTTAAATCTTTTATTTTAACCATATTTCCTCAAAATTAACACCAATCATATGATTCTTTCTTCATCAACAACCATATCCATTCCTTACTTTTTCATTGAAACTCAATAAAAAACTCAAGATCATAACTTAAGTCTTACTAATTACTGGGCTGCCAACCTTGTTGGTAACTCTTTTGCTAACTGCAAGTGCATGAGTTGCTCAAGTAATAAAAATAATGAGTAGATGTCGGTCCCATGAAGACTATGGTTACTTTCTAAAGCTAAATGTTAACCTACAGCTTAACTAATTCTATTCAAGCAACGTAAATTGGACAAGATGTTGATTAATTAAACTACAAAGTATAAAGAAAAGATAACGATATGGTTGAGAAAATAGGGAATCCTTTTTCACCCCCTACTTCAATTGATAACATGTAATCCTTTTAAGCAATACAAATGATTAGATTAGGTTAGCCTGAGAAACTAACTTAGTTAAAAGCCTATGTCTTGGTCGATTAACCCTATGTCACTTACCTAGTTCACTATACGTCTATGAGAACTAGAGCAAATAATAAGGATTAAGATTGATTCTCAACTATAACTATGCATGACTAAGAGGTATCTATCACATTAGTGAATCAATTTATCCCGCCATTGGAATAAAATTGAACATACATCTACCACACGTATGATCTAAAACCCAAAGTCCTATGCCTAGGCTCTTTAGATTTCATCAAATCACCTAAAAGCTTATCAAACAAATAAGAGCATTAAGCACCATATGATAGAACAAAACTCAAATCATTCATATAAACTCAAAAGAGTACAAATCATTCAATATCCATAGGGGGATCCAAAGAATACCTT
The DNA here is from genome assembly GCA_029884605.1 of Ormosia emarginata. NCBI lineage: Eukaryota > Viridiplantae > Streptophyta > Magnoliopsida > Fabales > Fabaceae > Ormosia > Ormosia emarginata. The sequence goes on along the minus strand of JAQQTP010000082.1, from coordinate 3,106,157 downwards.
AAACACATCTTAGCTACTCATTGAACACAAAAATACAATACAAAAATACATGTTCAAGATAAAGGGAAGAGAGAAATGAGAAAGAACAGAAGACGAAACCCAATGGGGTGAGCCTTGAAGCTTGAATCTCCCTCCAAGATGGAGATGACCTCCAATGTTGGCTCATTCAGCTCTCTTTCTGCCCCAAAAATGAAGTCCTAGCTATTGGGTTCTCGAAGAGACAAAAGCTAAAAGAGTAAAGTAAAAGTCCTAGAAAGCTCCCTTATAAAATATGCGTACAAAGTATTTATAGGCCCATAGATTTTGGGCTTCACGCCACAAAGTTACACAACAATGCGGCGGCGCACAAAAATTAGGTCACCATCGCCACGACGTTCAATTTCCTCACTCCACGGTGCGAAGGCCTCAAGTTATCAGGGTGTACAGGCAGAGAGCAGCACGTCGTGACATGAACATACCAGTGCAGCAGCGTGAGCTACTGATACTTTTCTTGTGATTCCTCTTCCAATTCATGGCCTTGGCTCGCATCAATTTGGTTCTTTTGGGCCCATCCTGCAATTGAGAAATCAATCAGTCAAATACAAATGCAATCAAACTCAATCTAATCAAAGATTAAGAAGAATTTTAACAAGATTGATAAGAAGGAAGACCTCAACATGGATTTTACATGAAAATAGGGCTAAAGCCTTCCAACAATGCATAACAACAATGACAAAGCAATTAATAATGCACAGAAATAGGACACAAATAATTACATTATATGGAGTTATCACTAACCTAGGGTTCCAATCCAACAAAAACAAGTCTCAACAAAGTTTCTATAGATTAAAATCATGCTGCTTAGCCATAGTAGCCATAGTAGAACACTTTTATAAAGAGAACAACTCAAGGAAAATAGAAGAAGTATGATTCTCCTACCTCTTGTTCTTATAAGAAACTTGAACAAAGAAGGACTTGAAGCTTGATTATAGCCAAGATTCCTTGAAAATCTTCTTGTTCATCCACTGCCTTGTAGATTTCTATTTTCTTCCAATTTTCTCTTGGTTTTTTCTCCTCTTCTTCCTCCTTGTCTCTACCTTGGCCGAACCTCCTAGCTCATGGAATGTTTATCTTTATCTTTTTCTCTTTAAGTCTTTTCCTTTTATATTTTCTAACCATCCAATAGAAATTGAACCAAGTGACCTTTCTCCAAACTTCTAACCAATTAGAAGCCTACCAAATGGCTAGGTTTTCATTGGTTCATGGTTAATTCATGATGACACTTAGTTACTCCAACCAAACTAACCTAACTTATAGTTATCAATCTAGTTTCACAAACTAACTAAATTACTAACTAAATTAGTTAGCTTAATTACTTAGGGTTTATAGCTTTGTTTTTCTTAAATTTTCATTTAATATATCTTATAAATGGTTTTGAGAATTTCCAGCATTCTAAAAAAGTCTTCTGTCAGTCTTTTAGATTCACTGAAAATAAATAATTCAATTTATACGTAAAAATTTTTAATTCTATGTACATCCCTTGTACGCAGAAATTTTTAATTTCACATACGTCTCTTGGTTTATGATAGAGCATAATAATGTCATGTAATCTATGCTGATTTCACCTAATGAAAAAAAATTTGGTTGTTGTTGTTGTACGTCTTTAATAATAATTTAATAAATTACGCGTATATCCTATGAATATAGAACATAAATTAAATATTATCATATATATAAGAATTTAATTTAGAAGGAATATTACACTAAGTGTCATCTCTAGATCATATGGTGGTTACTAAACACCTTTTTTAAGAGAAAATAACCTTGCTACATAGATGGTTGTCACTTAACAACTTTTTTTAAAAGAAAAAATATGGCTAGAAAGTTCAATGACTTGGATACCTCATGATTTTGATATTTATTTTAAGAGGGGGATTAACTTATATCAGTGTAAGTCTTTTTTCTCTTACGCCTATTTTCAACCGTTAGTTTCACTTTCATCTAATGGTTAATATTATCAATCATATTTATGATATATTTGGTGATCTTTTTCCAGTTAATCAATAAATATAATATATAACTTTAACTTTTATATATATATGAAAAAAAATTGAGATACTTTTTTTATATAATTAAAAAAAATTATTATGATGTCAAACCATATTATTATATACATAGATGAAACTAAGGGTGCTGATAGTAATTACAATCTTTAAAGCTCAAAACAAACTTTTAATAATTTTTGAAACTTTTTAAAGTTTCCTAAATTTTTTTTTATATAAGCTTAATATTTGATCCTTTAAAAAAATGAAATAAATATTTAAACCTAACATGAAATTTCTGCTATGATCATGATTATATATGAAAATAGTATAAATATGTAATAATTACCATATATTCTTTTTAAAATTTTAGTTTCATTCTAGTTCAATTAAGACCAAGTCCAAAACCAGGGAATGCTGCAAGGAATGTTGAAGTAGAAGTGGAGAGTTCTGATCTCCCATACGCTCAGGGAGGGGAATAAATGTGCAGGTATCATGGCAAACTTGAGCCATAGTGGTGAGTTGGGATATAGGGAGTGAAACTGTCCTCCAGTGGAAGGGGTATGTTACTGAATGATTAGATGGGAGTTTCATCTCCGAGACTTGTATTGATGTAGTTTGTTTTTCTTTCGGCCTATGGCCCCGATTTAATAAAAAAAAAAAAAACCAAGTCTAAAGTCAAGACAGATCGAGTCGAGTCGGTCGGGTCGGGTCGATCCGTTTTGGCTTAGCCACTGACTGCGCCGCGCGTAACACATCGCACCATTGCCCTGCCCTCGTTTCTCTGAAATCGGGAGTATATATAAAGGACACTAATTCTGTTTCCACTGCACGATTCCTCGTGAGATTGCAGTTGCTGTGGTCCATTTCAAAGCAAAAAGAAAAAAAACTGCAATTTTGCATGACTCACTGACTTAAAATCTGTTTTTAATCAAGAAGAGCTTTCGTGCAATTTCACAAAGAGAGAGAGAGAGATGGCTTCTTCCCTTTTCGAGAACCCTTCACCGGACATATACATCCCAGAGCAATGGTCCGAGGCCGCAGAGTCCATTGCGTACGGTTCAACTTCAACTCCTATCGCTCTTATATGCGGCGCCAAGAATTGCGGTAAGACAACCTTCTCCCGCCATCTCCTCAACGTCCTCTTGCACAGAAGATATACCAAAGTGGCTTATCTCGATACAGATGTGGGCCAGCCCGAGTTTACTCCTTCTGGTTTTCTATCGCTAACCATTGTTGACAAAGTAACTCCAGGTACGGTAATGATTCCTTATCTTAATTTTTACATTAAAAAAATAATAACTGTTTTTATTTATAATAGATATTGAGTCACAGTTTTTTTTTTTTTTTGCTATTTTAGATTTGACGATTCCTTGCCTGAAATCACCAGAGAGGTATGAAGTAGCATCTCATCTCAATAATTTGGGAACTGAATCTGTCTTTCTTTCTTTCTTTTTTTTTTTTTCTTTTTTGTTGTTGTTGTGATGTTGCTTTGAATTTGAAATATTTAACAAGGCTGCTGCTTTTGATTGCATATAACATGCAGTCACTTGTATTGGAAATAAGCTACATTGTATTCTTCATTTGTTAGTTAGGTTAAGAGAATTACAGTTTCTCAAGTTTCTCTTAAGTATTGGGGTAGGTGTATTGCATTGCAAGCTTTCCAGATTAAGTAGAACTGTCTTAACATCGGATATGAGATAGCTAATTATTTTATGTAGAGAACTACAAACAATATTATGTATTATGACTTTTTTTATATGACCTTGTTCCAATTTCCTTATATATGATTGCTCCTGTTTCTGTAGATTTTGTAAGAGTGTGTTTGGAATGTAAAAATGTAGAAAATGATTTGATTTGTAAATCAAATTTAATTAAATTTTGTGTTTGGAATGTTTAAAAATGAGAAATGATTTGATTTCTAAAATCTCATGGATCTCATTCATTTTGTTTTAGAAATTCTATCAATTTTGATAGGATTTGATTTGATTTGAAATAAATAGACTATTTTACTCTTAGTAATTATCTCTAACAATCTTTCGTAAGTGTTAAAATGTAAAATAATAAAATCAAATCAAATCAATTCTCATTTTAATGAATTCTAAACACAAAATTTGATTCTAAATAAATTCAAATCCTATTTTTTTTAAAAGTTTAAACACAAAATTTGATTTTTAAATCAAATCAAATCAATTCAATTCAAATCAAATCAAATTATTTTTCATTTTTATTCATTCCAAACACAACCTAACTGTAAAAGTTCAAATCCCTAGGCGTTCTTCTTTCTTCTTTTTTTTAAGGAAAAAAAAAACTGTTTCATTGTTATGAAGTGTTTTGTGGATAGTCAAGTGGATGATCTTTGTTGTGTCTGTTTGTTGGATCTATAAATGCAATTAGTAAGTGTCAGCCAATCCATGTATTGTTTGAATGAACATGTGATGGATTTGCTTGACTCACTATGTGTCATTTATTCTGTAACAGGTGCCTTTTCTTTGGTGATGTTTCTTCTAAAAGAGATCCGTCTGCGTACTTAAGTTACGTATTTGCCATATATGATTATTACCGAAAGGAGAATTGCACAGCTGATAAGGGAGAAAATCCTCGTAGGACCGAGTTGCCTCTCATCGTGAATACTCCTGGCTGGGTGAAAGGTAAGCTCATTTCTTTTTCAGTTATTAATATGATTCTTTTTGATCCTGCATTTATATTTTTACTGCACATAAACGATTGCTTTCCTAGAATAATAAAAATATATCATCTGTTACGGTACTCATTCAATGGATTCTTCATTTCTCTTGCATTTTAGGTGTTGGTTATGATGTATTAGTGGACATGTTGAGATATATTTGTCCAACACATGTAGTTAAGATAAGCATATCCACTGAAAATAAGAATTTACCTGCTGGAGCATTCTGGTTAGATGAGGAACATGATGGAACAGTCAACTTAATCGAGATAAATTCAGCTCGTCAGGACTCATTCAATAGATCGTAAGCCCAAATCTGATCAGAAAGTTATTCATTGCGGCTGCTAGTTTGGCCTTTATTTTTTGACTTTTTATACATCAAGTATCATAAAATATTCTTATTTGTTTCCCCAGGGTGCTTGTTCAGAAGGATGCACGTCTCTTGTGTGATTTACGAATAATGGCTTATTTCAGACAGTGCTTTCCTAGTGATTCAGATATTTCTACGATCAAGGAACTTGCACATTCCTTGGCCTCTCACTGTCCTTATGAAGTTCCCATTGCAAGCATAAAGATTCAACATCTTCATTGTGAGGTTGGTTCAGATTTTACTTATTATCTGTTCTGATTCAATGAGTCACGCCTTGGTGCAACAGTAAGGTTGCTGGCTTGCTGCCTTGTGACCTGATGGTCACTGGTATTAGTCAAAGAAACAGCCTAGTCGCTCACAAGATAAGGCTGTGTACATCTAACCCTCTACAAACCCCACAATGGTGGAGTCTCGTGTTGTGACTGAGCTGCCCTTTATATGTTCTGATTTTATGCATTTGATCTACTTCAGTTCCAATCCCAATTTGAATTTTAAATGTTTTTAATATAAATTAAAATATTAAATGTATCATTTTTCATGTTAGGAATTTCAACAACATTCCTTATATCTATTTTATTCATATAAAGGTGTAACACGTGTTTTTATGGTTTAACTATAATTTTGTAGGTCCCAAGCTCTGAAATATTCTACAGTTTGAATGCTAGCATTGTTGGCTTAGCAGTTCATTCTGAAGGACCTGAAAATTTACCTTGGTGTCTTGGTCTTGGTAGGTAATTTGACTAACTTAAAATTCCAAAATATGTCTCGTTATGTCTAGCTCTGAAAAATTTCAAATTTGAAAAGTAAATTAGATGGCAGTAGTATTGCAAACTAGCTGAAAAAGCCCCCTATTCTGCATTTTCCCTCACTAGAAAATTTCAAATGCCTCGTAAACAGAAAGGGGCATTTTGATTCTGATTAAAAGATAAAGGATTTTGCTAACAAGAACCCTAAGGGCACTTGCTAAGGAAGCCAAAGTAGAAAGTTTTAAATGAAAAGGTAAAGCATTTTCAATTTCCAATGCATTGAATGCTTTGTTTTCATTAAAAATTTCCTCTTTTGGCTTCCTTGACAAGTGCTCAAGATAAATTAGATTATTGAACTTGATATCAGTTTCAAACTTTTGGTGGCAGTGTGGCCCACAAAATACTGTGAAAGGAATATGCATTCATGGGTTAGCTTCATTAGATCTCATATGTCTGTCGGTTGTAACAAGTTTATCAGCATTTCTTAACTTTGCAACAACATCTCAAGTTTAATATATCTTAAGGGATCTCTCACATATGTAGGCTATCATACTAACACAGATGCAAAGATAAAGAATTAAAAAAGTGATATTCCTATGGAGTTGTTTATTTTCACGATAAGCACAGACCATACAGCCTTCTAGTTGTTATACATTTGGATAATTCTAAACGTCTTCACTATTAAACACATCTTGATTTCTTATGATTCAGGTATTGTGAGGGGCATTGACACATTCAAAGGTGTGCTCTATGTGATTACACCTGTGCCACAGAGTTCTCTGGAAAAAGTCAACCTCTTGCTACAGGGTTATATCCAAATTCCTACTTGTTTATTGCAGGCAAGAGATTGTTTTATATTCTTTTGCTTTCTTCTTTAACATAATCTTATAGAAACAAAAGACACTTTCTCAAAGTGTAATCAAACAGCTTTCTTTTGTTGGCTGACAGCTTTGATAATTAGTTGTTAAAATGTGGTGTGTTAAAGGAAGATATGATTTCCAGTCTTCCAGTCATGGGGCTGTGGCTGGGACTGGGTGCTGGCATCCCCTTCATAATTCTTGAGAATTCTTAAGTCTTAACATCAATCTTGTTCTTCTGGTGTCGTGGAGTCATCCATGTTTCATCAACTTCAGCATGGTTTTCATTTTTATGGGACAGAACAAGGACACATTGTCATCACCAGTGTTGCTTTGGGACTAGTAGGGTGGGGAGTGCTTAAGATATCGCTTTTCATTATTATTATTATTATTATTATTATTATTATTATTATTATTATTATTATTATTATTATTATTATTATTATTATTATTATTATTATTATTTCTGTTTTGCAATATCATGATTAATGAATGCGTGTTTTTCTCATATAAAAATCAATGGCTTCTTTTCAGGTCCAGGGATGCATATCACCTTACATGTCAGCGAATGCTTTGACTACAAGCTAGTTATCTTCTTGTGTTTGCAGAGAAGACCATTATAGTAACAGGGTAGTAGCCAACGCATTATAGTTATTAACTTATTATAGATGCTTCCTTTCTCATGGAAGAAGCACATGGATTATAATTTATATATGCTTGAGTATTTTTTCCTATATTTGAAAATCCAACAAAATTGTAGGAAAAAAGAAGGATGTAGATTTGTTTCTCTAATTAAAAATGGGAATGATAAAATTGGGTTGGTTTCTAGCTGTACTGTATTTTTTTTTACTGAAAAATGTCCTAGATACAACTTACAAGCTATTTATTCAATTCTATACTTTAAAAAACATATTGGTAATTTGTTTTTGGTTTTTATACGTAGCTCCATCTGGACTCCGTTGGATTAAAACTTCCTTTGTTTGCATTTTTACATTAACCTCTCCTGAAACAGATAGATATAGATACTAACGAATTTAACGTCAGAAATGAATTTTCCACCATATCCTCTCTGCAAACAGCACTCTATAAATATCAAACACATTATTTCCTTCTTTACAAAACTCTAAAATACAATTCTCTCAATTAAAAAAAGGACATTCATATTTCTTATGAAATCATTTTCGTGAGCCAATATACGAACGTGTTAACTAATGAGATTTAAACTATTCACGTGATATTGGCATGTGGGAGAGACAATAAAATGCAGTCTATGCAATGAAATGCAGCTATGCAATTTTGCATGCTTGTGACGTTTCGCAAAAATGATTTTGTGTGAAACAACATTATTCTTAAAAAAAACCTAAATCTCCCAATACCAAGCCACCCCATCACTAGTTTTTATCATCCATACAAATTGACCTGAATCCTATAAAATAAAATAGAGGCAATAAACACCTAGAAACCTAGCCATAAACACCCAAAATACCCTGCTACAAACTCTAACCAAATTAACACACCCAAGCACAAACGGCTTAGCCTTTGCGCATCGCAAACCATCAAATCAAGCTCCAACCACACCACATTATACGACTCAAAGTAACCCGTGAACCCATAATTACAAGCCACCTTGCAACGATGTCAGAATTGCAACTCTATACTAGAAAACTAGTCTTTGCAGGCTGCAGCATTGCGTCAACACCCATCCACGCCGTCCAGAAGCCCCAAAATAATTTTTAAGTTGGAAACATTACAAGCAACAGATTGTCAACGGCAGCGCTCCCACACACACAAACTTTTACCCATTCTCATACACACCACACCCTTAGGTTGCTGACTTTGTGCTCGTTGTTGGCTATGAGTTTGATGGTCGTTTTGCTTGGCTACATTTGCAGTGGGTTACTGGATTAAGAAACCCCGAGGAATGGCTGAATTTGGTGGCCCTTAGTTGCTGTTTTCACGTTGATAGGTGCCGAATTTTTTTGGTTGGAGTTTGCAAAAATGCAAGGAAGATGGCAGAGGTAATTGGGGGCGTGGGGGTGGGGGGGAGGAGGGGTGGAGAAGGGGGACTTCGATATTCGAGGTGGAGGCAGTTGAAAACATTTTAAACCTACTCAGTGATATATTTGTCATTAAGGAGTCTTTAAAATTACAATATTGTCATTAAATATCATGTGCAACGCACGTGCCGTCAATTCTGTCAACTTCTATAAAAATAAAGATCATTTACACTTCTAAAAAGGGATATAGATACTATTCACACCTTTTTTAAGAGATGTGATTGAGTGAGAAAAAAAAATATATATATATATATATATAATAAATAGTATAGATGAGGTGTAAAAAAAAATGTATCATTTTTTGATGTAAGAATATAAGAGTTGCTTATAATGGCCACTTGACGTTAAGGTAAATAAGTATAATGAAAATATAAATTTTAAAAAAAATTAGTATAACTTTTTAAATAATAGGATATCGTGTGTAATTAGATAATATTTTAAGAAAAATCAATGCAATTTTTCTTATTTATTATGATTAATTGATGCATCGATTGCTTGCAGAATTAATTAGAAAATGAAAATTAGTTGGAAAGATATCTTGTGATGGCCATGTTTGGCAAATGTCATTTGAAGAATATATTATATATGGTTGTTAACTTACGGGTGTTTGCAGAGAAAAAAGCTGAAGTTTTAGTGTGTGCTTGGATTAGAGTTGGTAAACTTAAGTTTGAGTCAACTTAAGTTTACAAACTTAAGTTTGAGTCAACTTGAGTTTACAAACTTAAGTTTAGTTAAAAGTAAATTTGTAGTAACGTAATTTATGTTTAAAAACTTTTATCTCAAAAGTGAGTTAGGACAACAATTTTAATACAAAAGCAAGATTTTCTTGTTTTTCAATTAACTTACATTTGGCTAAAAATTGTGTTGAAGCAAATAGGAATTCAAAAAACTCAAACACCATTTCATGCCCTTCAAAGTCTTCAAATATCAATTTGTTGGTGCAAACGAGTTTCCAAACATGCACTTAAGGCTGCGTTTAGTGCATCGTATAAGGAAGACCTGATAGTATAAATTTATACTATTAGGTTATATCAGATATTTGATGTACTCACATGATTGTATAACCATATCAGGTTAGTCTCTTTTATCCTGTTATAACTTGATAAAATTATCCCCTCCCTCATCACCTGATAAGACCTGATAAAGATTCACTTCCAAATTTACCCCAACCTTTCATCTCTCTCCCTCAACCTTTCTCATTCAAGGTAAGCCATGGCCATTTCTCTCCTTTCCCTCTACCATGCTGTCGGAATCGTCGTGGCCAGAACACCGTCTCCAGAACGTTGTCGCCAGAACGTCGTCGCCAAAGCGTTGTCACTGTCACCGTCGCGCGTAACACCCTCGCCAGAACACTGTGGCCAAAACGTCGTCCCTAGATCATCGTCACTGTCATCGTTGCGCGTAACACCCTCACCAGAATGCCATCACCTGAGCATCATCACTGTCACAGTCGCGCATCTACTGTCAACGGAAACTAATTGCATGAACAAGACCAAATCTGGTTTGATGAGTAGGTTTAGCACCAGCAAGGAGTGGGTCTGGTTTGATGAGTGGATCTGGATCTGGTTTGATGAGTGGGTGTAAGACCAACAAGGAGTGGGTCCAAAGGAGGCAATCTCCATGGATGAAGGCTGTATTTTTTCTCTATTTTCTTTTAAAAAAAAATGATTGATCCCAAAAGCTTAGGTTTGGGATCCATGGAGAGTACTAGTCTTCACCATTGGTGAAGCTTGTTTCTTAACCGAAGGTTTTTTACTTCTTTTTTTTTTTTAATTATTTTGACTTTTATGATAAAGAATATTTTGGTCTATAAAAAGATGTTATACAATCAATTAATTTTTATCCTTTTGTTATCAAACAAACGATATGATTAGGTCTTATCCTCGTTGTTATACTATCATGCTTTATACTATGCTATCATTTTATTTTATATTATACTATCATGTGCACCAAACGGAGGCTAAGCATTGAGTGAAAGGAAATTTTATTTTGCATAAAATACATAATTATAATAAATCATTTTCATAAGGCTACGTGTATTTAACTCTCCTTGGACCCATTTAGAGCTGTCAAAAAGGCTTAGCCCAACTCATTAGGTCCTAGCTCACATGGGTTAGGGCCAAGAAGCTCACAAGACAAAAAGGCCCAAAAGCCCATAGGGTCAGGTGGGTTAGGACTAGCCCATGGACTGATCCACAATTAAAAAAAAAATTTACCCCACTTATTTAATGAGCTAGCCCTAGTCCACCAATGGGCTGACCCTAGTTCACCCATGGGCTAACTCATTAAATGAATATCTTCCACAACTAAATCTATTATCTAGAACAAGCCTATTTTAAAAAAATCAAAATGGGTAATTATAAAACACACAACATGATAAATTATATCACCAAACACAAGTCAAATTATGCACAAAATAATACTAACAAATTCCATGTCAGTCACTTCATTTAAATCAACATAATTATAGCTTTTCACTTCATTTCACCATCAATATAGTTGAATGAATACTGTCAAGTGGAGTAATCACAGTTCACACAGCATTTGCCATCAATAAATAAAAGAAAAAAACATAGATTAACACAGCATTTGCAGTGCAGGATAGTGACATTGTGTTACTTAAGAGTAACGATATCAAATAATGGGGTAGGACAACTTTGGATGATCTTTGATCTTTGTTCCGATATAATCCAGTTGAAGCTAAATACAAGAGAGTGAGAACAGAAAACTACTAAGTCAATTATTTATATCGAAGTCTTCAATAATGTACATGATGTCCATCACAACATGAACTGGACAAGTTTTTTATTGCAACTAATGCAACTAGCAAATCAAAGTCGTCGGTTGGACCTACCTTTTTATTTAGTTTTTTTATATTTTTATAATTTATAATTGTTGATATATTTATTTAGAAACAAGTACCCCCCACGCTTCCAAATATTATAAAATTGAAACAACTCCATTGATTGATTTATTTTTAATTGTTTTACTAATAACCTGTAACAAACCAAGAATGATATTTATCTCTGCACTTGTTTATATTTGGTTACTCAAGAATACAAGTTACACAGTTTGCATTCTCTTCAAAATTCTTTGTACTTGTCTATTCTATATAACATATATGTTCAATGCATAGAAGAGGTCCTCTTCACTATTTATATCCTGAATATCAGAAATTTGGAATGCATATTGATATAAGAATCAGAACTTTGGATGATCTTTTATCTTTTTCCAGTATAATCCATTTAAAGCTAAATACAAAAGGGTGAGAATAGAAAACTACTATGTCAATTATTTATATCCAAATCTTCAATAATGTACATGATGTCCATCACAGCATGAGCTGGACAAGTTTTTTTAGATATACAAAACTCAAGTCAAGGCAGCTATATATTAAAAGAAGCTTTGTAACTATCAATTTATTATATTGGGCATGTCCTCTGGTTTTTGGGGTCAAGGTTTCTCATTCTCCACATTGCTAAGTTATTAATAAATAATCATTCCTCAGCTACCAGTACTCCTATCTCAACTATAAAGGGTTTTGTTTTTGCAGAAACTCTCAAACCATACATAGGAGACTCTCTTCTGATAAGTCAATATCAAACCTCAAAAGCACAAAGAGAGGGCAAAGATCCTTGGCCCTGGATTCTATGCCACATAAAACTCTCCTAACTTATAATGGTGGTAAGTTCTTTAATCTCAAGAAAGAAACTCCCAACGAATTAGTAAACTTTTAAGATTGATATATAAGTTCTTTAAACCTCCTATCACTATCACAAACATATAATTAGCACATATATGATGTATATAGTACATGAAATGCTTCCCAAAACTTCCATTTATTCCGAAAAACAATGAAAACATAAGTAATCAAGCATGTATGATGTATACAATTTAACTTATCAAATTATTATATTATAAGCACTAATTCAAGTAACTCTGCATCATTTTCTCCCTCATTCATCAATATATACAATATCACCCACGGTCTTAATTACCCTTAGAGCACCCAATTGTTTTCCTCAACCCTTTTTCATTCAAATCAAAGCATTCAGTTTAACACGCATCAAGCAATTACCACCAGTGTTCCAGTCCACTACGTGCCCAAAGGACAAATAACCGAACCCGTCCAAGGGTCCGGGAGTATCTCCCGTTTCATCGTAACTTCGTAGAATCAAAGCTAAGAAGGTCTAAGCAATGCAACACAACACAATACAATACAAATAGGCCCTCGAATCCTTGCAAATTTCACCACGCTGATACCCTTTGTAATTAACTTGCTACATTCCATTTCTCAGAGGAAAACAAAACACAAATTTGAAAACATATATTAAAAGAACTGTGTTTATCGAAAAAACAAACAGAGTAGGAAGAGTGGCACAGATCAGAGTGAAAGCAGAAGAAGTACCTAATATGCTACTTACTCCGGTAGGAATCTGGAGGCATATGGCAACAGTAAATGACCTCTTTGGTTGGAATGAAGAAAAGTGTACAGATTGAAGGTGGATTGGGTTTTTGATTTGAGATTAGGGTTTTTTGATTTAAGATTAAAATTTTTTGATTGAGTGAAATGTAGGTTAGGGGGCTTTGTGGGTCAGCCCCTCTTGCCCCATTAAATTAATGGGTTTAATGGGTTAGGGCTAAAAAATTGACCCATCACATGGTGAGCTTAAAAAAAAAGGCTAAAGATGAGGGTTTAATGGGCTGGAGTGTGGGTTATAGCCCATATTGACAACTCAAGACCCATTAAAGTGGAAGTCTCGTGAACCGGGGCTAATCTCTTTATTTACAATGCTGCAATATAAACATCATTTTTTGTATTTTATTTTACACCGGTTAATGTTGTATAATTTTTTTTTATTAATAGTATGTATTATGTTGTTAACAGGGTTAATAATCAAATTGTCAGATTTTGGTAATTTATTATTAGTCCTGTTAATTGCGTAATACATGCTATTAATTAGAAATTTATACAATGTTAGTTAGTGTAAAACTTGTGTAAGAAATTTGGAATGTAAAAATATTTTTTGCTTTATTTATTAGATAAACTTAGGATGGAGTTATAAACTAAGGCATATAAAAGGAAAAATAAATCTTCGTTGAGATGGGTGGTTTACCTTAATTTTAAAATGAAGAGAGCCTTATGTACCTAAAAACTAAGGAATATAAAAGGAAAAATAACTCTTCATAGTGTGACCGTAACTGATTAGTTTGTAGATGTTTGGTGGTTGGAATTAACTCAAATCCTTATTTTAAAGATTGATATTGACAATTTTTTATTTTTATTGGTAAATTATTTTTTTGTAATTAATATTGATAAATGTAAAAAATATTTAATAAATATGAAAATATATGAAAGATATCCAAGATATAAGAAATATTTGTTTTCAATTAAAAAAAAATAGGAAACTAAGAAGGTGATTGCTTGTCAAGTACGTTTTTATGGGTTATAAAATGTTTGAGGAATAAGAATGAAAAAGATGAAATTGTGAGCAGTATTGTGACAAAGATGAAATTGTGAGCAATATTGTGACAGAAAATTTGTAATTTTGTTCTCAAAAGTTACATTGGTAGAGAATTTATAATTTTTTTATTCAAAAGTTATATTGTAATATTATTCATAGATTTAATCTCTTTTTATCTATGAATATAAACATCTTAAACTTAATCACGTTAAATTATACATAATTTGTGTGACACATTTTCATAATTACTTGTATTTTTACAAGTACGTGTGGAAAAAGATGTGATATTTCTTGACATTGGTTAAGTCTGAGTGTACTCAGATTTCATGAAAACTAAATGGGAGATGAGGCTATTAGCATTCCAAATGCCTATTGTTAGCCAATCATAGTAGATCTACATTTTTCTGAAAAATTAAAATAATATCAGTGTAGCCATGTGAAACCTGGCTGATCTGAATAGAGATTTGTGTTTTTTTTTGGGGGTGGGGGGGGTGGGGAGGGGAATCAAATCGGTTCCCTTTCAATGCTGATTTTGAAAAAGAAAAAAAAAAAAAGCTATTAGATTAGCGATTCATTATATTCATTTTTTTTAATCAATTGTCACTATTGTGATTTTTAAAATACTTTTTATATAAAATAAAAATAAAATGCTAGAAGAGTAGAAGACACACAAATGAAGCTCGCTTGGTTGTTTCTATTTCTCTCAAACCCACGAGGCTTCTTTCTTTCTCCTTCTGGCATATTCCCAACAGGCACATATTTCTTGTTAGCTCTGGCTACGAGGCATTCTTGCGCACGAGCACTGTAACTGTTGGTGGAAGTTGTTCTTTACAATGGGTCATACATGAGATTCACTGTATTGATGTGGGTGACTGATGAAGATACGTGCAAGAAAACCATGATGAGCCATTCAGAGCCAAAGCTCCATGAGACTCTAATGGTTATATAAAATAAAATAAGTTCTAGAGATAAAAGCTCTCGGCGCATAGAAGGCTAAGAGAGGAAAAATGTCTAGAATATGAAAATTTGTGACATTCTAAATGAAAGAGATATTTTAGGAGGCATATATAACAGCTTTTTTGAGCTGGTCGAATAGCTGAGATATCTATCGATACGATACGACTTACAAGTCCCAACTGTGTCTAAAATCTAAAGCGTAATACTCACATTGCAACAATAGTGTCTTACGCGAAAAATCCTGTTGCATCATCTACTAGCTTTCCTTTGGAACGATGACGTATCTGTTTTTGTGCTACGGAAACAAAATTGGTAGAGAGGAGAGCGCACGATAGACCGTTATTTCAGGTTATTGTCTGCCTAACAGCCTCCATCGGTTTTTACAGCAACAACTGTTTCTTCTATTTATGGCCAATTGAGTTCCACCACCCATAACTCTGAAAACCTTGTCTTCAAACCATAACCTTTTACATTCTATCTTCCTTCCTTTGCATACGTGCCAGTGAGAGAGAGAGAGAAAAAAAAAACGCACACAGAGAGAAAGGTCGTGATCTCGTCCTTAAACAAGGTCATGATCTTCCTCCTTCTTGCCATCTTCTGAGTTTAATCTTCAGTTAGATTACAAAAAGTTGAGTTTATTTTATTTTATTTTCAATTTCTGCTTTTTGTGCGGTCTCCAAAGGAAAACAGAAAACAAAGAAGGAAAACCAACATGGCTACTCGATCATTTACTCGTTTTGTTGAGCAAGAACTGGGAAAGTTCCCACACTTTGTGATCTATGTACTCCTTGAATGGGTGTTGATAATCATACTTTTCCTTGACGGGTTTCTTGCATTTCTTGCCAATGAGTTTGCCAGGTTCTTTGAATTGAAAACCCCGTGCTGGCTCTGCACAAGGTTTGATCATGCAATGGTTCACAGGAATCCTGATTTTTATTATAACGAGTCTATATGTGAGGCTCACAAGAAAGACATCTCGTCCCTGGCGTTTTGTCACAACCACAAGAAGCTCTCTGATATAAGGAAGATGTGTGAGGGGTGCCTGCTTTCATTTGCAACCGAGAAGGAATCAGATATTGACACCTACAAGTCTCTTGTGGGGATTCTGCATAAGGATCTAGAATGCTTTGTTGAGGATGGCCAACCAATTCAATTGAGTTTGAAGGATGAAGGGATCATGCAGGTTGAGAAAAGCAGCACTCAGAAGTGTTCATGCTGTGGAGAGCCATTGAAAGTCAAGTCTTCCTATGCAAAACCAAGGCATTCAGAATCATTTGCACGAGCTCCCACTCCTTCACCGCGAGCTTATCCATTCACCACATCGAAAAATGAGGAACCTCATGCTCTAGAATTGCCTCACATCCAGTATACAAAACTCAAGTTTATGTCAGATAATGATTTAGAGCTTCCAGAGGATGAGGATGGTTCTAATGCGAATAGTCAGAATGTTAAATGTGAGTATATGCAAAACATGAGTTACCTCAGAATATGTATACGCTAGATTGTGTAGATTATACCAAAAAAATTACAACTTTTTACTGGCTTTGAGTTTTTAGGGTAATGTTACATGGCCTGAATGAAATAGTCGGAATTAAGGGTGATTATTGGATGGAATAAAGTAATAGGGATCACTTATCCATCCAAAAGTCAACAAGCATATCACATCACCCTGTCAAAATTTCTAACAGAAAATTTTTGGCTGTCTAGTACTTTTAGAGTTTTTATTATGCTACCATGCTTTAAATGGAGTCAAACGAATGGCTCACACTGTGCCAGTATGGCATCTCATAACTATGTTAGTTGGTAATGTTTCTGTTCTATACAGTTAGGGAAGACCCCAAAGCTATCTCTGTGCCTTTATTGGCAGAAGCCGAGGATTTGAATGATGAGTCAAACAAATTAACCCCAACTTTTACAAGGGGCAATAAGTTCTTTGGAATCCCACTTACAGATTCTGCAAACAACAGTCCCAGATGGTCTTACAGGATTAACAAGAAATCACCACTGGAAAAAACAGAATTTGCGTCTGACTCTAACGAGTTGAATGTTCAAAATGATTTTGATGATGCCATCTTAAACCATTTGAAGAGGCAAGTTCGTTTGGATCGTAAATCACTCATGGCTTTGTACATGGAGCTGGATGAAGAAAGAAGTGCTTCAGCTGTTGCTGCCAACAATGCAATGGCCATGATCACGCGCTTGCAGGCCGAGAAGGCTGCAGTGCAGATGGAAGCTTTGCAGTATCAGAGAATGATGGAGGAGCAGGCAGAGTATGATGAAGAAGCCCTGCAAGCAACTAATGATATGCTTCTCAAACGAGAGGAAGAGATCAAAGCTTTAGAAACTGAATTGGAGATTTACAGAAACAAATATGGAATCGTAGCAGAAGAAGATGATTTTAAGGAAGCTAAATCCTCTCATGGTGGCAACATCTCTCCACTGTTGCTCAATGAAGGTGAGGATGATGGAGAAAAAGGCCTCATCTCTAATCAAGCTGTGTCTTCGCAGGCGGAAAATGGAGGGGGAAGGCTCAATGAGTCAATCAAAGATTTTAAAGCAGAGAGAACATATCTTCTTGGCAGGATGAAGAAAATAGAAAACAGAACACCCTTTGCAGAAAGTGGAATTTATTCCTTGCAATCTAGCTCTGACAGTGTTAATAATGTAGGCATTGAGACAGGTAACGTAGCAGACATCCCTTGATAGGTAGTATTTTATTGCCTGGAGACAGAACAATGTTTATTGCTTTTACTTTAATTAATGAGAGAATGAGGTAGTAATAAATAATGATGTGTCAAAATATTAGTATATCTAAGTGTAAAACAGTGCATATCAATTACACTCTTTATTATTATGTTTATTACCGTTACTCACAATGCTTGTATTGTGACAGGAAAAGGAAGCGAAAACTCCCTACCAAAAGAACTGTCTTCCCTTACTGAAAGGGTGAAGGCTCTTGAAGCCAACAGCGGTTTCGTACAGCTTGTTTCTAAGAAACATGAGAAAAATAGTGAAGGAACCAAAATTTTGACAGAGATATCACAGAATCTAGAGAAGCTCAACCACCTTGTTATGACGTCCATTGAGGTGGACAATGCATGATGCCTGTTTTTCCTTTTATGGTAATTGACTCCAAGTATTCTGGAACCAAGTGGTTACACTCAGAATGATGAAAATTGAATTTCATGAGGTTGCGCCAAAAACCCAAAAAAAGTTTTAGCTTGTGGTGTAGATTGTCGGTTATTCAGACAATAGATGCTTTGCCAAGGGGCAGCTCAAGTATCGGAAACATGGATGTGAGTTTCTTCTAGCTCATGTATCTCTCTGTAAACTTCTAAACCTAGAGAGGTCAATGACTTCAAAGCATGCCCTGTTATATGACTTGAATATCCCCATTGCTAGGATCATTTGAACAAACTTGTCTAGGATTTGCTTGTTTATATGACTATTGTCAACAGTTCCTTTTTTTTTTTTCCTTTGTAGTATGTACTTCTTTCTCACATGGAAGAAATGCAATTTTTTACTGCTGGCTGTGAAGCTTCACTAAGCTGTAAGTCTATGCAGAACAGTTGTATATTTTCCATTAAAATGTAACATATCCGTTGAAATTCATATTTACATATTCAATTCAATTTTCCACATAACTCAATTCTTGCAGGAAATAGGATATAAAAATGAAGTCAACTGATTATTATGCTAAGAAGAGGCTTTTGATTAAATTAGATAACCTAAGAGGTATTTGATGGATTATGTTAGTGTCATAAGTTATGATCAAGGAAAATGATCAAGGAAAATAATTTATGATAAAATGATTTGTGATAAAATAATTTATTATGAAATGGTTTATGACATTAAAAACAAAGTCTTACATGAGTCACTTTATTGGGTTCCATATATCCTTTCAAAGGGCATGTGAAATGACCACCTTTATTGAGCTTCATATTTCTCCCCTCAAGGCATATGGAGAGATCACCTTTATTAGGTTCCTTAATTGGAATGACCACTAAATTAGGGGACGCCTTAGATAGTTTAAGATGTTAACTATATTATATTATGTTAATTGTTATTGGCCATGTAAACCAAAGATAAAGAAATGTAAAATGTTTTATAAAATGGTATTATTTAGTATGTATTTTATTGATATAAAGTAAAGTTAAGTAGTATTTTGTTTGAAATTTATTTTCTACAATGAATGTAGCTGGACATAGCATAGTTCAAAATAAAAATATTTTTCAACTGTGTGATTTTTCCTATTGAGAATTATAAATTATCACCCGTTATCTATATCTTCAGAGAATCAGGATGGTACGCATTACTCTGTTAATTGATCTTGATGTTCATTATATATTTTACTCTTCTACTGGAGAAATTCGTCTAGTGATAGACGACGCTAATGTCATAAGTTATGATCAAGGAGAATGATCAAAGAAAATAATTTATGATAAAATGATTTGTGATAAAATGATTTATTATGAAATGATTTATGATGTTATGATTTACTATGAAAATGATTTATGATCAAATGATATGATCTATGATGAAGATGAAATGGTTTATGACATTAAAAACAAAGTCTTACATGAGTTACTTTATTGGGTTCCATATATCCCTTCCAAGGGCATATGGAATGATCACCATTATTGAGCTCCATATTTCTCCTCTCAGGGCATGTGGAGTGATCACCTTTATTGGGTTCCTTGATTGAAATGACCACCAAACTAGGAGACGCCCTAGAAAGTTTGAGATCTCAACTATATTATGTTATGTTATTGGCCATATAAGCAAAAGATAAAGAAATGTAAAATGTTTTATAAAATGGTATTATTTAGTATGTATTTTATTGATATAAAGTAAAGTTATGTAGTACTTTGCTTGAAATTTATTTTTTGTAATGAATGTAGCTGGACATAGCATAGTTCAAATAAAAATGATTTTTAACTGTGTGATTTTTTCTACTGAGAATTATAAATTTTCACCCCTTATCTGTATGTTCAGAGAATCGGGATGGTATGCATTACTCTGTTAATTAATCTTGATGCTCATTATATATTTTACTCTTCTACTGAAGAAATTCGTCTGGTGATAGACGATGTTCGCATCCACTTCTTCATCATGCATGATTTTGACTGACAATGTATGCATGAAGTAGTTGTGTATAAATGTACATAGTAGATGTGGGTCCATAGTGTAATTGGTCATTGACTTATGAAGACTTTGTTTTGATGATAACAAATATAAATATGTTACAAGATCAAGTCCAAGAACTTCAAGATTAGCTTTAGGACTTAAATCATTATGTAAAAGTATAATATGGTTCACACTAAAGCCTCAAAACTCGTTTTTCAAAGAACCTAAATAACACACTTGTTTTAAAGGCTTCAAAATGATTTTTGGTTTTCAAAAAAATAAATTTTGAAAAGTTGACCTGTAGTTGCTTTTTTTATCATAACTTTCCCAATACTTTGAGTTTCATCCTGAAACCTATTTCATTTGAAAATAGACTCAAAGATCTTTTCAATGAGTGGTCATTTCCTTTAAACAGATAAGAAATAAAGAAGTTATGACCATTTGCTTTAAACTATGAAAATTAGTCAAGTTTGAATTTTGAAAAGCTGACCTGTGGTTACACTTTGATCATAACTTTCAAAATTCTTTTAGTTTTGTCCTGAAACTTATTTCATTTAAAAATAGACTCAAAGATCTTTCTAATGAGTGGTCATTTGCTTTAAACAGATAAGAAATGAAGAAGTTATGTCTATTTAAAGTCAATTTTCAAAATAGAGTGCATGTAATCGATTACATAAGTCTTATAATCAATTACAACTCTGGCAGAGGCCATGTAATCGATTACAACATCCATATAATTGATTACTATAACACCTCAAATTTTCGTATCTCTTAAACAGTAATTTTGACAGTTAACAGAATTTTACTGTTTAGTAATTTCTGTGCACTGTAAAATTATTTTGATTATTCCGTCAACGTATTTGATTGTTTTGAGTGATTTACTCCGTGTCAGGAAAATAAAATTTTTTGGGCCGGGAAAAACTTTACGTAATTTAATTTTTACCGTTAGGTAATTATTTTACGTAATTTGATTTGATATTTGTGTATTTTCTAATTTTTGTGATTTTATGTGTGATTTTAAAATTTTTATGGTTTGTGGGCCCCACGAGGTGTATGTGGGCCTAGGTGGCCATATGTGGGCCCAGGTGGGTCCCACAAAGTGAAAAAAAAATTTACGCATAGAAAAATTTGTACTGTTTAGACGGAGACAGGGGATCTTACTAAACCTGAATCCGGAAACAGTTTTAGAAAATTTTCTTGTACTGTGTTTTATACTGTATTTAATTATCGGATGATAAAAATACAGTAAAAATATTATTTGAAGGATACAAGAATAAATATTACACTGCGTAGTCAACAAAGAGAGCTTGACTTGATTTATACCCTTGGATGAGAATACTTAGTTTGAATATTAACCATTGATTTAATCAAAGGTTAAGAAACAAACTTAATAAAGAAAGCGCGATAATAACCATTGATTTAATCAATGGTGTGAGAATAAGCTTAGTTAGGAAGGCTTTGATATCAACCATAGATGTAATCAAAGGTGTAGAATTGGTCTTGAAAAATGACAAAGACCATTTATAACCATTGGATTTAGATTAAATCAAGGGTGGAGATTTAATCTTAAAAAGTAACAAAGACCATTTATGACCATTGGATGAAGAATCAATCAATGGTGGAGATTTGGTCTTCTAAAGTAAAAAGACTAATTAGGACCCTTGGATTTAAAGTTTGAAGGAGCAATCTTGACCCTTAATTTTGGAGACACATCTAAGTCTAAGTCTTAGAATTTAAAAGAGAAAAATCCATGGCTTTAGATTTAGTCTTCTAAAATTAAAAATCTACCTAAATCCTAACCATTGAATTAATCAATGGCTAGGAATGCACAAATAATGGTGGCTTGAAAATTGTCACATTTTGAATGCATAATGAAGAGGAAAGGGATGATTTTGGCTTGTTTAGAAGACAAAGGGACAAGCTTTTTGCATGTCTTGATTAATTAGGTATCATATTGACCAATATTGATAACTTGCACATCAATGAGAAGCATGAAGGGGGGGGGAACGGTTGGTGCTGCATTAGGAGCTTTGGAAGACCATAATTGCATGCTTTAGTCATTATTGTCTTCCTTGGTCTTCATTGAACATTTTCAAGAAGGAAACTTAGCAAATTTCTCTCCATCTCTCTTCTCCAAACACCATTCGGCCAAGCACCTTGAAATGCCTTCTATCACTCAAAAATTTCATCCAACTTGATTTCCTAAACCTAAACACCATTCTAAGAACATCTCTAGTTATGAGTTTTTCCAAAATCATTCATCTTGATCTTCAAATTCAAGCTTCAAGTTTCTATCAAAAATCAAAAATTTCATCTTTATGCTTCAAGAGAAACCATTTGGTTATCTACCCTAAAATCACCATCCAATCTCTTTTAATTTCATCCAACCATAGATCTTGAATCTACATGATGTTCTAAGCAACTTTCATGTTGGATATTTTCTCTAAATCATTCATCTTCAAGGAGTTTCTTCAAGATCAAAGTTATTGGGTTTTTAAGGTGAAGTATAAGGAAACTTCATTTTCTTCTCTCTTTTTCATGATCTAAACCATGTTTGATCCATGGTTCCTCTTAATCAAGCTTAGTATACTAATTTCTATGTATTTTGTTTTGTATTTGAGAAGCTCTTGGTGATGAAGGACTTGGAAAAAGAAGCAAAACAAGAAGTTTTTAAGGATCTTCAAGAGGTAAGAGGGAGATCCATCTCACCAACCAAGCATGGTGGTGAGAGATGGTATTTTATTTGATGGATGTGGAATCCATGTGAGGATTCATATCCATGGTCATGTAATTAATTTGTGGGTGTTTATGAGCTTTGATTAATTTTCTATGCTTGATATGTTTTGCATGATTTTATAGCTTTGATGATATGCTTGAAATGCTATACATGCTTTTATGGCTTTGATGGTATGCTTATATTATTTATGATGAAATATATATGTATATGCCATGACTTGACGGTGAAAAGGAAATTGATTTTTGGCTCCAATAGCCAAGGAAGAGCTACGGTTTTGATGCCCTTGATTAGGGTTCATGTTGAAAATTTTCAAGAACAAAAGAATTGATTTTTGAGTACCTAGAACATGGTGAATTTCGAACAAGACACCTCAAAATAGGTGTTCACAAAATTAATATTTTCTTGAATGATGAAAATGGATGTTTAGAAAAGTAAGGAAAATAAACAAAGAATTTATTTTTCAAAGAGTATATGAATACGGTTTTAAAAGGAGTTTTATTGATTTATTTTGTGTGAAAAGTTTCTAAGTGTTTTACTAAACATGAGATTCAAATGAAAATAGCAATGATAATTTTAAGGATTTGCAAAGAAAGTGAAAAAGGATTTGTAAGGAAAGTAAAAATGAATTTGAACAAATGGGTTTGGTTTTTATAACCATCGGTATTTCGATTTTGAAAACAAAGAATTTTTAATAGTTTTGTTTGTATAAAACCATATCAATTTAGAAGAAAAATATTTGATGGCTTCAATGGCCAAAAGACTCTACGATTTTTGGAGGATTAAAATAATTTTGGTTTTATGAAACGAAGTATTTTCTCACTTGAGAAATGAACTTTCATATGAAAATGAAAAAGAAAAGTTGTAAGGGTCTGAATCTTAATTTGTTTTGAAGAGAATTGATTTTAGAATTAATTTGGAAAAAATGAAGAATATAATGGTGTTTTGAAAATTTACTAACGTATAACTTATTTTTAAGTTTTGAAATACGTTAGAAAATGTTAAGTTTTGAAACGTTGATTTACATCAATGAAAAAGTAATTTTGTGAATTATATTTTGAAAAAGAATTTCTTGAGTAAAGAAATGTGAAAAAATATTTTCTTGAGTAAGAAATATATTAAATGAAGTGTAAAGTTATATTATTTTGAGAAAAGTTAAAAAAGAATTTTTAAAGGTCAGGAAATATTTTCTGTAATGAAATTGTGGTGAAAAATTATTTACGTATCTTAAAAACGTGATTTTTAAGTTACGTGATATGAAAAAATATTTCTATGCGATTTTAAATACGTTGAAATATTTCTACGCGATTTGGATTACGTTTAAATATTTTACGTAATTTGAACTACTATTGAATAATTACTGCGTGATTGAAAGGTGATAGAATATTTTTACGTGATTATGAAAATAGCGAAAAAATCATTATGAGATTTGAAAAGTGTTTTAAATATTTTGAGAATGATAGAAAATGATTTACGTGACATAAAAGAATGATTTTTAAGTTACGCGATTTTGAAAAAGTGGAAAAATATTATGAGATTTGATAAACATATATTTTTACGTGTTTGAGAAAAACGTTGAAAAATTAGTACGTGGTTTAAAATGCTGCAACAAAATGTAACAGAAATGTTACGACATTTTATAAACGTAACAGAAATGTTACAAAATTTTGAAAACGTAACAGAAATGTTACGAAATTTTTTAAACGTAACAGTAGTGTTACGGTAATGTGAAAATGTAATAAAAATGTTTTGGAATTTTAGAACGTAACAAAAGTATTATGGTATTTTGAAAATACAATAGAAGTGTTGGGGTATTTTGAAAACGTAGCAGAAGTGTTACGATATTTTGAAAACGTAACAGAAACGTTTTGGAATTGTAAAAACGTAACGGAAATATTGCGCAATTTTGTGAAAATACGACGAAAGTGTTTTATAACTATGAAAATGTGATAACATGGTTTTCGTTGTTCAAAGTACAATATGATTACTGTTGAACCAGTGTCCATACACTGTTTGTGAGAAAATGACATATTTGTCTGTGATTGGATTTGGTGCATTATACATGTATTGGGAAAAAATATGCGTTTGAGGCATATGATACATTAAACAAATGAAATTGAAAAGATTTAGCCATTTGGGGTTGGACTTGCATGGACATATTCGTGCATTGTATATGACCCTTGTGGTTGAAGAGGGAATGAGAATTGATAGTGAGGTTTATGATGGATCTTGGGGGCGTCGAGGCGCGGCGGTCGACCAAGTGGACAAATAGCGAGTACCACTGTGTCACTTGGCGATGCAGTCCGTTACAACGCATTGACGATACCCGACAAGAACACGATTCTTTTCAACAACTGGAAGATTGTCTTTGGGCTAAGGCTGACAATTGACAGAGCATTCTCCTCGAAAATTGTGAAAACCTCCATGGAGTTATTTTTAAAAAATTGAGTCTTTGTGCACATGCATGAGTCTGAGCATTTATATCTATGTGATATATTAATTGAGGGATATTGGTTATGACAACTATTTTGATTATTTGGATGATGATGATAATTAAACTGATAAATGATTAGATGATGATAGTTGATTAATGCTGATAACATGATTATAGTATGATCTATCTGTATAATTTGTTATTTGTGTTATCTCTGTACTGCCATGTTGGTATTGGCGTAGGTGATCTCACCTCTTTGTTATGTTGTTTTGCTGTGTCTGTACTGTTAAAATCAAATGATAGAAGGATCGAATTGTCTTAGACATAACGGGCGATGGATACTCAGAGATTGATGAAAACATTGAAGAGTGACTGTCTCAAGTTCGAAGGTGTTCTGAGTAGACAAGGAGTAGAGTTCTGATGCAACAAGCTGGATACAAGATAAGGAATGAGTATGTTAAGTTTTATCGTTAGTGTTATACCGTGCTATTTAGTAGGACCCGTCATGGGGTTTGCTACTGTTAAAAAAGAAGAAGAAGAGTCTGTTAGTTTTATATTTCTCTTCAAATTGTTAAATATTAATTGGTGTCAATGATTGCATATGAATTAGTTTCAATATGTTTTTTTCAGTATTACTTATAAATTACAGTAAGTTTATATTTCAGCAAGAAAGAAATTTTTAAACCCACGTTTTTAACTCAAACCTTTTATGAAAACATTTTCAGATTATGAGTCGGAAGTCAGACATGTGATACCCTAGGGAGGGTGTTACAATTACCACGTGCCTAAAAGCGCTCCTAACAACTATAAATGGCTAGTTTCCATAAAAAATTATTTTTAAATATTACAAACGGCTATTTTATCATTTGGACTTTATAAATAAGTGTATATTGAAGCATTTACATCTTTAGAAACTCTAGAACACTTGATTTGATCATTGAATCATCAAAATCATATTTTGAGCTCTTTATTGCAAAATCTTTCTATTCCTTTATTCTTCAAGTTGTATATCTACTCTTGTGAGAGTTTATAATCTTTCTCTTCATCTTAAAATCATTGTAATGTAATTGGCTAGCTGACATTGATAATAGTTTTGATGATAATAAACATGATGAAGATGATGATAAGACCAAGTCCAAGATTTGCAAGTATAATCTTTAAGACTTAGAGTCTTTTTGTACGAAGCCTTCTTGGATATCTCATTGATTTTGCAAGAAAAGATAAAAATAGTTTTAAACAAAGAAACCTAAATTTCAAAATGACCTTGAGATTAAATTAAAAGGTTTTGATGTTTTTGGAAACTGCCTGGACAGTTTTCTAAAGTTTTTTTCAAATGGTTCTTAACAGGGTTATTCGAATAAAGGTCTCTTTATTCAAATAAACCAAGTCTAGAAAAACTAACTTTTAATAGGGTTATTCGAATAACACTTATAGTTATTCGAATAATGTTTTCAAAGTCTTGCTGCGCGTCTCTATTTTAAAAGGTGCTATTTGAATAACACTACTGTTATTCGAATAGAAGGTTTTCAAAATGACTTTTATATCAGAATGACTTTTATAAGATGAGCTATTCGAATAGACCCTGTTTCTTTGAAATGATTTTAAACAGAGTTATTCGAATAACTCTCAGGCTATTCGAATAATGTTTATCAGAACTAGTTTTCTTGAGGCTTTTCAAAACATGTTATTCGAATAACACAAAGGTTATTTGAATAAACACGGGTTACAGATTTAGAATCAAACGATCATATTTGCATTTATTACATGATTTAATTATACTCAACGACTCTTTTCTTCAAAGCTCTATAAATAGAGACCTTGGGTCATCTTTGCAAAAGTCTAACTATCTGAATCATTCTTTGCTTGCTTGAAAACATGATTTACAATTTTCTCATATTTTCTATGCTCTTTTCGCCAAAACTTTGAGATATTCTTAAAGAGCTTTCTTAGCATATCAAATTGTATTATTTGCTTTGTGTGAGAGTTTTTCTTCATATACTTTCTGCTTTATTGTAAAGAGGGTGAGGTATCTCTTAAAAGTTTATAAAGAGGGTGAGGTATCCCTCAAAAGTTTGTAACAAGGGTGAGATATCCCTTAAAGGTTTGTGTAAGAGTGAGGTATCCTTAAAAGTTGAGGCTCAAGCACAAGGATGAGGTATCCTAAGATGTGAGGAGTACTCTAGTTAGTAACAGTTGCAAGCACCTATTTTAAGCTTTTATTAATAGTGAAAAATCTCGAATTGTGTTTTGAGGACTAGACGTAGGCCATAAGTAGTTGGTGGCTAAATCAGAATAAATATCGTGCCTACTCTTCTCATCTTAATCTCCTTTATTTCCTGCAATTTATTTTATTACGTGTTTATTTTCTGTGCTTAAGGTTCTCTATCTTCTCTTTTTATTCACTTCATTTAAAAATAACTTCAACGAAATTTGTTTTATAAGCATTTGCAAAAAATTTGATATACTCAATTCATCCTCCCTCTTGAGTACTGAAGCCACCTAGGTAACATGTAAAAGGGTGAGGTATCCCTTAAAAGAAAAAAAAGTAAGGTATCCCTTGTAGTGAAGCTCAAACACAAAGGATGAGATATTCCAAAAGTGTTATAAGTGCTCTTGAATGTAAAGGTTTTTCAAGCACCTATGAAGCTTAAAGAGTTAGAGGCTTTAGCACAAGGGTGAAGTATCCCAAGGTGTGAGGAGTACTCTTACTTATACAAAGGTTTTCCTAGCACTTGTGAAGTCTAGGAGATAATGAAGAAAATATCAAGTTAAGCTTGGGGACTAGATGTAGGTCATAAGTGGTTGGTGGCTAAACCAAGATAAATCATTATGTTTGCTTTTATCAACTCTATCTGATTTACATTAGTGCTTTAATTATATATGCTTAAGTTAAATTTGATATCTAGCTTATTTACTTGATTTATTCTATAGCCCAAGTGGTATTTGAGAAATCTCTAATAGTTGTATCTTTATTAGACTTACTCCGCTGCATGTGTTGATTGAAAATATCAAAATGCATAATTTCTCAAAATTATTTTAAAAATTTGTAATCACCCAATTCACCCCTTCTTAGGTGATAGTTGTCATGACTAACAATTGGTATTAGAGCATGTTCTGTTGAAAGTTTAACCGTTTAGAGTTAAAGATCCTTGTTTGTTAGCTACCATTGAAAGCTTTTCAAAATAAAAGATTTTGAAATTGATAAACTATTATTCTTTGATGGTATGCATTTTGTTTATTGGAAAGGTAGAATATAATTTTATATGCTATCTATTGATCTTGTTTTATGCGATATTGGGCGTTGATGGATTTTCTCCTAAACCAAAACAAGATTAGAATGCTTATGACAAGAAATGTTTTTCCTTAAATATTAGAGCAATGAAAATCTTGAGAAGTAGTTTGAATGATGATACTTATGCTAAAATTAAGAGTTGCTCTAGTGCTAAAGATATATAGGATGCTCTTGATGCTATTTATTTTGCTAACAGTGATTTTTTGCATAAAGTTGTATATAGAGAGCAAGAAGAGTAAAAACCTTTAGAGGAAGACAATATTGACAAATGTTCTCAAAAAGATGTTCTTGAATCCTTGAAGGACAACAATGAGGAAGATGGTGATTCTCTTAAAGAGTCAAGTATGCTAGAAATTGAGACCACTTCCTATATGGCTAAAAAGGACTTTGAAGTAAATAATGCTAAACTAGATTATAGTCCTTTTTATTATGAGCTACAATGTGCATATGATGAATTGTATGATGGTTTGTTGAATTTAGAAAAGAAAAATTTATCTTGCTTGGAAAACATTTCATCCATTGAAAATGAAATTGAGATTTTGAAAAATGAATATGCTTTTCTTGATGAGAAAATGCATTTGAAATGTGAAACCTTAACTTGTGAAAAGTGCATTGATTTACAAAATCAAGTTGAAGACTTATCTTCTAAATTTGCTAAAGCTAATTATTTTAATTGTTTGCAATCCATGTTTAATAAGAATGAAATTAATGTTATTCCACATGAAAAATCAAGCAAGACTTATGGCAAAAATAATTTAGAATGTAATAAATAAAAAAAGCTTAAGCTTTCTAAAGATGATCTTCAAAAGGCCAAACAATCATTAAATTTAATTGTTTGAAATTTTTGTATATTTCTTATTTGTGCAACTATAGAAGAAATCTTTATATGAGAAATAACACAATGTGGGTTCTTAAAAGTCTTAAAAGCTCAAGTACTAACATTCAAGGACCCAAGATGAAGTGAGTATTAAAACGTTCTCCTGATGTTTCAATTATGCAAAAAATTTCTCAAAAGGATGGACTAATTGGTCAAAAGAAAGAGGAATCATCAATAAAAATGCTTCCAAAGTCCAATGGTAGAAGTTTTGGTTAAAGAATGAAGATGACTTCAACCAAAGCTTCTCAAATACAAAATGTAGAACTTGTAAAGTTTAAGACTCCAAAAGAGAAGCAATGAGTAAGAAAAAATATTTCCTTGTTTACCAAGGCCAAGGTATCAAAAGCTTTTACCTCTCATGCACATTTACTTGTAAAGTCAACGCATTTGAGGTATATTCCTTGTAGGCCTTAAATAATTGATAGAATCATGTGCACTTGGTAAAATTTGAATATTATGTTTAGCACATGATTATGTTCATTCTTATTGTACCATAGCTTATTAATTTGTTATATATCTTGATACATAAAGTTCTACAATACTTAGGTATGCTTGCTATATTTTGAATTGTCGATATATCATGAAAGTAAGCATGTTATTGGCTATGTGCTTAATGACAATTGATTATTTATTTTGTTGTACTCAATTTACATTTTATGAAAAAATTGATCTTTATGAAAGCATAATAGATTAATAATCAATGACTAATTTTTATGGATCCAAAATTAGTGGATACCAAAGAAAGTACATTGAATTGTGTTGTAGGGTGATTATTAGCTCAAGCATGCATTGAAGTGAAATACAACTATACTACTTGAGGTTGAAAAAATTATGCTACTTAAGGTTGGAAAAATTTGAAATGATTCGAGTTCTCCAAGAGTAATGAAAAAACATTATAGAGAACTACAACATTCTCAAGAAGCCTTAAAGGTATGAAAGTTGGAGTCACCTACAAAAACTCAAAGAATACACTTTTAGTGATATCAATCTATTATCCTCATTTATGCTTTAAATTGAATATCATGTGATATTTAGAGAAGTAGAAAGTTACTTTTATGCCTTAACATGCCTTAAGTTAAGCTTTTCTATCATTGAATCTTGAAAGTGTCTTTATATATGTTAACATATTAGATATGTACACACTTTGTTTAGAATGACATGTTTTATGGTAATATCTTTGTTCTTGAGCTTGTGACCAATTCTCTTTGTTCAAATATAAAAATTTACATGCTCATAAGAGGGGGTAAGGTATCAGGTTCAACAAAAACTTGTTGATATTGATCTAACAAAGACTGCATAAATGATGGTATGATTGTTGTTGTTAGGCTAGGCAATACCTCTTGCATATGCAGTTAGAATAGAAAAACTATTCACTACAAAATAAGAGGTTTAAAACAACATTTATTAATTTCATATTACGGCGATTTTGACTACCGTTTTTCGCTGCAATAGCGATTTCCAAAACTGATGTAATTACTTCTGCCATTCAGTATAATATGACAATTTTTCATTAATCGCCATAATTTTATCATGTTTAAAGCAATAGTTTTTTTTTTGACATAAAACAACGGTTGTGACTACCATAATTTACCTAAAAATTACACTTTAACTATATATAAAATGATAGTTATGATTGCCATAATTTACCTAAAAGTTATGTATAAAACAATGGTTATGACTACCGTAATTCACCAAAAAAATTGTATATAAACGACGAATATGACTGCCATAATTTACTTAAAACCAACAAAAAAAAATCACCCAATTTAGTTTTTGCATAAAACGACAGTTTAAAACTATTATAATTCACATAAAACCAACCCAAAAAAAAACACCCTCTTATTTCATCAAGCACCCACAATTGTTGAAAGTAACCGAATTATATGACATTAACCCTGTTTTACAATTTAATCAGCTTAGCTTCACACTCTAAGCACCCTCATATATTAGCAATCAAAGCAAAAAGATGAACAAAATGAAATTAAAAGAGAAAAAAAACAGTGTATGCATGAGCAGACACATACGCATGCCCACTATAATTCCAGTTAGATGAATTTGACAAAAGATATCAATAGCAAGAATCCTTTCCTTTTCACTTCCTGAACCAATCACCTATAATGCAACATGGGAAGTGTTAACATTTGCACAAAGTGTATAAGTATATAAAAAAATACATCAAATGTTGCTTTTAGAAAATCCAAACCATTGGCTTAAATATACGCATAATATAGAACCACACAAAGTAAGAGCAATCAGCTCTTCCAAAGTGCTTGATCATAAACTAGGGAATGTAATCTGTAACACCCCAACTTTTAAATAAATTACCGTTTTGTCCTGATTGTATTGTTTTATGATTTTCTGTATGTTATAAAATTTATTTGATTGTTTTGTGTTCATATTCGAGTGTTTTGTGTGATTTGCTCTGAGTCAGGAAAATAATAATTTCTGGGCTAGAGAAATCTTATTTTAATTATTCGGAGTTGGGAGATCTTACTAAACCCAATTCCGAGTGATATGGTTGTTAATCTTTTAATTTTTAGGATTTAACTGTGTAATAAAATAATTTTATATTATTATAATATTATTTTATCTGACAGTACCTACTGTCTCAAAAACAGTAAAAATCTGCTCTAAAATGACCATGGACCTGGAAGAGTCTGTGGGACCCGCGTTTAATGAAACAGTCAACGTTTTTTGCTAGACTAAATTGTAAGCGAATAGGAACAAGTCAACAATGTAGGCTTGATATTTCTAGACCAATAGGAATCAAGTCCACAAAATGGTTAGACTTAATAATTAAGACTAGAAAACCTAACCAAGTTAACTTAAGACCTAACTAAGTTAGCATAGAAAGCTTGTTAAGTAACTAAGTGAAGTAACCTAGTTAGCTATTTAGTTAAGTTCTAGTTAGAGAATTATTCTCAAAATATCAAGACTAACCTAGTTAACCTAAGTAACTATCTAGTTAGGCAAGTAACTAAATGGATTAATCAAATGCACCTAAGTGTAACTAGAAGACCAAAGTGATCACAAACTTAGTTTGCTCTCCTAAGGGGCCATTCAGCCAAGAGACTTCAAGAACCATCAAGAAGGCTTAGTCATTGCATGACTAGGTTTCTCTAAGCCAATGAAAGACAAGCTTGGAGGCAAAGCTTTGCATGGCAACCCTTGATCACATCTAAGGCTATTAAGTGGTCTTGGAAGGTCAACAAAGGATGCACCTCCTTTGAAGGAGCTCTACGGTTATACATTAGGAAAAGGAGACCATTTTGCTCTTCATTCTCATTTCTTACTATCACTAAACTTACACTTTCTCTCTTCTAAAACAAGAACCACCATTGTTGTCTTCTTGGAGGACCATTCGGCCAACAACCCTACACCACCATCCACCCATCTAAAATTTCATCCAACCTTATTTCTCAACTCTAAACACTATTCTGAGAACATCTCTAGTTGAAAGTTCTTCCAAAATCTTTCATCTTAAGCTTGGAAAATTGCTTTAGAGGTTTTTCCTAAAAGGTGAAGATCCTTGTTTTTCATTTCTAACTTCATTTCCAAGGTTCTAAGTCATGATTGATCCATGGTTTATGTTTTTCTCCTATGGTTATAACTTGTAAAATTTGGTTGAGCATGTTAGGTTTCTTTGGAGGAGATCACGAAATCATCTAGGAAGGAGAGAAAAAGATTTTATCTTCTTTAAAGGTAAGAGAGAGATTTAATCTCATCAACCATGTGTGGTGATGAGAAAATGGATTATATGTGTGTGAAGAATCCATAAGGATTCACTTGTTTGATTGTTTAAATGCTTTCCTATTTGTATTTGATATTATTTGTATGCATGTTTATAAGTTTTAAAATATATTGCATGTGTGATATATGCATGATTATTAATTAGGATGTGAATAACATGTAAGATTTGCATGAGTATTCCAAAGAACACAAAAAGGGGCTCACGGCCTCAACAAGAAAAAAAGAACCAAAATGTTCTCAACAATTTTCTAAAGGAAAGATTTAATGGAATTAGATAAATTAACGAAATCCAAAATGATTTAGAAGGTAGAAAATGATCCAAAGATCAAATGCCAAGGTTTTACTAATTTCGGCGAATATACCTTGTAAATGTGTAATCAATCCAAAACTTATTTTCTAAAGTGTAGATTTGATGTTTTACCTAAAAAGAATGCATTTGTAATGAATTTTCAAGAATTAAAGAAGTAAATTAATTTTATTAGAAATATAGTATAGAAGAAAAATAAACAAGACTCTTGAAAAATACTTATCTTTGAGTTTTAAAAGTATAACTTAAATTTTTTCAAAGTGTATTTAGTAGTAACAAACTCAATAAAAGAATTTTTAGAGAAAAAACATAGAAAGCTCATTTTTAATAGATTTTATAAATAAAATGCTGTCAAAATTTATTAAAAATGGACAAATAAAAGAGAACATTTTATAATATATTTATAACGTAAGGAAATTATTCTACGTAGTTTAAAAGTATTAAAAATAGTTTACGTAGTTTTAAAATAGAGATTTTAAAGTTTTTCGATCAAGAAAATGATTTAAAAATCTTACGCGATTGAGAAAACGATTTAAAAATACTATGCGATTTTAAAAACAACAAAATATATTTACGCGATTTAAAAATGTTTGTAAAAGCGACGTGATTGTGAAAACGCAATAAAATTTCTACGCGATTGATTGAAACAGTGAGTTTTGCTATCGGGCCAAAGTGGTAGATCCGGACATGTGGAGATATGGTACTGTCAAGTGGTGACGTGCTATATATTGGAATTTTTGAGGTTAAGGGCATTTCTATAAATATGAGAATATTTTGAGACTAAGGGTAATTTAGTAATTATTATTTTTATTCATGCATTGAGTTGTGCCAATTTGGTTGATATTAGCGATTGATTGACGAGGCAAATTACACCGTGTTATCGGTGCGATAAGCGTAGTGTGGTTCATCTTATGTGGACTTAGAGACATTAGTGTGCAGAGTATTCCACATGTGGACAGTTAATCGCTCCTCTGGGTCGTGATAACTGGCAACACACTAATGATCTCGACACGCACTATACTTAATCAAGATCTTGTAAAGACTGTTTAGTACAATGCCTGTAGTGCACGACGTTGGACTGTGTACTGCTACACGACATTGGACTGTAGGCTATAAACACGACGTTAGACAGTGGAATAGTTTGGTTGAGCAGCCTGAAGTACTGATAGATCTTTACAGGTCATTCTCTCTTATGTCTGTGTCTAGCTCCATGGAGTAGGAATGAGTCGTATTGCATTTGTATATGTGTCATGCATCATAACATTATTAATTGTGATATTATATGATACTGTTGTATTAAAAATTCTTGTGTTAAATTGTATTACTATTTATGATATTATGGTATGCTTTATTGTACTAAATTGTAATATTTGTTGTATTGTCGTTTTCTTATTTGCCATGCTGGTATTGATGTATGATTATCTCACCTCTCTATATATATTGTTTTCTGTATTATTAATTATGTTATAAAAGAGTTTGAGGAAGAGGAATAACCTCTAGATTGTGTGTAACCTGAGGAGGAGGAGCAGCAGCAGACGGGTGATCAGTTCGACGAGTGCGAGCCTTCCGATCATCCATATCCTTTAGACTGACTTGTGAGTATGGCGTTGTCGGGATTTCTTGATTTTGTGAGGCTAGAGTTTCACGGAAGTTCAGAGGCCTAGCGATTATGCGAGGATCGAGGATCGGTGATCTACTTGGGACGTTTGACTGTGTCCCTACGAGGAGAGTTTGATGTTGAGCCTGTCTTCACTATGACTTTGTATCTACATCTGGAGATGCTGTTGGATCTGAGGCATCACTGGGGAGGACACTTTCGCGTTCCCAGTGAGATTAGCGTAGTGTCAACAGCGCGGACTCCTGTCCATAGAGCTATGAGATATCCTGGATTTCTATCACCTGAAGTTTCATCTGAGAGTGATCCTTCAGAGGGTTAGGGATCTATGATGTACACTTGGACACTTTATGATGTTGTAATGTATAATAACTCTTTACTGCTTTATTTAAATATTTTGTAGTTATAAATTATTTGCATGACTTAAAACAAAATCATATGTATATTATGTGTGCGATAACAGTTTGTTTTATTCAATGTTCCGTGTTATTTTATTTAAGGTTATTATGTATAAAAAAAAATTTTATAACTCATTAATTATTTATCAAATGCTTTATAACTTGGGTAATATTTTATTTATTTTTATTTCATTGCATCATAAATGTGACCTCCCCACAAGGGTGTTACATAATCTTTTGTCCCTTCTCCACAATAACTTGCATCATAAATGTGACCTCCCCACAAGGGTGTTACATAATCTTCTGTCCCTTCTCCACAATAACTTCAAGTGCTTTCTTCTCTTGGATAACCTTCTCTCCCTTGCACTGTGGGCAGCGGTCTCTGTCATCGATAGTTTCTCCAGTACCCTTACATTCATTGCAAGGATGCTGCATTTGCTGAATCGTAGAGGGACCAAGGTGTCTAATAGAAACCTTCATACCAGCAAACAATTATAACCAACCACTAATGTAAGAAATCCTGAGTTTGAAATGGGCAACAAACAATTATGCAAACAATAAAATCTAATTGCAATCTCACTACACTAGCAACAACATAGAGTGGAACTAGAAACTAGGACCGCAATATAATGCAATAAAAAAGATTAACAACATGAATTAGCAACACAAATTAGCAACAAAAGCATAAATTACCCACCAAACTCCACCTCAATTTCTTCTTAAGCAAAACAATTCTAAACTGGTCTAATTTTTTAAACAATAGTAATGCTTTGAAAAAGGAGCAAGAGCAGCAGAATATAAAATGAAACACATAAGAAAACAAATGATATTAACACTACTAGTA
The DNA here is from genome assembly GCA_029884605.1 of Ormosia emarginata. Lineage (NCBI taxonomy): Eukaryota > Viridiplantae > Streptophyta > Magnoliopsida > Fabales > Fabaceae > Ormosia > Ormosia emarginata. The sequence continues at coordinate 3,069,620 of JAQQTP010000082.1, read as the reverse complement.
TTGATATTGTGACACATATAATAGGTGCCTTTAGATTAGTTTATTTTGCACATAAAAAAATCGATTTTCAGCCTAAAGCTCTATCTTGAACATTATAAGCTTTTTTAAAAGCAAAATAAAGTTAATCCAAGCAGTTTAATTGTTAAGAAAAGATTTAAAATCATCTATACAGGTTAAGTAATGCAGAATAACAGATTCACTGAATCAGTTGCCTACATAATAAAATAACAGAATAAGATACACTTGTATCCAATTTCCCATGCAAAAGCAATGCCTTCCCTAGCTGCCAAAAACTCACCTATATGTGCTGAGATGCTGCCTGATTTTCTGCATGATTTAGTAGCAACAAAACTACCTTTTCAATCACGCACCACAATTCAAAAACCATAGACTGGTTCTTCCTTCAAAATGGCTACATCTACAATGAATTTGACCATGCCATCAGGAGGTCTCCTCCATGATAATTGCCAAGCTTATGATTGCTAAGAACAACTGAACATTCATCCTCTCTATCACTCCTATAAATATCAACTTGAGAGCAACCTAGGACACCTGCACTGAACTCCTTGGCCATTTCCCCTGCCATATGAGATTTCTTTCATACCAAGCCTCATACCACATGAAATCCAAACCTTGTAATAGTTCAGCATTACTAATCTAGGCCAACGATACTATAAAATCCAACCATGTTGAAGTTGCAACACCATTCTGAACGAGTTCAAGTTGTTGGGAAGAAAAACAACTTATGATATATAGGCAACCCCTGAAAATGTGATCAACGTTTTCAAACTCGTTGTTACAAAAATAACTTCCAGCATTAACCTTTACTCCACGCTGTAAAAGCCTGGCTTTTGCAGGAAGAATATCTCAACAAAGTCTCCACACAAAGATATGAATCTTAGGTGGAATTTGAAGCTTCCAAATTTTCTTCCATAACTTGTTAGCGTCTCTTAACATCAAAATACTCATACCTAGGAGATCCAGCCTCTCTCATTTCCTCCAACAACTTATTCCAGGCCACCTTATATGCTGATCAAACAGAAAAAGATTCACGAGCGTCATAAAACTAGAATAATGAATCTAGTCTCCCTCGTTGGCCAAGCTGAATATTCTCTACACAGTTGGCTAACTGACTTGGAAATAAATCATGGATTAGAGCTGTGTTCTAGCTTCTAGTAGCAGGATCAATAAGGTAACTAACCGGCTGCACTGTGGTATCTAGGATGAGTGGATTAGCCACTTTGAAATTATTCTCCAAAGGCCCAAAATTACCTACTTAATAAACTTACTAATTCTAAAATATTAAGCCTTAGTAAAGTTCCTCAACAACTAACCCGAAGGCCCAAAATGAAATAGAAATTTAAGAGTGATTCAAAGTACAAATGAGAAGGGAACTAGAAAAGTACACCTCACAACGTTCTTGAAGTAGCCTAACTGGAACCAATTCAGATTCCACAAGCCATCTTGCCTAGAAAAATGAAAAGTTATAAGCAATAATAAATTGTAGAAAAATTCCAAGGAGTGAGAACCATAATGGTTACATAGAAAACATAAAGATTTACAAATTAAGATTAAGAAGAGCCCCCAGATGGCAAGCAAGGGGAACACCTTAATTGAGTATCAAACAAAGCATTACAAGATCAAATACTAACTAGTTTGATGAGACGAGAGCGGAACTCTCCTGACATTGTATGTTGTAACCAAGGAGATATAAGAAAGTAAGAAGATTTAGTGTGCTGACTACAAACAAAATATAATTCTCAATGATCAAACACTTGAAATTGAAACATAATTCAATATCTCACTCATAATACCACAACATCAATGCATAGTAACATACATGATTACAGTAACATACTTTAGGAGGCACACTCTTCACAGCACAGAAAATAAAAATGACTTCCATATATTGATCATTTCAAGCATCTATATAGTTTCCTTTACATATATACTAAAAAAGAAATGAAGAGAAAAAGAGAGAGCAAATTTGAAGCTATAACAACAAATTTGAAGGAATAAGAAGGGGAAAAAAAGGAAAAGGATTAACAACAATGTCACAACAGAAAGCAGTAGTAACTCACATCTTGAACCATCTGGGTCACTATATCTGCAAAATTTGAAGCTAATTTCTCAGTCGAAGCTTTCTCTGAGAATATGACAGAATCTAATGCTACTTTACACTTCTGAAACGACAATTCACCCTGAACCTGACAGCAACCAAGAACCAAAAATCAGTTCTTTGTCCCAAAAATGAAGAAATCAAAGCATTGGATTCACCACCCAAATTACAAATCTTCAATATAAACACAAGAAATAAAATAAAACAAAATAAAATTATGCATATATGCAATTTTTGGTGAGGAAGCTGAGAGAAGGAACGCACCATAGTCCAGCAGAGCTCGTAGAGGAAGCGAAGCAATGGAACGGGTTCAGAGACCTTGATGTTTGGGTTGCCACTCTTCCATTCGCAAACACAGTCCTCTGTTACGAAGACACGCTGTACGAGTGGGAGAGACATTACTATGATTGCAAACCCTAGAAGGAAGTGAGGAATTTGAGGTGTGGAGATGAATCAGGAAAAATGGTTTAACCTTAGGTTTTAATGTTTTTTCATTAACGGAATAGAACGGGATAGGTAGGGATAAATCGAAAAGAAAAGAAATAGAATGAAACATAGTTCTCCCCCTCTTTATTTGGAAGATTCATTAACAGAATGGAACATGTGTTCCCCCCATTCCACCTCAATTTTGGAGGCAACAAAAATTAGGCATTTGAGGGAAAGAGAGGGGAAATGATTCTTTATGTGTTCTGTTCTGTTTCTATGTATTTTAAAACTTCTAAATACAAAAACTTATTTTTGTTCTTTCCATTTTCTTTTCGTTCTTCCCATTATCTGTCATCCAAACATAGTGTAAGAAAAGAATAACATTTCCATAGAATAACAGAGGGGGTTTTGGTCAAGAAGGAGGCAGCGAGAGAGCTGGATCTGCGTCGCAGATCTGGACCTATGACTTTGGGTTTCAAATGGTGTAGCAAGATAGCTACGTTGCAGCAAGAGTGAGAGGGAGAGAGCGAGAGAGTGAGAGGCAAAGCACAAGAGAGAGGGTGAGAGTGTTTTGAAATTTTTTGTTATTAGAAGGATGTGAAAATTTAGGAATTTTTAAAATATTTTAATTAAAATTTAAAATGAAAATAATAACATTTATTTGTAAAATATGATGATAGGTGTGTAACTAATATATTATACAACATATAAAAACTATCGTATTAAAATTGTCTAATTTACACATTTTTTGTTGTTGTAGTGATTCCCTCAGCCAAAGCCGTTTTCTGAATGTGTGTTGGATGAATGCTATCCAAATTAAAACCAGTATCACCTCTCAGTGTTACTGTCCGCTTCCCCTGATATAAGGTTTGCAATTGCAGATGCTTCTGCTCATGGAGGTTGGCAAGTGCAACTGCCTGACCTGAACATAAGTGGTTGGTTATACCACCAGTAATTCGCATTTCCAGTGATCCTTTAAGCTAGAAACGAAGAAACTAACTAACTAAGATTCAGCAAGACCATTTACCTTGAAGGAAATTTCCTCAAAGTGTGCCTAGTATTCCACTACTAAGGAAATTTGATGGACCTTCTTCAACGCTGCCTTTGGATCTTCGAATTGAGAAGCCCCAAATCGCAACTTGATAGTGTCCACAAATTCTTCCCAAGAATGAATAAGCGCATTACAAGTCATCCATTTGTACCAAGAAGAATAAACTAGCCCCGACATTGACATCGATGCAAGCTTGATTCTTTGCTCCAATGGAATTTGATAAACCCCAAAATATTCTTGGATCTTGAAAATCCAATCCTCAACGTCAATGCCATCAAACGCCGGTAGCTCAGAAAAAGAATTGGTCACCCCTATTCCCTGCGATCCTAATGTAGGTGAGCTCTGATCCATCCTCTCCGGTGCTTCATGAATGAATTCTCGCGATTCCAAAATGAATTATTGCACTTGTTGCCAAGATTCCTCCATCTTGCTCGTTCGCTTCTCCATTCTCCCCATTCTCATGCTTTTCGCCATTAATAAATGAAAGTCCCAGTGATAAGGTCTAGCTTATCTCAGAAGGCAAGAACACATTTGAATGGAACACTCTAGAGAATATACTCTCTAGCCTTTGATCCCTTTGGATCGAGCTATTATTTCAATGAATGAATCTCGATTATACTGTACAATTAGTTATATATAGATAGTTTATTACAATCACCTTTTTCAGCTAATTACAACAACTATCAGCAACTAATTCAGTCAGTTAATCCAGCTGGCTCCCTAACAATGCAATTGAATTAACTGCCTAATTACTCCTCCCTTCTTCTCCTCAAGCTATATTCATATCATAACATCTATTCTCAATTTTTTTTTCCATTTCCTCCCCACCGCTCAACCAAAAGAAAGATATTTCTCATTCTCTTTTCACTAGCGTATAGATGATAAGTGGTGCGTGCAAAAGATACACTAAGAATAAGTGCACTATATCGCTAAGTAATATAGGACTTTTGAGTCCAAGTTATCGATCCCACGAGGAATAAGTAATAATTACTAAAATTGTAAAACTCTTATGTTATTTAAACAATCGAAAATATATGCAAGATCCAAATTAAAAATAAAAAACTTATGAAGAAAATAAAGAACAATTAAATGAAGAAAAGATAAACAAAGATAGAGAGGCACTAGGGCACAGGGTTCACTTGAGTCTCATTATTTGGATCTTCTTTCAATTATGATACAAGTAATTCTTTTGCCAATATTATCTTGTTTGCTATAGAATCCCAATGGTCATGGATGAAACAATATTCTATTCTTAATTTAATCCACCTATTTGGTCATTTAGTTGAATTAATCAAGAATGCATTAAGTTCCCATTTCAAGATATGAACTAACAACCCGTCAATTCCATTGGTAGGAGAAATTGATGTTTAGTCATTCACCAATATAATCCTAGGCTTACCATATAGATCTACTCATTGAGTGCAGATGGTCACCGGTCAAACAATGAATTAACAAATGTCATAAGTGATCAAGTTATGACAAGAATGCAAATAATATGATAAACCCACAAAGAAATTACCATAATCAATTTAGAAATCAGATCCAAATAGTTAAGAACACAAGATCTCCCATAGCCCTAGCTATGAGTTTAGCCACTCATATTCAATACAAACATACCATAATAAGATACAGATCCATGGAAAGAAAACCAAAGAAAGGAGAAAAACTAGAGAGAAAGAGAGATCAAAACCCCTTTGCAGAAATCCAGATCTTCAAGCCTTCAAGAAATCCTCCATCTGAAGCCTTCCTTTCTTCAAATCTGCCTCTCCAAACCTCTCCTTATGAACTAATTAAGTAAAAATTACAAAGAAAAATGAAAATAGATGAAAAACTAGTCTGGGAGCTCTCCTCTTTCGTTCCTTCCGTCTCCCTCATGTTTCTGCATCTTCCCCCCTTTTTATAAACAATTTTAGCTTCTTTTGCAAGTTTGGAGGGAGACACGGCCGTGTCTATGGAGACATGGCCGTGTCTCTGAGAAACCGCGTCAAAAGTTGTTCAAAAATGCGTCCAAATAGAAAAAATTCGTGAGTAAACAATACTCACACAGTTGTGCCTAAATTAGACACGGTCATGTCTCCAAGTCAAAAGCTTTAGATCAATTAGACATGGTTGTGTGAGTTGGCAGAAGCTTTACATGAGTTAGATACGACCATGTCTAACTCTTTAATAGCTCAAAACATCATTTTTTGGATAAGTGTCCTGCATAAAAGTTGTAGATCTTTTTCTTAGCTTTCCAAAGATACCTAATTCACCTCGTTTCGACCTCTGAATCTCAAGATATGCTCATTTTATTACACAAAGGTTAAAAACTCTACAAATCTTAGCGGTATAAATTCCGAGCTCAACTCAATTGCAAAGGATCTATCCAAAGCTTCATAGAATCATGTCAAAACATCTATTTTGGACCTAAAAACATAGAGGAAGACCAATCATGAGACATCAAGGATAAATAGATTAAATGTGACATAAATTCCAAAATAAATCAATTAAAACATCACAATTTATCCAATTTAGGGTTATAAAATATAGGCTTATCAATAAGCATGTTTTCTTATGAGTAATGTTAGTTGTTAAATACACACTTACACATATATCATAGCTAGCCTTATTTCGTTTTTCTACTACAATCTGATTATGCCACCTTAATAGATGTGAGACACCATGTAATGTGAAAGAAGCATTATTCTTTTTTTAATGTGTCTTTAAAAGAATAGACGTCTTTATAGTATTGTTTTTGAATTATTTTTTAGTTATTTAAAGATGTTAGAAATAGAGAAAATGTAATACAAGTATTGATAATTTTTGTATATTTCTAAATGAATGAATGAATACTTAATTGACATTAAGTGAAGTGACCCAATAAATATATAAATCATACCTAAAAGATTGAGGTAGACGATATGAGACTCTTAACAAAAGAGTTAATAATTTAAAAAGAGTTAATGTTAGGTGTTTGTAATAGATTAAACACAATTTGAAAATAGGAAGAAAATTCCCCTCAAAGAAAATTTTGCAAATAACAAAAATATGTCCAAACCAAAAAAATCTCGTTTATAATTTTCTATAGGTTTTTTAACTAGATTTTATATAGATTTTTTTTGTTGTCTCCCACCAAATATGGCATAAATGTATTAGAAGTGGGAGTATTAAAAAAAATTATAAGTGAAAAAAAAGCAAAAATTTGTGAAGGGAGAATGAGGAGTTAAAGAACAAGTGTCCTTAAATCCCTAGATCTGCAGTCTTGAACATAATGAATTTAGTCAATTTATCTCCAAGTTGTTGCAGCTACTTCAGCAATAGTTCATGTTGTAATCTGGCTCCTCATTAAAGTTCTCTTCGCTTTACTAGAAAAGACTTATTGTTTAGATGGGGATAATTTTTCCTCATTTCCCTCAAAATTTAAAATTCTACCTACTCAAATGAGAAGATAAGGAGGGAGAAAATTATATAAATATATATATATATAATAGTTCATGTTGTAATCTGGCTCCTCATTAAAGTTCTTTTCCCTTAACTAGAAAAAAACTTATTGTTTAGATGAGGGTAATTTTTCCTCATTTCCCTCAAAATTTAAAATTTTACTTACTCAAATGAGAAGATAAGGAGGGAGAAAGAAAAATAAATAAATAATATATATATATATATATATATATATATATATATATATATATATATATATATATATATATATATATATATATATATATATGTGACATATCTAGTGAGAGAAGTTTTTATTGTGAGAGAGTGAGAGGAATAAATCTTGACCATACAACCATACACGGATGGTCAAGATTGAAAGTTACTTAAAGGTTATGTGACCACTTAAAAAAGTCACATGCATTTATGTTCTAATTTTGACTATTCATGTAAGATCCAATGATCAATATTTACTCCTCTCATCTCTTACAATAATCACTTCTCTCACCAGAGTAAGATCTTATATATATATATCACATATATCACTTGTTTTTGAATGGGAGAATGTTAGTAACTTCCACCTTTTATTTTTGGACGAAAAGTCCAACATTGTTTCTATATATACAATATACAACTACTGAGCTTCTTAGTCTACTAGTCATGCTATTATTGCTGCAACAGTTACACCAAAACATCACATTTTACTTCTTTTTTTTTAACGTTTGCAACTTGTTGCATGTGGCTTGATTATCATGCACGCGATCTCACGTTGGCCTGTTGGTTGCCATGTGTCGATCTCCCCTTTCTCTGTTGGTCATTGTTTCTCTATGGCAAGCTAATCAAGAGGAATTATGGTTTCTCTTTCAATGGTTTTCTCCTGCGTACACGTCATCTCCTTTCTCCCTCAATCTTTTTTTCACGCGTACACTCCATCTCCTGCATTTAATATGTAACTCTTTTCCTCTTCCTCCTTTGTTTCTTTTTTTCCTCTCTTCCACCCATTTCTGCTTTTTTTCTGTTTTTTTGTGCCATTTGGTGAAATTCGAATGGATCCCGAATCTGGATCTTTGTCGAGTCGAGGTCGCCGCGGTGGGGATCTTCATTTCCTTGCAAACAGTGTTGCTTTAGCGAAAGAAATGGAAGGGTTGCCATCAACATGTTCTCATTTGCTCCTCACTCCTCATCTTTTTCAGTCGTCTAACACTTTATTTTGTGCCCCTTGGTGGAGTTGAAATGGAACCCGAAGCTGGATGTGGTCGAGGTCGAGGTCACCGTGGAAGTCGTTGAACGATGGCCCTGAACTCCTTTGTCCAGGTAGGTTTTGTTTCCCCTCTTTCTTCTTTTTCTTTGATTTTCTCGCTTTTATTTGTTATGTGGTTATATTCTCTCTCTCTCTCTCTGAAGCTCCTAATTGCATAATCTTCTCAGTTATCTATGGGTGATGTGATGTAGATTGGGGTTTGCTACGTTTTTTTTTAATTGTTTTTTGAACTATGATTTTGTGTTTCTGCCTAACCACCACGCCACTCTATGCTACATTGGCATTAGAGTTGCTTTTGCTCAAACCTTTGTCATTCAAATTTTGTTTTGATTCCATTTTCATTTTCTTCTTTTTCTCATTGTTTGAATTTGTAAATCCATGTTTCTCTGATCACTGATTTCTCATTTGGCTTATTAATTTTTAGGGTGTTTTCCTTTCCTTCTCCATCGTCAAGCCCGCTTGAAGCTAACACCGAGGAGAATGCATCAGATCTGCTTGTTGGGTGTCTTATCAACATTGTTGGCTACAATTTACATTGTATGGCTCTGACTCCGCCCATTTTTTTTATTGCATGGCTTATTTATCACCCAATATGTGTATGCAAGGAAGAAGAATTAAAAACTAGAGGGAGTCCATATAAGTGAATGTAGTTGTAGGTTATTTCAGAAAGGGTATTGTTTTCAAACTTCTGCTTTAAATTTTCTAACACATTTTGCATTTGAAGTGAAATTTCCTTTTGGTCTTAGACTTGAGTTTTAAATTGTGTTTTTGTTTGGGCTATTCATCTTTTGCATTTTAATTGTGTACGAATGAAAAACCTTTGATGCTTCTTTGCTTGAGTGTTTGCACTTAAAGGTGTGTTCGTATTGATTGAGTCTCAGTCTACTGTTATGTGTATGCATAATGCATTATTGGTGCTTTTCTCTTTTGCTAAAAATTTTAGCTTGATGTTTGCATATGTATGTTTTAATGATGAGTAGCAAGTTACAGAATCTGGGAAGAGCAACAAGGTTTTATTGCTGATGGAAAACGAGATTTGATTACATACTTCATATATGTGGTAAGAATCATTTGAGCTTTTTACTTGATTTTGTTCAATGAACCATTTTGATGTTATTCATCTATTTCTATTCATTTTTCTTATAAGAGAATTTAAAGTCTTCACATTCCTGTGTTAACATTCTTCAGGTTCTACAAAGGAGCAAATGGTTGGATTTGTAGCTTCATTTTAAGGAGACAGTGATAGTTGGTTCAGGTTGGTTCCTCCTACCCTTTCAGCATCTGATCAATGGATGATGAGATAACTGATGTAATTTATATGCATAACTTTTTTAGACATGGGTTTAATTATCCAATTTATAATTTGTGCTAATTATCAGTTCCTGATTGATAGTGCTTTCATTTTGGTTTTACTATTTTCTCCTTCAAGTCTATAGTTCTATGTAAGTGTTTGGTGCTCACTATTTTAATTTTTATTTCTTCCCTATTTCGCTGGCTTGATTTGTAAACTTCTTTTTTCTTTGGATAATATAAATATGTTGCTTCAATTTGTATTGTTGATGGTGCTCTTTGGATTGAAGGCAATACAGCCTCTGGATTTTTGTTTTTGTTTGGTATTGCCTGAACGTGTTCATGGATGAATGTTGCTGATCCATCTCCCCTGTCTTTCACTCTTTGATCCCTAATTTTTTGTTTACTGTGACTTTGGCAGGTGGGCTTATGCTTTATGAAATGCTAAAATTAATAGTTATTGAAGTCAGTGAACCAATCTCTCGAGTGTCTACCATTGTCCCATTTCTCTTGAAAAGTATATTAAGGATTGAAAACTAGGGACGTATATAGTATAGAGCAAAGTTTTTATTTTTTTATTCTCTGTTTCACATTTCCCCTCAATGCTTCTTACTTTTCACTTACAGTTTACTAATGAGTAGTTTGTTTCTAGAACTAATTAATACTACTGCTGCTAATGATGATTGTGATTGTTAGAGTGATAATGGGGACGTTGCCTTGAATGCTCGCCTCCTATCCACTCTACTGAAGAAGTCCATCAGGTATTCCTTTTTTGCTTTTTGTTTCACTGATTTATTTTGCCTGTGAAGTGAAAAACTGAATTTTCATTTCTGACTCCTTGCAGTAATTTCTATTTGTTCTAGAAAAATGATGTTCTACCTAAATGAGAAGACAGTGGGAAAAAATAGTTAGAGATATGTAAACTTGAAAATGGTTCTGATTTCTTTTGGGGTTTATGTGGTCACCAAATTTTTCTATAGCTGTTGTTATTTTTATTTTCTATTTTAACTAATTCTACATGCCAACAACTCAACTAATTATATTTTCTTTATTATGCCAATGATCTATCTCGGTTGGCAGAGGTATTATCAAAGTTTGACATTGTTTTGAACCCTCGAAGATTTCGATGCCTGGTGGGGCAACTTCACACTTTGACGAGGTATGTCATGAATTATGTAAGTTTTATCTCTAATTACAATTATATAATGAATGAGTAAAGGTGAAAGTCATTAGGCTGGTCGATACTTCTTAAAATGTAGTTTTGGTAGAAAAACTATGTAAGAAGTGGAGTTCGGACAAGGTTTGAGGATAAGCAGTCGGAAAGGTTAGGCATAAATGTGGAGTGTGTTTGAGGGAAGAGGAAATGAGCATTTGGTGTTGAAGGCTACTGATATGTGGTCAGTGTTCACTCAGTTATACATATGTAAATATGTTTGCAATCAAATCCTTAAGTAGTTATGAAATCAATCATTTGCACAACCTTTACAGCATTGCATAGTGCATACTCCTCTAATTTCATAATGATTTTTATATAGAATAATATTATGTTTTGTATTGATCAATGATCATAATTCATATTCTTATTCTTATATTAGACATATGGAGACCCTTTTATTAACATAAACTTCAGAATGTTTTATCATATTATGGTTCCGTTTTCTGCTTGATTAATCAGAGTATTTCATTTTGTTCTTCAAGGTTTTTTTTCTAATTTTTCTCATTAATTTGATCTGAAAAATGTCCTCTAAATTTGTATTCTGATCCTTTTGTATCTATGTGTGATATGTGCACCACAATTTACTTGACATGAGTTTGGCTATTGAAATTTAAACACAAATAATGGGACTTGAAGGTTAAGTTATGTATAGTTTGTTTGTTTGTTTAGATGACCATGTACATTCATCTTTTTTTATTCTCTTTCAAAGAATTAAGCAAGAGAAAAGATTGCTAATTTGTTTGGTTGCCACGTAGGAACTAAAACTGCTTCATGTTGAGTGAAATGGTTTTCTACATTTTTTGTTTTGCTCCTCCTTTTTGATTATTTTCTCTCATGGGTGCCCCCGAGTTGGTGGCACTGGGGTTTGTTGTTAGAGGTTAAAATAATGTTTGGGTTTTGGAAGGTTGAGTGTGTGGTGTTTGGTGGTGCACAACAGTACCTGAGTGGTAGTTCCACTAACATTCTAACTTGCTGTCCATATAATCCACCTCCCCTGTAGGCGTAGTTCCACCATAGATGGTGTGGTCACCATGTACTTAGTGACATTATTTTCTGTATTAGTCAGTGGTTGCTGACTTTTCTTCCACGATAATTGGATTGATTTTGTTAATGGGTGGTTGCTTTTGCTATTAGTTGTGCTATTTGTTACTATCATATTGTGTTTGATGATGCTTATATGGTCTCTTATCTTCCTAATGCAAGATAATACCCATTTTATTGATACTTGATATGTTGCGTGTGGTTTGGTAAATTATTTGATGGAATGTCATGCATTCCGGTGATTCAGTGTGTCCATGGCCATTACCAGTGATGTCATGTACTGTTGTTTCAATTTTCCTCCTAAACTATTGTATTCAAATTTGAATTCTTCTGCTCTATAAATGCATGCCTCATTGGTCATTTATTGTGCGCTCAACTTCATCTTCTCTTCTGCCTTCTACACTTCCTTTCTAATCTGGATAAACCATTTTTTTGTGCCTCTATAATATTGTGGTCATGGCTGGTTCGTTTGATTCTATGAGTAAAATTTATCCTCAACGGAAGGCATAGAGACTCAAGGTTCGAATAATTCGAATCTGGACTATTCCTGGGTTTATCAATACCTGTCAGCCAAACTCAGTCGAAATGGTGCTGATGGATTAATATGTATGGAGTATATGCTTCTCTAATGGTTACACATCAGCTTCGCCATTTATTAGTTAACGGGTATATAGACAGAGGGACTGAATTAAAGTTAATTCATAAATGTCAAGGACTAAGGTGAAAAAATTAAAATGTCAGGGATAAAAGTGAGAATAAAAGCAAATGTGAGGGGCCAATATACAATTTTAGTCATATTTTTGGAATTTTATTTTGGTAGCATCATCTTAGCTTCGACCATGACATTTGTAAATGTTGTCTTATTTTGTACTGGAAATTTCCACCACCATGTTCAAAGGACATCTGGGAGGATATTTTCATCGAAGGAGATTGCCATCAGTTTATTGTTACTTTTGTTGAAGGTCACTCTGCAATAGTTAATTTTGTCCTTCACTTTGTCATGTTTCATATTTGTCATCTTTTATGATAGTCACAGTTTTCTATGGTTGCAAGTAAATTAGTGGGTGTATTCTTACTTATGCATGAGTCATATTTGTCACCTTACAAACTACTTGGGTAATGGTAATCTGATTTCTATGTGGATTCGTTTCTTCTGCTAGCCATTATTTGGCATTCTTCATTTTTCCTCCTGTATTTTTAGTTAAAGCCCAAATTAAGTGTCAATGTTATTTTTTAGAATTACATATTTTCATCATGGTTGTTTGGGAGATTCAAGTTGTATTAGTTATTTATTTTTGCAATTGATGATGGATTTCAACCTTTGATAAATTTTAGTTGAATTTAATGAATTTGGAAAAGGTTGTGTAAACTGAACTCTTGAATATTAAATTTCAAGTTTATTATGTAGCCACGAATCACCTGCTGTCCTTATAAAATAGAGGTCTCTTGCTCTTTTTCTCCTGTACAAGTACCCCAAAAGCATATATGTTTCCTTTGGTAGCAAGATCATATACCTCAACAAAATTTGGAATAACACAAACAACACCAGCGATTACATTAGACTCTTTGGAAGTTGTATTTGAGGCTTATCCTGTTGAGCAAGGATTTTGAGGTTATAAACTCTTAGAAAAGCTATTTCATCTTTGAGTAATGCTTCAAATGTTTTCTTGAATATCAAAGTAAATGATATTATGAGCATACAACAATCTCTAGCTATGGTATTAGTAAAGTGGCTTCTGTCATAATTACTGGCTATATTTGTTGTACGTAAATGATATTGAGAGCATACAACAACCTCTTTTGCTAAGAGGCTTGGACACATTAGATCCACACAGTTACTCAGAAAAATTTAAAGTGTCACTTTAGAACTTTGATATTCTGACTTGGAAACATCTCTTTTTAGAATTGTTTGTGCTTCATAGGTAATAACTAATAAGTTTGCAGCTCATCATCTCAGCATTGTGTCAATGCATGTTCATCATTCAAATAAGAAAAAAAAACACAAATATAGGGTAACGGATAACCTCATAATACAATATTTTTTTTCTAGAGTTTGTACCTTTTTCGCATTGACCTCCTTGATTTTCCTTAGGGGAAGGATGTTCCAATCTGTGTACATACTTCCAGAATCTCTTTCTCGATTATCAACAAGGATACTATCAGAGCCATCAGACATTAGAATAAATGTATAAAAATCAGTCAATTTGTCTGTATCACATTGTAGATATTTTTAAATAGGGTAATTTTGCCCCTGGTATGATAACATAACATGGAGCTTCTTGGTATGTGAGCCACATATATTCGGTCCAAACATCACACTGCATTAAGCAAGATCAATCAATTGACTTTGCTCTACATGATCTGTAATGCAGAGAATATAGTTTGCATATTTTATTTATACAAGGCAAGTTGTAAGATAGGGTATAAGTTCACACTATTATTTCCCTGCTTAGCAATTAGAACCATGGGAACTGCACTGCTTAAGCAGAGCACTGCGTTTACCATGCCTTCCATTTACAAGCATTATATAAATGTCTTAAATTTTATAAAGAGTAGCAAATAATGTTATCTTCCTTTTTTCACCTTGTCCCCTAAATAATCATGTAAGGCTATGTAAGAGTTATCTTGCTGCCAATATGAAAGAGCATCCATTTTTAGTGGAGAGGCAATTACTTAAAATCACATAATTTTATACATTTTAAAAGATAATTTGCACACCTGAGGTAAACTTATCAAAAGAGTCAAATTTATCCAACTTACTTTGTTAGCTTTTATTTTTTGACAATGCTGTTGAAGCTTCCCCTTTTTTATTCATGGACAGAGTTACATGCATGTATACTTTTTTTTTTGAAAAAAAAAGATAAATAAGGTTTTCTTGCTCTATGCTTTTGATTTTCCAAAGTTGGGTCTCAACTGTCTCAAGCTAACCATAGATGATACTGATAGATGCATTCCTCTTCCATATTTAGCTGAAGTTAGGAAAACAGAAATCACTATGATACTATCAGTTTGGCTATTGGCTGCTGGTGATTATCTTAGCCAAGTTTGCAAACTGGCAGGGGTGGCAATAGTGTATCATGACGGAGGCTTTAGCCCCACCTATGCCCCCCACCCTTTTAATTTTTCAAAACATATTATATGTCAACTTTTTCTTTTATTTTCGTTGATGGCCTTCTCCAAGCAACTATTTTTAAAGCTTCTAGCTCCGGCACTGCAAACTTGGTCTGCCTTACTTTTTATGTTCACAATTCCTCCGAAGTTTGCTATTATTAGGTTATATGTGCATTAATTTTTCCACTTATATGATTATATTCTTATTTTTTAAATATGATGATTCTATGGTTGTAGATTTGACATTTTCTCATTGTAAAGGAAACTAGCAGACAAAGTAGCAGCAACTGGATTCTTGGTGTAGTTGTTGATCTTCTGTATGGTGAATACTATGATTTTGATAATGCTGAATTTGATAGAGAATCATGGGCAAAGACTTATGGACCGGTTAGTTTGCTGCTCAAGGTTGCATTTTTTAAATATCCTATTCAACATATGATTGCAAAATACCAATATATATATATGTGGATCTTACTCTGGTAAGAGGAGTGCTTATATATATACGATTGCATATGGCCTGGTCAGTTGTTAGACATTCTTTTAGTTTTAGCCTTACCACATGTTTATGCAAGTCAGCAAGTGTAATCCCGAAGTTAAATGTTCTATGCATACTTTTGATATATTTTACTTATAGGATAAGGGATGTGAAAACACCAAACCTATTATTGTTGCTCTAAAGAGTAAAGGTGTTACTTCCATAAGGGTTGCAGGTTTCTGTTGGGGAGGTGAGTCATCTCACTGTGAACATAACTTTGATCTCAGTTATCAAAAAAATAAAAATAAAATTTCACCCCCCCCAAAAAAGGCATAATTAAGGTCTCTTTATATTGGCAAGAAATCTTGGAAAAGGGTTATCAAATCATGTAGAATAATTGAACATATCAACTTTGTTCCAGGGATTGTGGTTGCAAAATTAGCAGGTTCCAGTGACATTGAGGCTGCAGTTCTGTTGCATCTCGGTCGAATGTCACATGATGATATTAATGGTAAACTTTTGTTTGTCATTCTAATTCATTTAAGTAAAAGTACTGTAATGACCATTTCAATTATGTATTTCTTTAGAGGTACGGGTTCCTATTGCTATATTGGGAGCTGAAATTGACAATCATTTGCGATCTTTTTTTTTTAGTTAGCCAAAATCCAAATATAATACATAATTTTCAAAATATGGTTTTAAGTTTTTATTTATTAGTAAAGTAATATTCTGATTGTCCCTGTAAAACTTTTTTATCAATTTCTTTATACTTAATAAAATTACGATCTTATAATAGAATTTTTTTGTTTAAAAGAAATATGCTTTTGTTATTAGCTAATAAATTACATTATTTTAAAAACAATGTAGATAGTATCTTATATTTGAAGTCCAAATTTGTTTTCCTTATGTTTTCATTTACTAGATCCAATCTGAGATGTAAATCATAGCTTACTATCAACCCAGCTTTAAAATTTTTATTTCAATATTTTACGTGATTACCTGAAGAAAAGAAAAAAGTATACCATTGTTTAAAAAAAAAACGTTCGCTAGAATAAAAACACAAAGTTTAAGCAAATAAATTACTCTTACCCAAAACGTAAAAACCTTATTTCTACCCAATTAAAACAAAGCAAAGCTGACACAAAATAAGAAATAATAAAAAGGATTTTGGCAGGTCCAACAAAGATGCCCAGTGTTATGCCCCTCTAAATGCCTAGGTTTCTCATATTCTTATCTTCCCACAACGGTATTATCGAAGAGTTTCACAGTGGAGGAAAACTGCAATACTGATAGAACAACTTTCCTTCTTATTGATAATTTCCTCAGTCTTCCATTATTTGCATCGTCCTCTACTACCAGCAGACATCCGACGAATCAAGGCTACGCTTCAAACTTCCCACCTGCGAGTTCCAACTCACCCACAAGTTTTTCCTTCAGGTATGCAACACCTTCTCTAGATATATGTGGGCTGAAATTTTGTGGTTTGATCACTATTAGTATGAATGTTGAAAATTAGGTGTTTTTTAGGATAATATTAGTCGTGTTCCCAAAACAATTGTCCATGTATTTGCAAAAGGAACAAGAAACCAAATTATGGATGTTTTCAGCTTCCTTCAATAGAAATGGAGGTATTATGCTATTTTAAAATAACATGTGAATTATCTAATATGGAATGAACACGTAATGAATTTTGAGGAAGGAGATAGTATCTGGTAATTAAAAAAATAGGTGCACTATGGAATAGAAGGCATGTTTGAAAAGTATGAACTAGAGTAAAAAGGTTATCCATGTTCCCAAACCAATTATCCGTCATTACACACTTAATTCATTCTTTTTGTTCACCAATTTTGGGCTGTTTTAACTTTCTATTATTTAATGAACTATATATTATCTACATTCTTTGACTACCATTATTTGATTGGTCTGTTTCTTTAAATTCTACTTATAAATGTTTTGCAACATAAATTGAATTATCCTATGTCAAATTTGTTCTGTTATGAAATAATTAATTGCCAACATGCTATTAAAAAAATGTACTGCATGTCCCAATTTAAGCAAAACTAGTCAGACTTAGTATTATGTACTGATGATAATAACTCTGCAAGTGGCCCTGTAGAAGAGATGATGGCTTTCAGTCACTATAGTTATCTTCAATTAAACTTCAATACTTAAAATAAAGCAAATAAAAGGCAAGTAATTTGGGTTACTAGACAAGAAGTAGTGCTACCAAATAAACCTTCTAATAATACTTATTCCACTCACCTGAGACTCCTTCAACTTAAGGTCTCATACATGGTTGTTTTTCAACAGAACTTCTTTCTTTCTTTATTACCAAAATAAACAAATGAATTCGAATTTAGGCAGAAGAAATGAGAGTTAGAGTGGGAGGGAGAGTTGCATGTAAGTTTAACCATCAGTTTTGAAGGTTGGAATCCAAGATCAACTGATTTTTCACAAGTCTGGCCTTAGACATGTTATTAATTATACCTTGCAAGCTCGATAGAAAGAGTCTACATAATGTAAATATGGTGTAATCAAGTATGAATGGTTATTGATGTGTAATTATAAACTACTTTTAAATATGGTACAAATAAACTTACCTATCATGTATAAAGACTAGTGTTCACCCCCTTGAACTAATATTTACTAATAATTTGATCAAATTAATTGAAATCTCAACCCATTCAATAATTTAAAGGTAAATACACTATTACTTACTTACTTTTTTTTAAAAAAACTCAATATAAGTAACCCTTTTTCTTCTTTTGTATAGGGTTTTGGTGTAAGACATGAAACTATCAGTCCTGCTTCTTCAAATTGATTGTTATGTTCATTATTCACCTGTTTCTTGGTGGGACTATCAATCTCTGAAATTAATGACATTTATATTGTCTTTCGCTGGCTTGTGCACAATGAATTGTGATGGAAATATGGGTGATGTTTTTTGGCTATGTCAAAGAGGAAACAACATTTGTTACCACCTTAGTGTTTTGAACTTATAGTTCAAGGAGGAACTCAACTTTATTTTATCTTTCTAATTTATTTACCCCTACTGACATTATTATAAATTATTTATAGAAAATACAGAAGAAATATAATAAGAATGGTATTTACTACATAATGCTTCTATTGCGTTCATGGTGGTTGGTTTGTGATTCACACCAACTGTTAATATGTCGTTGTCTTTGTTCAATAGTGTTTGTTATGTTGATATTTTTCCTGCTTAATTAAATTAGTTGTTTGTCACACTTATTAATTCCTTTTAAGCAATTTACAATATTTATATATTTGGTTCTACATTCATATCATTCTATTTTGGTTGATTAAATTATTTTTCTTCTTCCATTAAATGTTTGTATGGTATAAATATTGTTTTTTTAAAAATAGTGTGTTATATGTTTTGATTAGCGATTGTATTATACATAGCTTTGTATGAGAAATGGTTCATGGTACTTCAACATCCCGTCGGAGAAGGTTTCCAATAGTTGTTGAGGTCTATAACGTGTTTACAAAGATAGTAAGTGAAAAATAGTTTCAACTTTCCCCCCTTATTTTAAGATTTGAAAGGTATATAAATTAATTCTCTTAAAATGCTTTATTACTTTCAAGGGTTATGGTGTTCTACCTTTGAGCATCACATTTGAATTTGGCTCTCAGCTAGGTCGTAAACTAACCATCAGTGCTGATGATGGACAAATCTATCGTGTTCGATTTGAAAAAACTTCAGATGAAGGGTTGTTAACAACTGGTTGGTGTCTCTTTGTTCAGCAACGCAATCTAATTACAAAAAGTAAGGTTATTCTACATTATGTTGGTGAATCCTACATTTTGATTAAGTTAAGTGACCACGGAGGAAAGAGCAATGACTGTGACGAAGAAATGGACAATTCATCTATATTTTCAGAGACACCTCCATTGATGCAGGAAATAATAATGAGCCCTTATAGTGCCAAGAACCATCAGGTTGGATACTTTTTTAAAATATTGTTATTGTTTTTATGTTATAGATAGATTTGTATTGTCCATTATTCTTTACATATTAGTTATAATATTTCTTATTTCGTGCATTTTTGTAGCAGCATCTGCCTACTGGATTTGTTCAATTCTGCCTCAATGTTAACCTGAACTTGATCACTTTGATCGTAACAGATGGAAGGAAGTGGGAATGTGGACTTTACCTTTCTAAAGGGAAACCTAGCAAAGTGACAATCACTGCTTGGATGGAACACCTTCTGCTTTGATTTGCAGCTAAAAGGAAGAAACAAGATATTTTTTGAAGTACTTGATGGACAGCATAATTTGCTTTGTGCTCTCATCCCTTGATATTGATTAAGTAGTTCAATTGTTGTTTTTTTGGTTGTGCAAGACTTTTTTGGTTTTAAGCTTATAAATCAAATAGGAAAAGTTATGGTTGAAGGCAAAATGTACACATTTTTGTGATGATTTAAAAATGGCTCGAAGAACCTTCCATTTTATATATGGATTTCATATTTTCTTATACAAATGCAAATTTTACTGTGCACTACTAATATTAAATATTACTTACTGCATTGCAGTTAATAATATAAGCAAGCCATGATAATATTAAAACAAATTCAAACAAAAGAAGCATAGGTCTTTTTGTGAAGATGACTATGTTCATAAGAAACAGGTTAAATAAAAATTCTTTGCATTTCTTTGAGTCACATAAGGTGTAGTCTCAAATTTTTTTGAAAAAATAATCTAATGTACCTAATTAAATTGTCTACCCCATAAGCACATTGATAAATTTGAATACAATTTCAATGCAGCTATATTTTCACATCTGCATATATGTAATTTAATTTAGCAACCCAAATATATATATAACAATATTTGTTATATTATCAAAGTTCCAAATCACATTGTTGTTTGGATTTGGTGTATTTGTTGTGCCGTGTGTTGTACGGGCTTCAATACTAGTTTAGGACAATTTAATTTAAAGACATATTTATAAAACTTTTATACATTATTTAATAAAGAAAAAGAATAGTGAAGTGTCATTTTAATGAATAGATAGATTGTATTAAATGAAGAAAGAGAGTATTAGTGTGTATTTGGTTCAACTGTAAAAGTTTAATTATTTCAATAATCGATTATTGTATAAAAGCTTTTTGTTATAATCGATTATAATTGATTATAATCGAATCAATTTTTATGATTAGATATATTGGCTGAAAAGTAATTTTAAGCTAATCTATTTCATTTAGATGATATAAAAAAGAATCGCTTTTATGCATTAAATTACAAAAATAGGTATAGAATGATTAAAAAAGTTATTTGATTGAGGACAAAATAGTATTTACATATCAAAATGTAAGGAATAATCTATAAGTTAGAATCATAAGTGTCAATCTTCGGCATTATGAAAAAAAGCTTAAAAAAGTTTTTATTTTATATTGAATTTCATGTAAAAACTGAAGTTGATTTTACCAAACATGATTAAACACTGTTGAAATAACTTTTTTCCCAAAAAAAAAGTTGTTTCCAACTAAAAGAAGTGCAACCAAACATGCACTTAGTCATTAACTTTTTAACTTTTTTTTATTAGAGTGATTAATTTGTTTTAATAATTTTTTTTAAATATCTAATTAGCTCCAAGATTAATTAATTTTTTTATATATGAAATGCCAACATTTTTTTTACAAAAAATTACATTATTAACATATTGTTCATTTCTACAATAAATTCTAACATCTTGTAACACTAAACTTTAGATTATTGCATTTTTCCAGAAGTGAATAGCTCGCGGTTTTCCTTCTTTTTCATAGATTAGTATATATATATATATATATATATATATATATATATATATATATATATATATATATATATATATATAACTTGTTTTTATATATAGACAATTATTAATATAAAGGTATATTTATAAAACTTTAATACATTATTTAATAAAGAAAAAGAATAGTGAAGTGTCATTTTAATGAATAGATAGATTGTATTAAATGTAGAAAGAGAGTATTAGTCATTAAGTTTTTTTACTTTCTTTTTATTAGAGTTATTAATTTTTTTAAATATCTAATTAGCACCAATATTAATTAATTTCTTTTATATATGAAATGCCAACATTTTTTTCGCAAAAAAATTACATTATTAACATATCGTTCATTTCTACAATAAATTCTAACATCTTGTAACACTAAACTTTAGGTTATTGCATTTTCCCAAAAGTGAATAACTCGCGGTTTTCCTTCTATTTCATAGATTAAATATGATATCAAACAATATTTTTTTATTTTATGATATTTTTGTTTGGTGATATTTGTAATGATTAAATTGTTATTATTGACTTTTAGACATAGTTATATAACTTGAGTCAAAGGTCAACTCAGTCAAAAGGTTAAGTATCGAGTCAACGTGTGTCAGACGACTGAACAGAAAATCTCTAAAAAAGAAGAAAATATTTTTTAAAAATATTATATAAAAAATTACTTAATATAAAAATGTTAATATTAAAAATATTGAAAAAAATATTATATAAAAAATTACTTTCAAATAAACGGTAATAATAATCTATTAATTGGATAAAATAAAAATAAGGTGTGATATTTTGATAATTATAAATAAAAACATACGAACTTAACTACTAGTTTAGCGAGAGTTTTAACTAACCACCACCCATAATTCAAAATTGCATGAGCAATTGGTTAAAGACAAAAAAATTAATACAAAAGATAAAGCACACTCTATTTGTCCAATTGATTATCACCATTATTATTATTATTCTGTCCAAATTACAAAGATCATATGTAACCTCTTCTATCCAAATTGTATCAACTAAAGTATAAGCCCTTTTAGCTAGAGCATGACCCAATTGATTTCCTTCCCTTATGTATGAAACTAACATTGTGGAAGCTGAGGCTAGCATTAAGACATTTTTTAATAACAAGAGCAAAGTAGGATCTATTATGAGGTTTAGCTTTGATTGCTTTGATTACTTTCAAAAAGAGATGGTAAAAATTCTCGGGGTTCATGGATTTTCACAGGGACCATCCTAAATGGGATCTCGAATGCAGGATTTTTTTTCCCGCGAGGACGAGGGTGGGAAAAAAAGTTTCCCCATCGTTTATTCGGGGACAAGGACGAGGACCATACTCCTCTTCCCACGAGTTAACCGTCCCTGTTGAAATTACTAGAATGACCTTCATAATATATATATATATATATATTAGTAATTTCATCTTTTATTAATTTTATATTTATTTAAAATTTAAAAAATATAAATTATGTTATTTTACTAAATTAACCCTCTTTATTCCCTTACATCTCAATTACCCCTATGGCCCTACCCACCCCCCTGCGTCGTGACTTTCAAGATAACAACCCCCTTTCCCAAATCTTTCTCATTTCTCAATCTCTATTACGAATTCTCTCATTTTACACTCTCAAATTCTCAAATTCCCAAATCCCTCTAGCATGCACGCTTGTCGCTGCTCTCTACCATGTCGTGCCGTGTCACTCCACCGTTGCATGCAATGCCATATGTCGTCTGCCGTCTGCCCCTCCTCTCCGTTTGTCATCCTTTTGCTCTCGGCGCTGCTCATCCCAGATCTAAGATTAGATCTCGCTCTTCTTTGTCGTGCTTCCGTTCGTCCCTTCTCTCTCAACGATGTCGTCACTTTTTCTTGGCGCTGCTCATCCCAGATCTGAGATCTGAGATCTCGCTTTTCTCCTTCGGGCCATGTTGCTCCATTGTGCCGCTCCATCGTTGCATGTTGTGTCGTTTGCCCCGTCTCTCTCATTGACGTCGTCGTCCGTCATCCCTTCGCTCTCGGTGCTACTCATCCCAGATCTGAGATATGAGATCTTGCTCCTCTTCATCGTGTTGTCGTCTACCTCTTCTCTTTCAACGACGCCGTTGTCCGTCATCCTTTTGCTCTCGGCATTGCTCATCCTAGATCTGAGATCTTGCTCCTCTCCGCCGTGCTGTCGTCTACCCCTTCTCTCTCAACGACGTCGTCGTCAGTCGTTCTTTTTTTTTCATTTTTTTTTATTTTTTTGACATTGCGGAGAATCTCCACAGGTATTTGCGGGGATTCAGGAAATGGGAATAAGAGGAAAAATTCTCCCGTAATGAGGATCATGTATGGGGACAGGGATAGGGAGTTAATTGATTGGCGAGGATAGGGAGTGAAGAAGTACTCCCCGCTCCCGCTCCGTGCGGGTTCCATCCCTACTTCCAAATTGTCACACTTTTCTTCGACTTGTAAAATTCACAAGTCTAAACAAAGTTGGAGACCCATATGCAAACCAATGGCTTCAGCAAGTTTTACCTCATTTGGCGCTGAAATCTTCCAATCAGCAAAAGCTATTATACTCCCCCTGGTTGTCCCTTATGACAGCTCCAATACCCCAAGATTGATCATAAATTCATAATCCATAGCTACATCCACATTTAGTTTGAAACAATCATTTTGAGGAGGATGCCACCTGGTAGGCTAGTTCGGGTGCGTAGAGGACTAGGGCAATCTCGCAACTAAGTTCTCTACTCCATAGTCTTGCAAAACAGAGAGGGACTTGGGCAACAATCT
The DNA here is from genome assembly GCA_029884605.1 of Ormosia emarginata. NCBI lineage: Eukaryota > Viridiplantae > Streptophyta > Magnoliopsida > Fabales > Fabaceae > Ormosia > Ormosia emarginata. The sequence goes on along the minus strand of JAQQTP010000082.1, from coordinate 3,045,643 downwards.
ATCAGGATCAATCACCTTTTCTTCGAAGCACAACTATTCCTTACTAGCCAAATTCCATGAGCTACAACTGCCAATATTTCAGAAACCTGTGGAGGAGCATTTTGGATGATATCGGCTATCCACTTTTGGAGAGGAACATGCTCTTGACTCTAAGTCTTATTCCCATCAGAGACTTGAGCAAACTTCCTTCACCCATTGACAGTCCTTAATAGCATGTGAGGAGGGTTTCCTCTACCTCAAAACATCTTTGGCAAAGACTTAAGCAATTGATCCCTCTCTTCGTCAAGTTTGCGCGTACTGGAAGAGAATCGTGAAGACAGCACCAGAGGAAATGGTTTGTTCGAGGAGGAACCTTGATTGACTGAAGCAAAGCTTCTTCTATACCGATTCTTCCACTGCATTCTTGGAATTGTTTGATTCAACATCATTATGGTTTTGAACTCTAATAAAATGATATGCTGAGTTGACCTTGAACTTCCCATCTTTCCTTTCACCCCATATGAACCTGTCTGGACCGTAACAATTCAAGAGTGGAATCTATTTGACCTGTTGGGCTTCAAAGGGTAAGAAGATAGAGTCAAGGAGCACCTAATCCCACTGTTTAGTATCTTGGTCTATCAGACTTGCAACTGATGCATCTTCATCAATCCCGTTTATTGGGCTCTAAACCTTGTGACCATTTTGGAATCCCTCCATACGTTAACTGAGTTGCCACCACCAATCCTCCAATACCCCCATTTTCCAGGACCCAAGCAGCCTTTTGGATGCTTCTCCACGTAAAGCTAGGACAAAAATGGTTCCCTACAAGGAGAAAGTCCTTTCTAGGATAGTACTTGGCCTTAAGGACCCTAGTCATCAAAGATGTAGGATTTTGCATTAACCGCCATCCCTGTTTGGCTAAAAGAGCAAAATTGAAAGCATTAAAACAGCAGAATCCCATCCACCCCTTACGTTTTTGCTCACACAAAGTTGGTAATTTTATCCAATGCATTTTCCTCTCCTCCTCTTTCCTTCCCCAAAAGAAATTACTGATCATGATCTCTATTTGGTTGCAAAGGTCTACCAGCAACAAAAAACAACCTATAATATACATTGGAATGAACTGGACAATGGATTTGATCGACACTTCTCTTCCCACTTTAGGAAGAGCCTTATCCTTCCTCTCTTTAGAGTGTGTTTGGAATGAATAGATATGAAAAATGATTCGATTTGAATTGATTTGATTTGATTTAAAAATCAAATTTTGTGTTTAAAATTTTAAAAAAATATGATTTGAGTTAATTTAAAAATTAAATTTTATGTTTAGAATTTATTAAAATAAGAATTGATTTGATTTAATTTTATTATTTTACATTTTAACCCTTATGAGAAGTAGTTATTAAGGGTAAAACAGTCTATTTATTTCAAATCAAATTAAATCATAACAAATTCTATCAAATTTGATAGAATTTTTAAAACAAAAAGAATAAAATGCATAAAATTTTAAAAATTAAATCATTTATTATTTTTTTACATTCCAAACACATACTTAAACTTCTTTCAAACTCGATCTTGAACAAAACTAAATACCTGTTTCTTTGATTTACCCACAAAGGTGGGGAGACCTAATTATTTGGGGTGACTTTCAATTTCCATTACATTCAACCATCCTTGCATTAAGATTTTTCTGTCTGTTAGGAACATTTCGGCTGAATGAGCCTTCTCCTTGTAGCCTCTAAGATTTTCACCATGTTATTGTTGTTAGAGAAATTTTTATCTAAACATGATGTATTATAGTTAGGTGCATTAAACCAATCAAGACTTAATATTTTTATAGATTTTTGTATTTCACAATTAATTTCATGGTGTTCTATGAAAATATTAAGTCTTAATTGACTTAATGTACTCAACTGAGTGCACCATGTTTAGATAAAATTTTTTTTGACTAGCTAAACTTTGGTTGGGTTAGATTTGGTTTCTCTTTGTTTTCTTAGCTTGTTTCGTAATATTCAATGTGTGTCATTTTAATTATATGTATCATTATTATTTTTCACTTTAATTATATTTTAAATGCTATAAATGATGTGATATGCATTAAATAACTTACTTTAAGTGCACTTAATTTTTTTTTTTTAAATACAATGCAAGCAAGGAAGTTTGAATCAAACTCATCACCACTAACCACTTATTATAAGATGGGAAGTACACACAATACAATCACTTAAAAAACTTATTTAAAAGTGTTCCTACGATATTCAGGTTTTTAGTTTTGGTATTAGTACTCTAGACATAGCAGGGCACCGATGTTAAGCCTTAGGGGGCCATCTCTCACAGTCTCACCAAACCTCTGGAAGGATTAATGCAAAACAATCACTTAAAATACTTATTTAAAAGTGTTCCTACGATATTCAGGTTTTTAGTTTTGGTTTTAGTACTCTAGACATGGTGGGCACCGATGTTAAGCCTTACTGGGCCATCTCTCACGGTCTCACCAAACCTCTGGAAGCATTAATGTAAACTAGTTATTATTGTTATTGACGGGATGTAAACTAGTTATTATTTTGTTTTTGACGGGATGTAAACTAGTTAAGTTACTCATGCATTACATATATAAGCTGTTTTAAATTTAATATTTATGATTATAAGTTTTTTATGTAATAAATAAATATCAAGTTATATGTTAAACTTAGTTTATTTTGCTTTCAAAAAACATAATTAAAATATTTTAAAAAAATTGTTTGATTGAAAAGGCTTTTTAGTGTAAAATAAATTAATCCAAACGTACTCTAATCTTATAAATTGTCATAGCAATATTCATATTCAAAATTTAATAATTATATAACTTGGTTTCATTTTATTTGTTCGGGGCAATATTTGGATTTGGGTGCACTTCTGATTTAGGTTTATATACATAACTTAATACTTACTCTAATCTTATAAAGTGTAATAGCAATATTCGTATTCAAAATTTAATAATTATATAACTTGGTTTCATTTTATTTGTTCGGGGCAATATTTGGATTTGGCTGAACTTCCGATTTAGGTTTATATACATAATAATAATATATATATATATATATATATATATATATATATATATATATATATATATATATATATATGATGAATCAAGTTATACTAGGTATAAGACTTGACATACTTACACTACCAATAATTTTTTATAAAATGTGATTTTTATTGATCAAACAGTTAAATATATATATATATGATGAATCAAGTTACGCTGGTGTAAGACTTGACATACTTACACTACCAATAACTTATTATAAAATGTGATTTTTATTGATCAAACAGTTAAATTATAATTATTCAATATCTTGATCATTTGTATCAAATCGTGAAAAAAATTAAATATCGATAAGAATGTAATCAAGTGGTTCTTATTTTCATATATTTCAAAAGTATATATTCCGTTAATATTAATGTATATCAAAGAACTATTAGACGATATTTGATTAATGTAAAATTTTATAAAATTGATTTATATGATATGAACTTTCAATCAAACGGTAAATTTAGAGAAAAATTATTCAATAAAAAATTATTCAATGATATAAGAGTGACTTTAATTTATATTGATGTAAGACTTGATATACTTACACCTCCCAATAATTTTTTATAAAATATGATTTTTATGATATGAAAAACCTATACAATTCATACTTCTTATTTTTTATTTTATAGTTTTATTAATAATTTTTTAATTTAATTTGAATTATATTTTGATAATTTTTTCTTGAATTTTAAACAAAACTATATGTATATAAAATTGATAATTAATAGTGTTATTAAGTTCTTCTGAAAACAATTTCACATTTGATTTAATTATTAATAGAATTATTGATTACATTTTTTATTTTCTTTTTTCCGATAGTCGTTGGAGGGAGTGACTTTTTGTCATATTCAGGGGCTATCAAATGCCATTTGAGGCACATGTTAATAGTTATATATATATATATATATATATATATATATATATATATATATATATATATATATATATATATATATATATATATATATATATATATATATATATATATAATAAAACAATCAATTTATATCAGTTAAATTTTTTTATATTTATTTTTAATTGTTAAATATATTTTTATCTAATAATTAATTTTAATAAAATAATCTCAATTATTAAATAAAATAGAACTCACAGATTAAAAATAAATGTAAAAAAAAAAAACTTATATTAATACAAATTGATCCTATATATATATAAAGAATCAATTGTCAATGGTGTAAGTAAAAGTAATATAATTTTTTATTGGATAACTTTATTAAAAGAATGCATTATTGGATTGAAAGTTTCTACTATATATTTACAAAATTTAATCCAAAATTATTTAATATTTTATTAGTTTATATTAAAACATAATATATACTTTTGAAATATACTAAAATAAGAACTATTTGAAAATATTATTATTGATGTTAGATTTTTTTAAAATTTCACACAAATGATCAAGGTAATAGATAGTTATAATTCAGCAGTTGGATCAATAAAAATTACATTATATAAAAAGTTATTAAGTAGTGTAAGTATATCAAGTCTTACACTGGTGTCAATTTATCCTTTCCACACACACACACACACGGTTGGATCAATAAAAATTGCATTATATAAAAAGTTATTAAGTAGTGTAAGTATATCAAGTCTTATACTGGTGTCAATTTATCCTTTCTACACACACACATACATGGGTTGGATCAATAAAAATTATATTATATAAAAAGTTATTAAGTAGTGTAAGTATATCAAGTCTACACTGGTGTCAATTTATCCTTTCCACACACGCACAGATATATATATATATATATATATATATATATATATATATATATATATATATATATATATAGGGATGGGATCCACTTACACTAGTATAAGTAAAAAAAATTTACACTCAATCTTACACTCTCCATTTTATTTTGATCTTGTGACTATTTAGTGAAATAAATGGTAGTCACAGGATCAAAATAAAATAGAGAGTGTAAGATTAAGTGTAAGTCTTTTTTACTTACACTAAGTGTAAATGGATCCATCCTCATATATATATATATAGGACATATCTAGTTAGAGGAGTGATTATTGTGAGAGGGTGAGAGGAGTGAATCTTAACCATACGTATAACTATACATGAATGGTCAAGATTAAAAGTTACTTAAAGGTCATGTGACCACTTAAAAAAGTCACATGTATTTATATTTTAATCTTGACCATTCATGTAAGATTCGATGGTCAAGATTCACTCCTCTCACCCTCTCACAATAAACACTCCTCTCACCTGATACACTCCATATATATATATATAAGAAGCATATATGGTGAGAGAAGTATTTATTGTAAGAGGTGAGATGAGTGAATCTTGACCATTGAATCTTACATGAATGATCAATATTAGAACATAAATGCATGTGACTTTTTTAAGTTGTCACATGACCTTTAAGTAACTTTTAATCTTAACTATCCATGTATGATTGGATGGTCAATATTTACTCTTCTCACTATCTCACAATAAAAACTCTTCTCACTAAATATGTCCCATATAAAGAGTATATTTAATGAGAAGAGTGTTTATTGAAAGAGGTAAGAGGAGTGAATCTTGATCATTAGATCTTACATGAATAATCAAGATAGAACATAAATACATATAACTTTTTTAAGTGATCACATAAAGTAACTTTTAATCTTGAATCATATATATATATTGCCAATAATTGAAGTTATGGTGTTACATTTCTTATAATTTGTTAATTCTCCCAATAAATATTTAACAATTTACCAACGTACCAATAAATATATGTACAACAATTCCCTTCTAATCTCCTTGGAGCATTTCAGGGTATACAATCCGAACATTCTTTTGTGTGGTTGGCTGGAACTGGCTTCCGGACTCGTTCACTGCTTAATTACTTTCAAGTGAACAGAGGAAGAGAGAGGATTCCAAAGAAACGTACTTCGTACTCAATAAACAAAGGGTTGGTAATCATTAATTAAAAGTAAAGGCAGGCATTAAGAAAGTGATAGCGTGAGAAGCATTCTGAAAACACAAATAGGAGATCAAGCAGTGTCCAAGAATCTTGTTCCTCTCCCACTTTAGACTTTGTATAACATGCATGATGAAATACCAGACCTCTCCCTAACACGTGGCTTAGATGATTGATTTAAGCATAGGGGGAACTCGCGCTTATGTCTTCCCAATCTCTAGCAGTGTAGCCACATATGGGAGTGACTAAAATCAATTTTGCTCGCCCCATGTACAGTCTTATAAAGGGCACTATCATGAAGGTTTGCACACCGTGCAACAAGTGGTCAAACTAGTTACTACATGCGTTCACTTGTCAAACTGTGATAGGTAAGGCAATAAGATTCTTTCTATTATTGTGTGGGCTTGCTTATAAATACCCACGCAGACAGTTTGCAAAAGAATCCTCATTTAACTGGACGAGCAAGGTATCCACTCACTAAAAGAAGTTGGTATATCTTTGGATGAGAGTTTTCTCGAAACCAAAAGAATAAAAAAATTCCAATTCGTCCATCTCCATAATCATATCTCTCCTACATCTTATGCTTATAAATAGACACTTTGCTTGCCTTCTCTGTTGCAGCCATCTTTTCAGATATAGGGAGCAGGGACTTATAGTTGGAGTGTATGGATAGCAAAGCCAAGTCCAAGAGCGAGAGGTCTCTTTGTGAGAAATCGATGCAGGTTGTAGCAAATATCATTAGGCTATCTTCTTTGTCTATTGCGCAGAAGACTCTTCGAACTACCACTACTGGAAAGGCTGCGAAGGACCTTGCTGGGTCTGATTATTCTCATATAGCCCCTGAGAAGGAACCACTGGTGCATGACCAGTTCCCTGGACGAAGGTCACAAGAGCCACGAAGCCGCGCAAAACCCACATATGTGATCAAGCCAGTTGGGAGCAATGAATCAACTGCCCATGTGATTCATGAAGAGAGATTCGATGAGGTTAAGCCAAAGACAGAAGAGTGTGTTGATGGATTGGCTTCTGACTACATCAGAAAGATACGTTACAAGCTCGGGTGTGGTTTATAAGAGACATGGAAACCTTCTTTTGTGTGTCACCAAGTAATTTACTATTGTCCTCGTAATTATGTGAATGAATGAAATACTACTTACATATGCAGCCGTTTTGGTTGACATAAACCAGCTGTAATAAATAAGCCTGGTTGATGGGTCTTTTTTGCTTGGATAAAAAAATTGAAGATTTTGCTGTTTTTGATGAGACCCAATTGCCTTTTACTGTTTCTTTCTTTGATATTCCTTGCTGGATGGACAAGTCTTGTCTATATACAAGTTAATGGATGATGCTTTTCAAGAAAATATGGGTTTACACGAATCATGCAAATGCTTTCTTTTGGTTTATCATATAATCAAGATGTGGGTGAATTGGTTCTATATGGTTCAATAATAGAAAATCTCAAAATTAAATAATTGTAATACAAACACAAATAAAAGTTGAAAGTAAAGAAGAAAAGATTGAGAGAAATGCACAAATGAATTTTATATTGGTTTAGTCACAATCCGTGACCTATATCCAGTCTCCAAACAAGTGTTCAAAATTTTCTTCACTTGTCGAATTTTCTCTTACAAGGATCTCGACAAGTCTTTCTCTACCTTAACTTCAAAACAGAGTTACACTAGTTTCTTTCACTAAAGATACTACCAAACTTCCCTCTACTTTCACCCGAAAAAGAGTAACAATATCAAAAGAATGCTATCTACACCCCTTTCTTCTCACAAGAACAAGACTTTTACCCTCAAAGGTTGTGGTTGCTCTTATCAATGAGCTATAATAGGTTTTGGACTCTCCTTAGAGTGGATACACAAGTTTAGATTCAGTTAAGAGGAAAGAAAAATAGAAATTGTAAAGTTGTAACAATTACTCACTTTTGTTTTGAGCAATTGTGTGTCTTTATCTTCTCCAAGGCTTCCTATTTATAGTACAAAGCTTCATCTTGTTTTTCTAACTGTTGGATACAAAGAAAATTAGAAAAAATTACCCTCAAATTTGTGAGAGTTAATTCAATGTACAAAACGCATAGTTGCTTCTTCTGTTCTCTGATAGTTGTTCATTTTCTCAATAGTCGCTCTAATAATCGCTCCTTTTCTCTGATTTATGTATGACAACTTATCATCTAATTTTTGAACGTTGGCGCATTCAGTTACACTTAAATAACGTGATCAAATCATAAAGAAGTATAAAGAACTTATCTCTAACAATAATAGAAATCAAATTATGAGTAAGGAAATATTTTATTGGAAAAGCAAATTTGAAAACTTTCCTTATATACTCAAATGAATAAAAGGTAATTGATAGATAAAGAAATTCATAATTATCAATCAACCCAACAAATTTTCCTACAAAAAAATTTCATCATCAAAACTTGAAACTAACATCCTCTCCCTTTTTTATGATGACTCAATTGAACAAGATTACAATGCATGCTTTTATCAGAGTTGGTAGTGGGCAATATTGAAATTAGGTCTATTGAAAATTTAAAGAATAAAAGTTAGAAAACCTCCCCCTTAATCCATGAAGAGTTGTTGACTTGTTTCCCTTGAGCTTATGCCTTAGTCCATGAAAATTTGCTCTCCCTAAGCTTATACTCCAAATTGATAAACCTAGGGGTGTCAAAACGGGTCGGCCCGACCCATTCGGGCTCGGGCCATTTTCGGGCCAGTCCATTCGGGCCACAGAAATTTCAGGTTGGTATTTTGCCAGCCCAGTCCAGCCCATTTAACTTTATGTAGTGTAAAAAGAGCGGGTTGGCCCGGCCCATTCGGGCCCGGCCCATTCGGGCCCGGCCCATTCGGGCCCGGCCCATTCGGGCCCGGCCCATTCGGGCCCGGCCCATTCGGGCCATGTAAAGTTCGGGCTAGCATTTGCTGGCCCAGCCCATCCATTTTGTCGGGCTAATCGGGCCAGCCCATCGGGCCTGACCCATTTTGACACCCCTAGATAAACCTATCATTTCTCCCCCTTCAACATAAAAAAGGTCAAGTGTAATGCATAGATAGTCCAAAACTCATAGCAAAAAGCATAGTAAAGATAGTCATAACAGTAAAAAATAACATAATATAATTTCAAATGTATATTAAGATGTAAAGTGCTATGATCATGATAACATGCCAAAAATATACCATGGATGACCATATTAGTTTTCAAATTTTAAAGCATATTGAAAAGATTAAAAGATTCAAAATAGATTTAGAAAAACATTTTGAAAAGAGACTGAATGTAACTTAGTGCTTGCAAGTGCTATTTGTTCTTCATTATCTCGACTCTTGAACTTCATATAATCTTAGTACATAATATTAAACTTCTTCTTTGAACGATTCACTTAATTTTCTTAGTACATAGTATTAAAAGCTTGGAGGACCATGTATTTGTCATATCATAGGCCAAGTGACTTTTAATCCTTCTAATTGTTCTCTTCTTTCCAAACAACAAAAAGTAATCTAAGTTCACTATCTTTGTAGCACGAACATCATAAAAACAACAAAGACAGTGATATTATGCTTTCTTCCTATCCTTGGTCACTTGAGTAACATAATAAAATTCTCAATTTAATAGACTTATCAAATTCCAGCATCAGGATTTAAAGGAAAGATAATATCAGTAATGTGTAGAAATTCCATTCTCAAAATTCTTTATCAAGGGTCAAGAGGGATGTCCACCCTATTCCTTACTAATTTTCTTCTTAAGCTATAACTTGACATTTTTCACCCTTTTGTAGATTTATCACTTTTATTTGGTCTCATTTACTTAGACAACAAGTAATTAACGAATAGCAATATTTATGCAATTCCATGTCATGAAAAACTTTTTCAAAAAACATAACTCCAAGAGTTATCCAAGTTGACTCTTGAAAATCCAAAGGTAACTACAGCTTCCTCTTGTTGGAAAAAAAGGTGGAGAGCTTGTCGCCGACGTCACCTACAGTGAATTATGCATATGCAAGCTTGCAACACCTCAAGTCAATGAAATCGTGGAGCAAGTGATGTGATTTTTTAAGTATAAGTGAAAGAGAAAGTTGTTCTAAACATCAAAATGCAGATTTGAGTATTTGAGGACAAAAGATTTGAAAAAGAAGAAATCTTTGAGAAAAAGAACAAGGGTGCTATGCGTGAAAGTGAGGAAGGAGAGAGTGGTTCACAATTTTAAAACTAAAAAGACTAAAAAGTCCTTATTATAGAATCTTTAACACCAACAAAATACCCCTACAATTTAAAAAGACAACATTTGAAATCCCATATTAGAACCAGAGAAGAGTAACAACTATAAGTAGCAACTACAGGGTAGTTGCTTTTTCTCCTAGTAGTTGCTCCTTTTGACAACAACTTTAAAACTTGAAAATTTTGAAAGACAATCTTAAGAAATGTTTAGACATGGTTCCAATAAAGTATAGATGGCATAATTATCATATGTGTTTCATCATTTCATGCACTTTAACAAGAAAACACAAAATTAACATAGAATGCACAAAATTGGCATAAATCACATATTATATTAAAGTTATGAGCAAGATAAAGCACATGCCAAGACTTTAATTCAAGTATATCATGTATGACAAAGTGATTATATGAATAAAATAAAACACATGTTATACTTTTGTATATCTTATCCTACCTTCTTCCATTTCTAAAAAATGTTTACCTTGATAGTATGATTAGCTGGAAACTAGAAGGATGTTCCTATTTTTATTTTTAATGAGAACTTCATTACCTTCATCTTCCTTGCATAGCAACTTACTCAAAGAAAAATAGTTAACACATAATATGCTTCAAATATATATTTAATTGAGTAAAAGTAACAAAGAAGCATGAGTTTATACTAGTTTTACCAACTCTAATGCTTATCCTTTCTCATTGTCTCCAATGTGATAGTTCTTCCTTGTTTGAACTTGTGGGAGACAAAATTGACTAACTCTTGAGCATCCAATATCAATGAATTATTGTTCCTTGATGCTTGTCTTCAAGCACACCTATAAGATAGATTTCACCTTTGGTACCCAAATTTTCTTGGGTCCTTGGGGGTTAGAGCTTGACGAACCAACCTTAGTGACTTTAGGAACCTACATCATCATAGAAGCATTTTTCTTCATAGCACATGTATGTGAGATGTGTCCTTTTTGTCCACAATAGTTACAAGTCACATATGGAGTTGTAGAGACACTTACTTTCACAAAAAAATTCTTATAGTATTTTTCACTTTTGCATTGATTAAATCATATTCCAACTTTATCAAAAAAATATTTTTTGTTTTCCTAAGAGAATATCCAAATTTTCTTTCCCTTTTACAAAGTTGGTAAGGTCTTTATTAAGCTCATCAACCTTTATATACAATAAAGTATTTTTGTCAATTAATTTTTGCTCATTTTTATTTTAAATGTCTTCTATTTTCAGAAGCTCCACTTTTTTTTCTCAATTTTTCAATTTTCTTATCATATTTTGATTTTAAGACAAATGTTTTGAAGACAATTTTTGAGAATCCTCAAGAACTTGTTCAAGCATTTCATTTAGTTCATTATATGTTTAAGTAGAGTCTTGATCATTTACCTCATCATGACTTCTTGCCATGAAACACATGTTGGCAACTTCTCCTTCATCTTCAAGTTCACTTTCCGATAAGGAGTCATCAATATCACTCCCTAGTTTGCCATCATTGCTTTCTTCTTAGTAGGTTTGTTTAGGAATTTCTTCTTGATAAGGGACACTCTGATTTGTAGTGACCAACTTTCTTGCAACCATAGCACATTATTTGTTCTTTGGTGAACTATTCATTTAATGGATTCCTTTTAAATTGTTGCTTTCTTTTTTATTCAAACTTCTTCTTGTGAAGTTTGTATAGCCTTGTTGTGATTAAGGCAATTTCTTCATCTTTGTTCTCTTGACCTCCATCTTCATATTCTTCCTTTTGATAGGCGCTTGAAGTAGCTTTCAAATCAACTCCTTTCTTTTTCTTGTTTTCATCATGCGTTTTATTTAGAAAAAGTTCATTCATATGTTATGAGATTACCTATCAATTCATCATAGGAAATGGTGTTAAGGTCTTGTTCTTCTTGAATTAGAGCCATCTTTGATTGTCATTCTTTAGTGAGGCTTCTTAGCATCTTCCTTACTAATTCTTTATCCGTGTAGACCTTCCCAAGGGCATCAAGGGTGTTGACTATATTAGAGAACCTCTCAAACTTGTCATCAATCTTTTTTTCCTTTTTCATGTTAAATAACTTGTACTCATGAACAAGCATGTCGATCTTCACTTCTTTTACTTAGCTTGTTCCTTTGCGTGTCACCTCTAATTTGTCTCACATTTGCTTGGCCATTTTGCATCTTGAGATTTTTCTAAAATTGTTTAGATTCATGGCATAGTAGAGAATGCTTTTGCCTTTCACATTTTGTTCCATCTTCTTGTCTTTATTATTAAATTCCTCTTCAGTCTTCTCCACCTCTTTGCCATCTACCTCTTTCTTTCAAATGGATGGTCCATTTTTTTATCACGAGCCATAGTTTATAGTCAACAGACTGAATGAATATTCTCATGCTCTTTTTCCAATAAGTGTAGTTTGACACATCAAAGTATGGTGGCCTTGAGATGGATTGTCCTTCAATGATGTTTGAGGTCATCAAGTTTCCTGCCATTGAACCTACAAGGATCGACTTCTCTAGTGGTTAGGCCTTCTAGAGAATTAAGCTCTTTATACCAATTGACAGAACCAAGAGGGGGTGAATTGGTTCTATAAAGTTCAACAATAGAAACTTTCAAAATTAAACAACAATTGTAATACAAACACAAGTAAAAGTTGAAAGTAAAGATGAAAAGGTTGAGAAAAATGCACAAACGAATATTTTATACTAGTTCAACCATAATCCACAACCTACATCCAGTCCCTAAGGAAATGCTTAAGATTTTTTTCACTTGTTGAATTTTATCTTACAAGGACGTCGACGAACCTTCCTCTACCTTAACCTTAAAGCAGAGTTACAATGATTTCTTTCACAAGGATACCACTAAACTTCCCTCTATTTCTATCCAAAGAAGAGTAATAATATCAAAGGAATGCTACCCACACCACTTTCTTCTCACAAGAACAAGGTTTTAACTCTCAAAGGTTGTGGTTGCTCTTATCAATGAACTACAACAGGTTTTGGACTCTCTCTAGAGTTGATACACAAGTTTAGATTCAACTAAGAGGAAAGAAAAACATAGATTATAAGGTTGCAGAACTTACTTTTGTTTTGAGCAATTATGTGTCTTGATCTTTTCCAAGACTTCCTATTTATAGTGGAAAGCTTCCTCTTGTTTTTCTAGCTGTTGGAGACAGAGAAAATTCGCCTATAATTCGTGGGAGTTAATTCCATGTACAAAACGCATAGTTGCACATTTTATTCTCTGATAGTTGCTCCTTTACCAAGGAGTTGCTCTAATAGTCACTCTTTTTCTCTGGTTTATGTATGACAACAAATTATCTAATTTTTGAACGTTAAAACATTCATTTACACTTAAAAGAATTTGATCTAATCATAAAGAAGTATAAAAGGCTTGTCTCTAATAATAATGGAAATCAAATTATGATTAAGAAACTATTTTATAGGAAAATCAAATTTGAAAACTTTCCTTCTATACTCAAATAAATAAAAGGTAATTGATAGATAAGGATATTCATGATTATCAATCAACCTAACAAATTTTTATACAAAAATCTTTCATCATCAAAACTTGAAGCTAATAGTTTAAGACAATACTTGGTAAACAAATCATTTATTAATTTATTCAGTTTTTGGTTTATGCTAGAAAAAAAATATTCATCCAAGAATATATATTCAAAAATCTTGAGTAGTGGAAAATAGGACAATATCTTTCTCTTTGTTGATTATATAGTGATAAGCTTATTCATTCACAAAATGAAAGCAAAATTTGAATGATAATAAGGGAATATTTATCAGTAATATCCATATATATATATAGGGTCTACTTCCATCATCAAGAATAAAAGCATGTTTGGATTAGATGATTTTTTTTAAAAAGTAATCACTTATCTTTCGAAAATTCTCTCAAAAAACTTTTGATTATAAGTTGTTCTAAAGTGGATTCAGAGGTTTACTTGAGATAGGTACGTTATTGTGGTTTTCTCCTTGCGCGGCTGCAGCAGAGCCTGTTGAATCAAGGGAGTTGCGTACCTGCAAAGGGACTCTAACGCTTAAGTCAGGCAGTGCATAAGTAGGGTTTACACAGTGTGATAGTAGATACCTGATTAGGGTGACTTGGCCTGGTATTTATATAGCGTGATTAGAATCGTAATGTGATTAATATTAAGTGCAGATATTTGAGATTAGTATCCTACTAGATATTGTCTTCCTCTTATTGTTGGAGGGGATCTTTATAATATAAGAACGTAGATATTGTAGTTATTCACTGTTAGAGGTAGTTAAGGGTCCTATAATCTCATAAGATCATGATTTGTAGTTATAAGATCCTGTGCAGATCTAGTGATCTTGTTATTACGGCTCAATGTAGTAGTTTGGGGGTCCTCACAACATGTCATAAAAGCTTGGCCGGAGTGTTTAAGATGGAGTTCGGTGGTATGTGTGTCGGGTTCAATCTCACTGGATAGGTTCCTAGATCACGGTCCAGAACAGTTACTCCCAGCTTGGAACTTGGATAAAACTATTGAGTGTAAAGGTATACAAGTTTTAATAGGAGTACAAGGTGTACAATGGATGAAAGAGTCCTAGCTTTGGTGCCAAGTTTCGCGGTGTCTCATGTTAAGGAGGAAACTACCGTAACGTACCTACCTCAGGTAAACCTCTGAATCCACTTCAGAACATTGGCACCGTATGCGGGAAACTGATAAACTTCTATTCCCACGTCAACCATGGTGAGCACAAGACAAAAACCAAGGAGAGGAAGCGTTGTGCACGCTGTCCTTGATCAAGGACAAGGCCCAACGACATGGTGCGATCCCCTATCCATTCCACTACCAGTACACGCTGAAACCTCTGCCGTTAGAAGCTGACCTGTTTGTCATTGAGACTCTTAATGAGGGCCATAAAACTTCAGTTTCTTCCGAAAGTCCAAATCCCTCACGGAGGGTCTCTATTTGAGACAGATTTGTTTTTCCTCTTGGTGGGGGAGCCAAAATGCAAATCAAGGGCCTAGGATCCTTATGCATGCTCGCCTAGGGCTCTCGAATAACGATGCAGACCATACATCCCACTACGAGGACAATGTTTAAAATGACGAGGAATGACCTTCGAGAATTATTGCCCCAACAAACAGCGTTGATTAATGATCAATGACGTCAGTTGGACAAATAGTGTCGTCAGTTAGAAGATTTCGAAAGATCTATACAGGCAGAGAATGATGATAGAGGCTGGAATGAGGCCTACAACGGGTGAGGAGCCCAGCGTGTTAGCATCGAGGTTGTTGGAAACAATAACCTGGCCCCGACTGCCAACAATAATAATTTTTAGATGCATTGATAGCGTATAGGGTCCCAAGGAACTTCAAACCTCCATCCAACTTGGAACTTTACGACGGGACAACAGATCTCTAAGAACACTTTGACGCTTACACCCAGACCATGTAGCTCCATGGGGATTCCCCAAAATTGCTATGCCGTACTTCCCCCCCTTTTTTTAAAGAAGGGTGCTCTCCACTGGTTCGTAACTTTACGAGTGAAATCCATTACAGAATAGGAAGATCTCAGACAACACTTCCTTCTACATTACATCATTGCCAATGAGTGATCTAAGGCGATCGATTCTTTTTTTGGAATTCGCTAAGGGAATAACGAGTCTTTACACGAATACATGAAGAGATTCAGTAACACCTGCGTTGGTGTGGAAAACTTGGACGACAGAATTGCCCTTCATTATGCTAGGAACGGCCTCCGGACTGATTCAGACTTCTTCTGGTCCTTAGCAAAAAAGAAGCCATTGACTCTAGAAGAACTTTACTTGTGCTCCGACAAGTATATCGAACTGAAGAAGATTACCAAGGCTAAAGAGAGTCTAGAAAAAGGTGAATCCATTCACAAAAAAAAAACCAGAACTCCAATCAACCTCGTAGCTCCTCTAAGAGTGAATGATATCAGCCTAAGTATTCTGACTATACTTCTTTGAACACCTCACGAGAAACAATATTGAAGGAAGTGCTTCAAATCGAGTTTCAGAATATTAAGAGGCCGTCCCCTCTGAAGAAATAGTACTAAAAGGACTAATCGAAACACTATAAATGACATAAAAGCTATGGCCATGAGATAAAAGATTGCTACTAACTCTGGGATGCTATTGAGTCCCTGATCAAGGAAGGACAATTGTAAAAATACATTAGCGACTTTCGAAACAATGAGAGCTGCCAAAGACAGAGGGATCGTAGATGAAGCCGCAACTCGAGATGAAGTCCAACTCCACGACAGAGGAGAACCCACTAGAAAATCCCGAACTCCACCCCGTCGTGATACTAAAAATCAGCAGGATCAGAACCAGGATGCTCAAGGTGGGAGCAATAGGAAAGACCGACTTGTTAGTACCATCTCCAGAGGATTTGTGAGTGGGAGATTGTCTAACAATTTAAGGAAGAAAGCACTCCAGATTATGATTTTAAGCGCCTCCAGCTCTTCACGAAGACCTTGTGTTAAAGACAAGGACGGACCACCCATCTCTTTTTCCGACAAAGACTATGGTGATATTATCCAAGATCATGATGACCCGCTGGTTATTTTCGGAGTAATATCTAACGCTGAAGTCTGACGTATCTTCGTTGATCAAGGAAGCTCGACAAAGATTATGTTCATAGATGCCTTTGAAAGATTGGAGTTCCCTCTATCAACGTTAACACCTTATGAGGGTAAACTCATTGGTTTCTCCAGGGAGAAGGTTAACCCAGTAAGGTATTTTGAAACTTTTTTAACCATTGGTGATGACAACATTTACAGAACTGTTAAGATGAGATTCCTAATCGTAGACTGTCCATAAGCTTACAATATCATTTTGTGTCATCCTACATTGAATGACAATGCCGCTGTAATATCTACCACTCACCAGGCCATGAAATTCCTCAATAAGAATAATGAGGTGGTCATGGTCAATGGCGATCAGATTGTATCTAGCAAAAGTTATAATGAAAGTCTGAAGATCTATAGGACCCTCAAGAAAATAAAAGCACGCACATCTAGCCCAATCTGAGATCAAGTCAACATCCTCATGACCAAATTAGATGTACGAGAAGAAATCCAGGGTACCAGACCCCAGCCAGAGGGAGAATTACTTCCACTCTAGCTCGGTGACAAGTCGGATCAAGTCACCAAGATAGGTGCAAATCTGGAAGAATAGTAGAAGCTCTAGCTTATAGAGCTCTTGCAGTAAAACAAGGACCTATTTGCATGGACATCCTCCTACATGCCTAGGCTTGACCTAACTTTCATCTGCCATTGTTTATCTATTAAACTGGATGCAAAATCGATCTCCTAAAAGAAAAAAAAATTTGACCTTGAGAGACAACAGATCATCGAGGAACAACTCAAAAAGTTACTCAGTGTCGGCTTCATCGGGGAGATTTCATATACCACATGGCCATCCAATGTGGTACTGGTAAAAAAATCAAACGAAAAGTGGAGGATGTGTGTGGACTACATGGACCTAAATAAGGCTTGCTGATAATCATATATTTTATACATTAATAAACTCTCATTTTTAGTCATTTACATTCTTCATGTATTTAATTGATTAAGCTTGGTTATGTTTTGTAAGTTTGGACTCAAATTGGACTTAATTGATTTTTTCAGCATTATTTAAGTCTTACATTATTTCTTTATTTCAGTCATATCTTGAGTTGTAGATGTGTGATAATTATGTATCTTACCTTATAGGAAATATAAAAGAGAGCTCTATAACTTTCATGAGAGCTTCAGGACTCAATCGGACATCTAGTGAAGCTAAATAGGCTTGGAAGTCAAAACACGAGTTTTGTGACTGGAACATGAACAATGTGCAGTAATTAGAGCATAACTCGGGCTGTAGGAACTTTCTTAGACTAAAATTTGGACATTTGAAAGTTAAGACCAATATCTATAACTTTCATGAAGAACACAGAACCCAGATCGGACTCCTTGAAGGTGATATTGGGCTTTGAAATAAGAACAGAGGTGTTATACTTGGGCCTGAACACTGTTCAGTAATTGGGTCATATCTCCGACTATAGGTGGCCTTTAGATCTAAAACCGATGCCATTGGAAAGATAAGACAAAATGTTACATCATGAAGACCATCTTGCCATTTTCTGACATCATCCATGAGATCAAAGCTAAATGATTTCAAAGACAAAGAATCTCACTAATTTTTCACTCATCAACTCATTATTTGGCATTTTTCACTCATCCACCCACTCATCCACCTACTCTTAATTAGTCCCTTTGTCATTTTGTATCCCTAATCCTCTATAAAGGGTACCATTGGCTGATCATTTAGTACTCTTGGTGTTAGGCTTAGTTTTTAGAAGTTATGGTCATGCTTGTTTATTGTTTTCCTTTGTTACAATTTTCTCTTGTTCTAATTTGAAGTTATATTCATCTTTCTCTTCTACTCTCTTTCTTTCTTCTTGATTATGAGTACTTAATTTTCATTTTTCTTGAGTGAAAGAGTGAAGCTCTTGGTAATGAAATAAGGTAAGATTATTCTATTTCTTGTGCTTAAATGATATATTATCAAGTGGACATTATATGTGTTGTATTTTGTTTTCAATCAATTTAGAAACCTTCTTTGTATAATGGAGATCTTGATTTATCGTAGACAAGAGGATTGACACAGTGAATGCTTGAACTCATTTATAAATGTTGGTAGATAATTAAAGAAATCATAATATGATTGCATATATAATTAAACTTTGAATGTTATATTTTCCGATTGAAACTTCCTTTATGTGTAGATTTCAATTGAGTTATAAAGAGAAATAATCTTGCATTTAATTTATTATCAAAAGTGGATCTCTTAACCCAAGCAAATCCTTTTTCATTTGTGAACAACTTTTATTACCTTTTAGTGTTGTGACAAATCCTTTTCTCACCTTAAATAATTTCTCTTCATCAATTCCCTATGGATCGACCTCGGACTCCCAAGAATTTTTTAATTGAGACAACCTGCACTTGGGTTTGCATCTTTCAATCTGCATCACTTGCCCTAAAGATCCATACCCCCTCTTTAATGTTGACAAATTGGTTGACAGCTCCTTTGGCTTCCAACTATTGTATTTCATAGATGCTTACTCCAGGTACAATCAGATCCTAATGTACCTCAGAGATGAAGATAAAATTGCTTTCATCATTGAGAGGACGAGTTACTGCTACAGGGTAATATCCTTTGGCTTGAAAAATGCAAGAGCCACCTACTAGGGAATAATGAACAAAGTATTTGAAAATCAGATGGGGAGAATGCTTGAAGTCTACATTGATGATATGATAATCAAGACCTTACTGTTCGGATCACATACCTCGGACCTTGAAGAAGTGTTTACCTAACTAAGAAAGTACAACATAAGGCTTAGTCTAGAGAAATGTGCATTTGGGGTCCAAGATGGTAAATTCTTTGGCTTCATGTTGACTCACCGTGGAATCGAAGCTAATCCAGACAAATGTCAAGCAGTGCTTAACATGCGTAGCCTTTAGAATGTTAAAGAAGTACAATAGCTGACAAGACAGATCACAACCCTCACACAATTCCTTGCTATAGCCGCTCACAAATCTCTTCCCCTCTTCAAGTTGTTGAATAATGAGACAGACTTTGAGTGGACTCAGGAGTGTGAGGACGTCTTTACGTCTTTTAAAAAGAACCTCTTGTCTTTTCCTCCCATTCTGACAAGGTCAGATCCATGTGAAACATTGTATGTATACTATTTTGTTCACGAGGAAGCCGTAAGTTCAATGATCATCCGAGAAATGGTTGAAGGCCAGAAGCTAATTTATTTTGTGAGTAAGGCACTGCAAAGTCCCGAACTCCATTATCAGAATATAGAGAAGGTTGCATTTGCCCTCATCGTTGCGGCAAGAAGACTAATATTTCTAATGCCATCCAATGGTGGTTAGGACAAATTAACCTATCCGACAGATACTACATAAACCGGACCTAGAAAGAACGATGATTACCTGATCTATTGAACTTTTTGAGTTTAGAATCATGTATAAGCCCAGGTTAGCAATCAAGACACAAGCACTTTCAGACTTCCTTACTGAGCTCACTTCGGACCTTGATGATCCCGAGGAAGTACCTTAGATTGTATTCGAAGACGGATCCTTGAACCCTAAGGGGAGTGGCGCTGGGGTAATCTTAGAAAATTCTGAAGAAGTAACTATTAAAAACTTCCTGAGATTTGAGTTTCTTATTTTAAAACAAACAGACAGGGTATGAAGCTTGTATCACCAGACTGGTTATGGCTAGAGAATTGGGAGTAACAAAGATTACACTTTATAGTGACTTTTAACTTGTGACCTCTCAGATTCAAGGTGATTATCAGGCTAGGAGCCCCTCCTTTAGAAGTACTTACTGAGAGTACAAGGGCTCCTCAAAAGTTTTCAAACAGTGAAGGTGGAGTACATCACTGAGAATAGAATTCAAGGGCCGACCTCCTGTCCAAGTTGGCCAGCACTAAAAGCCCGGGTAACAACCGTTCAGTGATCTAGAAGATCCTATCGCAGCCATCCATCATGGACACGTCTGTCTTCCAGCTAGAACAACAAAAGCGCACTTGGATCCCCTAGTAATGGAATACTTACAGTCCGGTGCTCGTCTCAAAGACCCGAAGGAAGCTTCTAAGTTAGTGAAAACCACGGTCTGGTACACTATCTACGATGAGCAGTTATACTGACATAGATTTTCTCCACCTCTCCTTAAATGCCTCACCCCAAAGGAAGCATAATATGTATTGGTTGAGGTCTATGAAGGGAGTTGTGGACACTGCTTGGGAGGCAAAGCTTTGGCTTTAAAGGCACTCAGGGCTGGGTACTACTGGCCAACAATGGAAACAGACTCTCTTGCACATGTTCAAGTATGTGACAAATGTCAATGACATTTTGACCACTATCATGCTCCACCTGAGGAACTATCCATGACGTTCATACCATAGCCTTTCTACTAGTGGGGCATGGATATCTTGAGTCCGTTTCCCTATGCACTTGGGCTGTTGAAGTTCTTGGTAGTAGCTGTGGATTATTTTACTAAATGGATTGAAGCAGAACCTTTAGTCATTATCACCTCAACCTAAATCCAAAAATTCACTTGGTGTCACATTATTACCAGGTTCGGAATCCTAGAATCCATTGTGATAGATAATGAGACATAATTTAAGGATAAGGGATTTGAAAAGCTACTTGCTGATTTTAAAATTAAACATCACTGTAGCGTCATAGAAAACCCCCGAACGAATGGACAAGCTAAAACTATCAACCGAGTTATCGTCCGCAGACTAAAGAGAAGGCTAGACAAGGCTAAAAGAAACTGAGTTGAGCAGCTAAATTATGTCCTATGGGCTTATCAGACTATGCCCCACTCTACGACAGGTGAAACTCCATTCAAGCTTACCTATGTGTGTGAGGTTATGATCTCGGTGGAAGTAGGAGAACCTAGTTAGCGTCTTTAACACTTTTCAATTGACTGCAACTCCGAATTGACCTGGGAAGACCTAAATCTTCTGGAAGAAAAATGACGTGTTGTCCACATACATGATGCTACTATCAAGCAGAGGACGACAACCTGGTATAACCTAAAGGTCATTCTAAGGAAATTCTAGCCAGGAGACATAATTCTCCGCAGAGCTGATATTGGAGGAAGGAATGCCTCCCAAAGGAAGTTAGCCCCTGATTGGGAAAACTCATACCGTATTGTGGTTAGTATTGGCAAATGAGCCTATACCTTGAAGACATTAACAGGCAAGCTGGTGAAAAATTTCTGGAACGCGGACAAACTTAGAAAGTACTATAGTTAAGTGTCTTCTAAGACCTAGACTCAATTCACTTCATGTTAGATCTGCCCCAAATTTCCAGGGAAGCACTTCGTATGGAGTTTAGTCCTCTGTTGAATCAATAAAACAATGATTTTTACTTCATTGCATGATTGTTGGCATAAAGCATGGATAAGCCATTATGGTACCCACCGAGAGTTGTCTTACGTTAAATAGGTTGTGCAGTCGAAAAATCTAGTCTTAGGAAACTTCGCACACTAAACTGTGAACATAAAAGACCCTAACAAGGACCATTTAAACCAGTCACATGGGATCCTCAATACCAAAACAATTGGTGATAGACCTCAGACAAGGTTCCTATACCAAAGTCCCGTGGAACCCTAAATACCAAAATGATTGGTAATGGACCTTACCTCAGATAATAGAATGACAACGTAAGCAAAGCGATCCAACTTGGATCCCGACATTACACGTCAACCCTAGACGAGATTCTCTGGTAACCTAATGCAAGTTGGTTCCCAAATGTCAACACGTTTTGGACATCAAACCTCGAGCTAAGGTTCTAATTTTGCTTTATCTGTCCTAAAGGGAACTTAGGCGTAGAACCCAGTCCACGACTCTCGATCAGAACGATTCCTAAGTCTATAACATTGTTATGAAAAACAACACAATGGGCGTTGGACCCAATAGAGACTATGAAAAAAGAAACTAGCAGAATACATAAACTAAAACCCCATAACCCGAGATAATTGTTTCAACAAAAATAAAAAACCCCGTGCATGGGGCAAATTAGGAACTAAGAAGCATTGGTCGAAGACTTGGAAACATTCAGATCTTGAGCAGCGGTGGGTGGAGCCTCAGCAATAGTTTGGCCTTCGGGAGTAGCATTAGGATTCACGAGACGACCATCGTGAATTATCTTCCTTGAGTCTAACTCATCCAAGGCCAAGGCTACCCTGAGATTAAAGAGCTAGACTTAATCAACGACATTTTGAAATTGCTCCGTGCAAATCTTCAAAGAGACAGTGATGAGTCGCTAGACATCACTTTGCAGAAAGGTCGTACCAGCTTGAAGTTGTTGGTTCTGAGCTAGCTTCTTTTTACTTCAAATTGTTCTTCAAAGCGGCCACCTCCCTCTCCATTCCTACCAAGCTAGCTTCTTTCTGCTTCATGTTGTTCTTCAAAGCAGCCACCTCTCTCTCTAGCTCCTAAGCCCAGGCTTCAACATCATTCTTAGCCCTCAGAGCCTCTTCATTGGTCTTTAGGGCAGAGTTCACACCCTGCTCACCCACCGACACCTTTTTGACCATTTGTTAGCTATAGTCATTGTAGCATCTCACTAGAAAATGAGACTCAACAACAATACAAAGAGTATACATCTGAAATGAAGACAAAATCTCTTTTGTATTAGAATGAGTAATGTGGTCCACCACTCGGTCATCAAAAACATTGCAGTCTATAAAGCCCCTGGGATCCGAATAGTTAGAGTACAAGGTAATTGGTCTAGTCAACCCTGACTCTATAGCCACCCTCTTACCTCGGTCACCTGACCTTCCACTCTTCTCAACTCTCCTCTTTTGCCTCTCGAGCGGCCTATGAGGAGAATCTTCCAAGTGAATGGGCTCCCCCTCAATAACTGGGACTTTGGTTGGTGGGGGTGGAAAAGCCAGAATGATCATCGTAGGGGCATTCGAAGAGCCGATAACATTCTTAGCCATTAGAGTTTCAAAAATTGTTAAAGCACTAGTGGACTATATTGAAACTAAACTAACTGCAAAACAAAGAGTAAGAAAATAGAGGAAACATATAAGAATGCAAAATTAAGAGCATGTATTCAAATTAGGATGACGAACTACACTACCTAGGATAGCCAAAAGAGTCTCATCATGAGAAGTTCCTAACACTTGTCTCGAAGAAATCATGCCAACTTGGCTAACCCACATCTCGAAGAATTCAATACACTCGACCTCGTCGTCGTTGAGATGATGCTTCTCTTTCTCAATGAGCTCAAGAGGGATGCCCCATGGCCTCTAAGTCCAATACATGCTAAATTTCTTCGTTTCCCCGTCGTCATTCATCTAGAAAGGATGAGTGCAGGGGACCGCCATTAACTTGAAGAACTTCTCTTTGAAGTCCTTGTAATTTTCTTGGTAGGGAAGAAAGACTCTCCGGCCTTGCCTAGATCGAACCGAGACCTAGGTCTTCTGAAAGGTACTACCACCCATTGAGCTAAACCTAGTATGGAAATAGAAGAACACCCTCTCCGAGCACCGCAACTTGAGTAATCGACAAAGTTTCTCGAAGATGAGAATGTTCGTCCAACCATTGGAATGAATTTGAGACTGGGCAGCTTGAAGAGTACGAATGATAGCAAGCTGAAAATTGCTAAAAAGAAGCTGAAGTCCGAACCAGGTAAAAAAGTCCTCATACAGAAACATAAAGTGCGCTCTGGCTTCCCTAGAAGAGCACATCCTCTTGTTCTCCGATGAGAGAATCTCGAATTCACGGTTCATTCTACCTTCGTCAGTCAGCATCAGATAACCCTTGAGTTTGTCAAGTGATTCTCCAAGTTGGAATTCGGATATCCCGTCATAAGCATCATCCCCAACCCATGGATATATTAACTCGGGACCGCGACGAATCCAAATAGGATTTTCATCAACCGGAGCTTGGACTTTGGGCATTAGTGCTTGGGCTATACCATTTTTTCTTCCTCTGGCCATCGAGTTCCTGGTAACACCCACAAATGCTGATGAGTAACTATCAGAATCAGTTAATTTAAAGATTCGGACACAAAAGAGGGCAAACAAAAAGAATAGTGTATGCCCACATACCGGCCTCCGTGCCTTCCAACGTCTAAGCTTCAGAAGGATATCTTCATCGTGCTTGGCACGACAGAAGAGGTGCTCCAAAAGGGCAATGCCATTGAAAAAGAGGAAGAAGTGCATTCTATTTTCCAAAAGGGCAATGCCATTTAAAAAGAGGGAGAAAGAAGTGCGTTTCAAAAAATTCCATTTTTGGAATGCCCAACCACTCTGTAACTCACATAGCAGAAGCATATGAAAGAAAAACAAAAAGGGAAATAGAGTCAGAAAGAGACAAACCTTGTGTGAAAGAGGAAAGATTGGATGAAGAAAGGAAATGAGAATGGCTGGGAAGCTTTTCTCTTCTTTCTCTTCACAGCTTTGCATTGTGCAAAATCTCTCCATGAAACCTTCAAAACACTAGAAAATTCAGAAACAATAAAAGGAAGACACTAAACCCTCAACCCTTATTTATAATGATAAGACGGTTAGAGGATTTGTCTGTCAACCTCTTCAATTTTCAAAAAATTGCTCATGATGGCGTGCGAAGCACTAAGCACGACTATCCAGTCGAAGTGTGCCACATAGCCCTCGTAGCTGTCATGGCAGGTGAAGGGGCGATTACCCAGCAAACCAAAAGACACACAACCCCAGCAAACAAGAGTCTAGAAATTTTTTACAGACTCCGGTTACATCCGGTGTGCTCATTTATAATGACAAAAAAACATTAATCCGGACATTGCTATCCTAGAAAGTTCCCAGAAGGTACAAGAACCCCGGGGGATAAGTATTCAAGCTTGCCACTTTGCCAATATCAACCAACTACCAAGCTGGGAGCAACTAAGCATTATTATAAGGTGAGTGTTGGACTCACCCCAGTAAAAGATAGACAACATGAATAACGAAAAAAAGAAAAGATGAAAAAAAGAAGACTAAACATAAGATCCAAAATAAAAGAATTTTTTATTGATATGTTCTCATTCCATACATCATCATACATCAAGGGAAGAGGGAAAAGAAACTATTGAAATAAAAAATGTATAAGGAAAGAGCACCGACCTTCTCCATGTTAAACAGACTTTGAAGAGCTTTAGCAAACCAGAATAGAACACTACTTTTGGACTTCAGAATCCCTACCAATTCTTGTTCCCTGCCTCCTTCACATTGATAATAACGGTCGGCATCCACCTTTCCCTATTGGACGGGACACAACCTTTCATCAAGAGATTGTTCCACCAGAACCCTAATCAGCTTCACAATCACCCCGAGTTGCTTCAAATCATAGAGCTGTTTCAATATTCCTTCTACTTATCCAACCGCCCTTAGAGGACTTGCCAAAGTTTAGGACGAAGCACCTCCTAAGTTCTTAGAAAGAAGGAAGGACAAGTAAGAGTCAGCTCCGAGTGTCTTCGACCCACGACAGGAAGCATGAATCTTCTCGGCAAGAGTGGTGGATCAAACAAGCAATCACATACACTGGAAAAGAAAGGTGTCTACCATCCTTTACACTGAAAAAGAAAGGTCTCAATTAGAAAGATACTTTGAAAAATAGGAAAATACCTTCAAAGACTTTGGAAAGAGTTGGAAGATGATCTTTGTAAAGGGCAAAGATCTCCATGTGTGCACAGAGAAAGAAAGGAAAACCATTCTCTGAAAAATGATCATTCTTAGAGAAAAGTGTAAAGCAAAAAGAATGCCAACATCAAAGGTAAACATTCCCTATTTATAAAGGGAATGAAATGCTCTGATTGGCCTTTAGAAAGGAGAGTTGTCACACAATAAAATCTGCATTTAATGCTCTCTCTTTCCTATAGGTTAGGGGAGCAGCGGGCAGTTGAGAAATAACATGAAGCTGACGTTCTCTCTTAAAGGATCCTTAATTCCCAATAAAGTCAAAGTAACAATTTTTCAAGAAGGATCATACTGATACAAAGGACATCACTGCAAAAAAGACCCTGAGAGTTATTCACAAGAACAATAGAAGATAAACCTCGGACATCAGAATGGCAATGTAAACATCTTTAACGGATTCCAACTACATGTCAACCCTGGAGGTAGTTTACACTTAAAAACGGACCTTGGCCTTTGCATGAGACACCACGAGATTTGGGACCAAAGCTAGGACTCCTTCGTCCATCACACGCCTTGTACTTCTATTAAAACTTGTATACCTTGATACTTGGCAGTTTCATCTAAGTGCCAAACTTGGGGATACTATTCTGGGTCGTGATCTGGGAACCAATCTAGTGGGATAAAACCTGGCACGCCTACCACCAGACTCCGTCTTGAACACTCCGACCAAACTTTGATGACACGTTGTGAGGACCCTAGACTATGGCATTGGATCATAATAACAAGATCAATAGATCTGTGCAGGATTTCATAACTGTCAATCATGATCTTACGATATTATAAGACCTTTAACTACCTCTAACAATGGATAACTACTATGTTCCTATATTATAGAGATCCCTTCCAACAATAAGAGGAAGGCAATCTCTAGCAAGATACCTGCACTCGATACTGATCGCAAATACCTGCACTTGATACTGATCACATTACGATTCCAATCACGCTCTATAAATACTAGATTAAGTCATCCTAATCAAGTATCTGTTATCTTACTGCATAAACCCTACTTGTACACTGCCTAACTTGAGCGTTGGAGTCCTTTTGCAGATACTTAACCCCCTAATTCAACACGCTCTGCTACAGCCGCATAATAAGAAAACCACCGTAATATACCTATCTCAGATAAACTTCTGAATCCACTTCAGAACATAAGTTATTTTGAACACAAAACAAACTAATTTAAATAAACATTTATAAGTGTTTAGATTAACTTTCAATCCTAATCCTTTATTTTATTTAAATCTCATGGCTATCATTAACCCCCACTTATAATCACAAATTAGATAAATAGAAAATCACGTGACCTCCATCGCCCCTTGCTGAGTTGCTCTTCCTATTCTCTTGCCATAACTAAACATAACGAATGATATGATATCTATCCCGTATGAGTTGTATACCAAATTATCAATTGCTTATGCCCTTTATAATAAACAAATTTATGAATAGTTAAAATTAAAATATAAAATTATGTGACATTTTTAAATAATTATATTATTTTTAATTAATATTTAATTTTAATTTTTTATATATAATTTTTAATAACTAAAATTTACTTCCCTCACAATAAATAACTCATCTTACCCATATATACACACGAAAAGTCAAACACAAATACCTCACATGAGACAAGTGCTTCTCATCTAAATCAAAATGCACGTCATCCAGCAAATTTCTCTCCACTCTAATGCTTCCATGTGTAATTTGTGAAGAACCTGTGTTAAGTTTTTTTTTTCTTTTGCAACTATATATATATATATACTTAATTTTTTAAGAAGGTACAGTATCTTTAATAATTAATGATAAATATTTAATTATGTATCTTGTTTAATTAAAATATAAATATAAAATTATTTTCTTGTATTTTATATTTTAAATAACATAGTAATTAAATATTGGTCACTAATTATTATAGCATAACGATACCTTCATAAAAATAAGCGTGCCGAGAAACTGCCATTTGGGTGCTACAATCATTGTGGTCCAACATATGTGGATAAAGTACCAGCAATCGTAAACAAGTAGTTCAAGAATATGATTGCTAAACATCCTGAACCTTGGTAAACATTAATTGGATATTGTAACTCGTACGTTTTGGAACTTGATACGTTATGGACCGTGTGTCTCTATTGAGCCCAAATCTAAATCTAATGGCATGCACATTATCTAATTATAGGTTCTATGGACCGTTCTCTCTATTTAAAGTATACACTAAGAAGGTATCTTCAGTATATTCACTTTTTTACTTACATTCTTATCTTATTTTACTCTAAGATCAACTTGAATGTGAAAATATCTTTAATAAATATCCTACCCCATATTTAATTGATGGACGACCGACTGATATGGAACTCTTTGACATCATCAAGCAGTCCAAACATACCCACTCAGTAACCTTTAAGTTCTCAAATATACGGATGGGAAGAGAGCTACCTTATGACAAGTATGCAGTAACAAAAGTCACTGCAACATCAATAGCAGTTAATCCATGCCTGCGTGCCTCATGCAGCCATCTTCCCTGGTTTGAGTTTCTTCCATTCAACATGTACAGCGTTTGACAGTAAAGAGGTGCCTACTTCAATTGATGCCTTGTACTTCTGGTCAAAGACTAACTTTTTTTTAAATTTAAGTTGTCAAATGATTTTATAGAATGCAGTGAGTATAGGATTGAACTTAATGACCAAATACACGTGGACAAATGCTTTTTCAGTCGACATAAGTTTCAACATCTTTTTTTTTTCCCCCTCTTTTAGTATTGTGAATTTCATTTAAAGACATTCTTTTAGTAAAGGGAAATGCAAGGAGATGGTAGTTGCCCTGATATATAGGATTAGGGCAAGCTCTCATACTCAATAAGCATTTATAAAAAATTTATAAATAACCTATCAATAAGAGATTTTTAAATTTAAACTTAAGTCATACATTTATTATAGGCGGAAGGCGATAAGTGAGTCAACTCTTATTGAAAAATCATACAAATTAAATAATTTTAATTTGGATTAACTAATTAATCATAGATAATCGAAAATGATATATATCAGACACTACATATTTAACATTCAATAATTTGAATCATAGTAGTTCAATAATAAATCAAACATTTTTTTGCAAAAGTAGAGGTGTAAGTATTTGATAATAAATAAATTTTATTTAAACTTATATAAATTTGAGAAACAAATTGTTATGTACATTGGCTAATCACACCAACAGAAAGAAGGATTGGGGGGGGGGGGGGGGGGGGGGCAGGGGGACCCTATAGAGGAACGAAGAGTAAACGACTCGAGGCATGCAAATCCTATAAGCAATGTGAACTCAATAGCGTGCTCCTTTACACCATGACCAGCATAACGTATACGAGTCCTGAATTCAAATTCTGGTTTCATGCTAGAAATAACACTTATTTCAAAGCATCAAATAATAATAGTTTGCTGTGCATCATGCCAAATGGCCAGTCTTCGAAAGGAATAATGGGTCTGCCAGGCTTCTTTGGGAACGTATGCTTTGAAATGAATTACAGCCATTAAATATGAATCCAAGTATTTGTTGTTGTGTGCTCTACAACTGAACCAAATATTCCAGAGTCCCCCACTACCAATAATGTGATGTGAACTAAGCAAATGGTTATCTGCATTTGTTCAATGCTCAGAAAATGAAAGCATGATAGTTTCTTTATTTAGAAACGTAATTGACGCTCGTATAAGCAACGATTACATCAAGGGATGATGCTAGCTGATGGTTATGTCACTGCTTGGTAGGGATATAAGAGTGGGCCAATATCTGTGCTCTAAAGTAGTGCAATTGATTCTCCTATCTCAAATTTATGACGCTTCTGTTGTGTTGAAGTCAAGGGTATGGCGGTCATATTAATTAATTTTCTTCTTTATAATGCTTATATTATACCTTCTTTTTGAAGTGAATAAATTTGATTCAGCAAAAGATGTCTACGTATACATCCTTCTGTACCTCTCTTCTATTCAAAACTTAAGCATCTCTTTGGAAAGAATATTTGTCAAAAGACAAACAACAATTGGGACCTGATCTGGACTAGGATTTAGATCCGATAAGACCAAGTCCACTGATTTTGGACTGGGATTTAAGATAAAAAGACCAAGTCCAATGACCAAAAGAGATGTGATCTCCCTCCATCGACAAAAGGAATCATCCTCCAGGAAACAAATCATAAGCCAACAAGCAAGTCTAGATAGCTGCCAAGAAGCTTCCCTTATGGAACCTATGATGTCCAAAATACCCCTGTACAATACCTTAGTCCTTAAGACACTCACATCTATAAATAGCTACAGTGGCATGAGGGTAAGGATCTTTTACCGCTCATTGCACTCACCTTGCACCTTCATTGATTTGAATGTTGGAGTGTCTTGCAGGTACTCAACCCCCTTCTCCAACACCTCAAAGATAGAAAAAGATTGCTATAGTGAGCTAGTTTTGGCTTAAAGAGCCCAACTATCCAGGACAGAACATTTGCGCCGTCTGTGTGGTTCTGATAAACTGATACTTCCATTTTTCTACTACGGCTGACACTCGAAAATGAGCAGTTACAAACCATGAGTGAAGAGATGGAGCAAAGGCCTCAGAGACGACCAGTTAGCCAGCCTTGTGACAGGCCTTCATCCTCTCAACGCATCTGGTCCACTCCACTCAAGGGCAACACACTCTCTCTCCAGTCTTGCTAGAGGAGAGACCCTTAAACCAGCCTCCCACGAACCAAGAGTTATTCGCTATGTTCAACAAACAGCAAAAGCAACTAGTTGAGATACTCCAAGCAGTAAACTGGAACCGGGAACATGTAGTTGAAAATAATAAGGAAGTTGGCATGGATCACGAAGCACATGTTATCGTATACAAAGGGTGAGGTATCTTAAAGGTATTGTGAGTGCTCTTGGTTGTAAATGTTACAAGTACGAGTTGAAGCTTGAAGTTTAGTGGATAAATCTTTGGTGAATCACTTGAGGAGTGGACGTAGGTCACAAGGAGTGACTGAACTAGGATAAATATTGAGTTTGCTTCTCTCTACTCTATCTCCTTTACATTTGTGCTTTGCTTATTATATGCTTACCTGAATACTTTTCATCTTGGTTGGTTTATTTGTGTGAGAAGTGCTCATTCTCATCTATCTATTCATTTTTATCAATTAATAGCTTCAATAAAAATTGATAAATAAGTGTTTTTGGAAAAGTTTACAAAATCTTTTACAAACTCAATTTACCATCCCTTTTGAGTTTGAAGCCACTTAGTAACAAATGGTATCGAAGCTCAACTCTTGTGTAAAGAGCTTAACAACTTCAAGAGGAGATGTGACTTCAAATTCTTTTTCATTGGAGGGTGGTTCTATCATTAGACCTCCCTTTTTCAACGGTGATGTTTGTGCATATTGTAAAGAAAGAATAAATTTTTTTATTGAAGCTATTGATTTATATGTGTAGGATGCTGTAGAAAATGGTCTTTTTGTTCCTACATATGTTGTTAATGGTGTAAGAGTTAATACACCTAAAAATGAATGGACCGATGAGGATAAGAGAAATTTTCAATACAATTTGAGAGCTAAAAACATCATCACCTCATCTTTGGGATATGATGAGCTCTTTAGGATCTCAATTTGTAAAACAACTCAAGAAATATGGGACACTTTACAAGTCACTCATGATGGTACTAGTGAAGTGAAGAGATCAAGAATAAACATTCCCACTCATGAATATGAGCTCTTTAGAATGAACCAAGGTGAAAGCATTTAAGAAATGCAAAAATGGTTCACTTATATTGTTAACTATCTTGCTTGATTGAGAAAAACATTTCCTAAGGAAGATCTTATTAACAAAGTTTTGAGGTGTTTAAATAGTGTTGGAAACCAAAGGTGACAACTATTGCTGAATCAAGGAATCTTTCTACTATGACCCTAGCCACACTCTTTGGAAAGCTTCAATAGCATGAATTGGAGTTAAATAAACTCAAACAACTTGAGGAGCTTGACAAGAAAAAGAAAGGAATTGCTTTAGCTAGAGGCCACTTCCTCAATACTTGATAATGATGATGAAAATGATGGAAATAGCTTGAAGAATCTTGAGATTAATTAGAAGAACCTTAGCCTTCTTGTGAAAAAGTTTGGAAAATTCTTCAAGAAGAAGGAAACTCAAAGAAGACCTTTCTTCCCTCTAAGAACATCTATCACAAATAGGAAGAAACTTCATCCACTCTCATATGTTATGAATGTGGAAGCCAGGACATATGAAGATGGAGTGTCCTATCTACCAAAAGAAAGTGGAAAAGTATGAGAAGAGGTCTTCAAAGGACAAGAAAGAAAAAAGAGGCTATATAGCAAGAGATGACAATGACATGGACTCAACGGATAGCTCCAACAATGAGGAAGCTCACCTTTGTCTCATGGCTAGACGAGAAGAGGAAGATGAAGATGACATAGAGGTAACATCCTCAAACCTTGACTCTTCCCCTTCCTATAATGAATTGCAAGATACTTTTGAAGAATTGCACTAAATCCATGAGACTTGCTAAACTTGTTTCCTCATCAAAGAAAACTATTTCCTCTTTAGAAAACAAAATTTCCATCTTAAACAAGGAAATTAAGAAACTTAAAATTGAAAATGAAACTCTTGGATTGATTAATGCCAATTCTTTATGCATGACTTGCTCTTCTCATGAAAATGTATCTACATCCTCTTCTTGCTCATCATGTAAAGTTTTTGAAAAAGAGATTGAAGATATAAAAAATACTCTTTCTAAATTTATCCTTGGAAAAGACAATTTAAACATATTGTTTGGGAAACAAAAATGTGTTTTTCAAAAGGCCAGTTTGGGATATAATCCCAAAAACCAACAAAAACTCTATAAGAACTTCTTTGTTCCATCAAGCACATCAAGTAGTCCTTTCATAAATTATTTTCATTGTAGCAAGAAAGGACATAGTGCATCAACATGCAATGCAAGGAAGAACAACAACAAAGTAGGGACTAAGATGGTTTGAGTCCCTAAGGGCACTTTGCCCAAAACTAACACACAAGGACCCAAGAAAATTTGGTACCAAAAGTTAAAAATTTAGTGTGTTGTAAGTGTGTTTGAAGGCCAAGAGCTCACATTGGTATTTTGATAGTGGCTACTCGAAGCACATGACCAAAGATGACTCCAAGTTCTCTTTCCTAGTCTCCAAGAAGCGTGGACATGTAACTTTTGGAGAACTAGAGACTTGTTTTATACCTTAACGTGCCTCAAGTAGTACTTTTGTAGCTTTATGTCTTGAAAGTGTTGCTACATATACTAATATGATAGATAAGTACACACCTTATTTGAAATGACATGTTTTATGATAATATCTTTGTTCTTGAACATTTGACAAATCATGCATTTGAGTGAATGCTTGTGCTTGTTGCTTTTTCATTGAATTATTCATTTAAATCATTACTAACTTGAGCGACGGAGGTATCCCAAAATTTGTTTTGTAGGAACTTAATCCTTGGATAAGCTTACCAATCTTAATTTTGATTTTTTGAAACTACTGCACATGTTTTTTTTTCTTAGATGTTATAATTGATTAGAGGGTGTTTATATTCGAATATCACTTTTCAGTAGCTCATACTCTGTGTTTTTAATTGAGCATAGTTGATTATCATGGTAGATAATCGATTATAAGTTGACAGAATGCCATGTGTTGTGTTTTATTCAGCCATAATTGATTATGGCATGTTATAATCGATTAGCTAAAGCCTTGGTTGTCTGTTTCACACGATAATAATCGATTATGAGATGTCATAATTGATTATTTTCCCTCTATATGAAGAGGCACATGGGTCTCCTTCTTTATTCCTTTCAAAATCCTCTCTTTCTCTCTTCTCTATGCAACCTCCTCCTTTGAAAACCTTAGCTTCCTTTTCCTTCAAATCCTCCGTTAAACATTATTTCTCTCCACCCAAGTTCATTCCTTGTGCAACCTATAGCCTATAAACTATATCCCCTCTCCTAATTTCATCTTTCAAGCACGCAACCCATTCCTTCAAAACCCATCTTCCTCCCCAAGCTCGTAACCCATTCCTTCAATGGCTTCCAATTCAAACCCCAAATGTGCTCACACTAAAAATGCTTCTAGAGATGTAAACCCCAACAACCCTCTGACTTGCGAAGGTTAACGTCTGACAGCACCCAAATGAATAGATTTAGGCGCCATTTCTTTCCAAGAACCTTGGTCCAATCCAAATATATGGACCTTGAGTTCTTTGTCAATAAAGGATTCTAGTTCGTGAGTCTCCTCAAGCACCAGAGGGTGCTTCAGTTCTGCACTTTCCACTAGAGGTTCTACCCTAATCTAGTCAAGGTTTTCTACAACAACCCGGGCATCGTTGATGACGACATCATATATGAAGTTAAAGGCCACAAGATTGTGGTGAAGCCCAGAGATTAGCTTGAACTATTTGGTTTGCAATACATGGGTAAGAAGTTTGGTGTGGTCTGGATTGTGGTTAAAAATTAAGATCAAAATTAGTTGCCAAGTTCCACAAAAAATATATAAAACTTTACAACTAGTTGTAGTTAGCAAGGGTCGATCCATAGAGAACTAATTCAATTAACATTATAAATTGATTCCTAATTTAAACTCTCAAAAACAGTAAACAGTAAAAAGGGGTTTTGTTTGTTAAACTAAAAATAGAAATTGAATCTAAAGTAATAACAATAAACATGATTTGAATTACCAATTAAAAGATATTGGTTAAAAGATGGAATCCACCGCTAGATTTATATGATAATGTTAACCTGCATATCCTTTATCTCAATATGACCAATTATGTTTCTATGTGATTGTGAGATTAATTCTCTATTTTTCTTAAGTTTTGGTTAATTTAATAACCACTCAAATCAATCCCTAATCAGTAATTATTTATAAAGCAACGACTTTTACACTTACCTAATGATAGCATTACGACTTAGAAAACCAGTCACACTAAGATCCAATCACACACCGAGATTGAATTACTTACATCATGTGTTTCACTAATCCTACCACCGTAACTGCGCATAGCAATCCTAGTTTTACCATTTTCAAAATTGGTAGAAAATATAAAAACTTTTATATTGAATTAAGATCAGAAAACATATGAATAGAAACACAACTGTATTGAAATCAAGAAATATGTAGAATTCACATGATCAAAACTAAGGTTTCATCCTCCCTTAACCAAATAAGAAAGTTAGCCACACATGGTAAATTCAAAATCAAAAGAATAATAGAAGAAAGACATCATCTAGAATGAAATAAGAGAAGAAAACTAAAGATCAAACTAGTTTCCAAGGAGTGAGGTTGATTGATCTTTAGTTGCTCGAACCCGAGTTTCTAATCTTTGATCGAATCTCTCTCTTTCTTGTTCTTTGTATTTCCTTCAGTTTCTTGACAGCTTCCAGTCCAGAGATCCGATTTTAGGACCCTAAGTAATCCTATTTATAGCTTTTGATACCAAATTCCTCAATCAGATTGAAATCTGATTTCCTGATTCATAGACACGGGCCGTGTCTTATGACACAGCCTACCCCATGTCTGAGTCTGTCAACGCAATTCCAATAGGATTTGAAGGTAAAGAGGAACATGTCCTACCTCGTGTCTTGGGACATGGTCCGTGTTCTCGGGTGTACTCAAAACTGGACCTCTTTTTGTGATAACAGAGAAGTACATGGCCTACCTTGTGTTTGGGGACACGGGTCGTGCTCTTGGTCAGGTCCATTGCAGAATCTTGTTGAAGTACCAGAGAAGGACACGTCCCACCCCGTGTCTTGAGACATGAGCCGTGTCACTTAATTTCTTTATATTCAACCCTGATTTCTCTTTTCTCCTTGCTTCTAGGGGTGATATTGATCTCATTGAGTCTTTAACTCTCTCCTCAAGTGGTTAACAAGCTTAGTTTGAACCTAATGAACTCAGACACTCGAAAATCTCCTAAAAAACATAATTCAATTATGAGTGCTTGTAATCATAGTTAAGCAAAGTTTCACAATAAACATCCGATTAAGCTTTACACTAGAAACTTAGCTAAATGTTAACAATTAAGCACATATGGAGTCCAATTAAATCAAACATAAAGCATTCAAGATATGAAAATAATCGACAAATCAAACACCCCCACACTTAGCCTTTTGCACTCTGGGCAAAAACATAGAATCAAGCACATGCTTCCCAATAAGTATTGAAAGTGCAGAATAGTGAGCAAAGACCTACACATCTTAGTCTTTTCAAGGAATCTAAGCAATCAGGAATTTCCTTCCTTGACAATCCAAACTGGCAAGTAAAGCCAATCAAATATCAGGGTTAAATCAACATGATAAATCTTCACTGATATACTTTCTCACTCAAGTGTTTTGGACTTGTGTTTACTCTTAACTTACTCATGAGAACATGCCTTCCCATAAGCTTGGTAAGGCTCCACTTCTCTACCAGCTAGGCCACATGCATACAGAGATCAAAAGGTCTTTAATTAGGTTGTAACGAGGTCAAGGTTAAGGTAGGATTCATCAAGGATAATCAAAGTTAGACCATAGGAAATATAAAAGCAAGGAGAAATATATTCAATCATTTTAGTGAAAATTTCCTAACATTCTTCAACCTTCAATTTTCTTTTGTACCTTCACCTTTTTCTTACTTTTCTCCAGTCAACAACCAATTTTTCATTTTCCTCTTCATTTCTTTATTTTTCACTTTTGAGTTCTCTTTTTGTTTTTTAGTTTTTTGAATAGTATACCTTGCATCACATTGTCAAATACCCCACACTTTTTCAAATCCAATTTCCAACACAATTACCCAGCTCTTCTACTCCCTAAGGTAGGGTAGCAATGGTTTTTCACTTTTAGGCTTGTATTGAGCTATTATAGAAAGAAAGGAATCAATTAGGCTGAAAGGGATTAAATAATGGATAAAAATGTAAGGATGACTATTTGGCCAGTAGCTGTTAGAAAGAATTGCCTTTATCATTTCAAATATATGCAGTAGTCATTTACAGCTTAAAAGAAAGTTAAACCAAATTCTGGAGTGCACATAATCATAAGCAGAATCACACAACAAAGAACCAAGATGGCCTAGAATTAATCATTCACATCAGGGCCCAAAATCTCACTGTGTTTCAATCTACCATATTTGAATTAACCTTTTCAATTATTTTTTAAAACCTTACAGGATAGGTTAGAAAGCAAGAAAATCCACTCCTTCAAGCTTAAAAACTTTTCAAAATTTCAATAAAAATTTTGGATCTTTTACTCACCATTCAGGTCACTTTAAAACTCATAGGAAAAATATTTACCAAATATGCAGTGAAGTGCGCATTACCCCCTACACTTAAAGCAGACATTATCCTCAATGACAAAGCATACCCATAGCAGAGAAAATAAACACAATTAAACTAACAGAGCATAGGCAAAAACATGAATAAATCAAATCCATAATCATTAATCAGTAGTCATATTCAAAAAAATAGATCCAATACAATGTCAAAATATCTAGCCAATGTCAAATGAGAAACCCAAAATA
Source organism: Ormosia emarginata (assembly GCA_029884605.1). Taxonomy (NCBI): domain Eukaryota; kingdom Viridiplantae; phylum Streptophyta; class Magnoliopsida; order Fabales; family Fabaceae; genus Ormosia; species Ormosia emarginata. The sequence continues at coordinate 3,007,690 of JAQQTP010000082.1, read as the reverse complement.
GTAATGGGAATACATCAAGAAGGGAGAGGGGGATAAGACAATCTCTAAAGCAAGGCATCTAGTTTGCCATTAATGTTATCCATCTGCTAAGCGGTAGAGTCCTCCAACACCTGGAATCTGTTATCAAATTGCTGGAAGTGGTCATCTAAACTCAGGAAGCGATAATCTAATCTCTGGAATTGAGTTGCATACTCCAATTCCATGCAATCAAAACGTGCCAGGACATCTTCATAAGAAGCAGCTCAAGTGTGAGTAGAGGGGCCTGCGTCTGCGGCAAAGTTAGGAGCATACTCCCAGGGTAGTGGTGCTGCATCCTCCTCCTAAGGCTCAGGCATTGGAGCTCGCTTGGGGAAGACATCTCCATCTGCTCCAAGTAAGTGTAGTGCATTATTTTGATGGATACACATTTTCATAGCCACCAGAATGGGTCCATCAATAGCACTGGGACCTCTGACAGGAGCCTCATCTAGCAAATTCAAATAATCAAAGTGGGCAGCAATAACAGAAACATAGCCCCCAAGCAAAATACGGCCAGCCCTAGTGGCCCCAACATGCTGAAACTGGTGACATAACTAATACCCCCCATTTATCAGTTCCCCATTGATCATACTGGAAAGGAAAAATAATTCATTCCGGCTAAGGGTTCCCTGGCTCTCTCCCCTAGCACAGATAGTGTTAGCGAACCACTTTTGGATGTGCTTATGTGTAGAAGATCAAAGTCTGAATGCCTTAGAGATTTTAGGATCGTAACAACCCGAATCAACCACAGTCAAAGCAGACCAAACATTTTCTGGGTTAAAATCACGGGACAAACAATTTTGCCCCACAGGAAATCCAAATATAGCATTGAACTGGTGAATGTCTATAGTGTGGAGAGTGCCTAACAACTTAAATTTAATCTCACCAGGCCACTCAACTTGGTTACTCAGAGGGTACAGTTTGCACTCCAATGTGAAAATAAATTCACGAGTCAAGTTAGCGTAGGTAAGCATACGCAAAGTTGCAAACTCACCCCAGCCTATTCTACCCAACAATGCATTGACATTATCAAGTAAACCAATAGACCTTAGGGTGTCCACATCTAAAAACTTGGTAGGGACGACTTCCTTTCTATCTAAAGGATTGATAGGTACTTGTGGGAGAGATGGGGCACGTGGTGGGGTGGTGGAGGTGGGACCTCCTTCCTGACTTGCATCTTCATGCGCTTCTTTGGAGGCATGTTGAAGGTTGAGGCTTGGGAATAGAGGAGAGGAAATTTGGGGAAGGATGGTGGAAATGGGGTTTGGACATAAATTGAGAATGTGGATAGGGGATCTTAGTGGCTGTGGAGGGGGAAATTGGTAGTGAGAATGGAATGGGAATGAGGGAGGGGAATGAATAGGGATGGTGGGTACGGGAAAGGGGTTCTTGTCAAAGTGGTGGCTACGAGTTATGGTGGTGGTGAGGGTGAGTGGAAATGGTGGCTTGAGACCATAGGGTTTGGTACGGTGGAAGGAGAGGTAATGGTGGGTAATATGGGTGGTGGTGGAATTGGGGTGGCAATGGAGGTTTATGGTGGTGGGGTTGCTTTGAAAGGAAGGAAGAAATGGTGGTAATGGGGAAGATAGAAGGAGGAAGAGAGATGGTTGAAGAGAAAAAACTGGGAGAGAAGGGATGGAGATTAGGGCTGCGCAGGGTTTAGAGAAGAAGGGGCTAAAAAATGCCCAAAGAAAACCCTAAGGGAGGGTTTTGTGCCCTCTGTCGTGAAAACACGGCGGGCCGTGTCATTTGACACGACCATACCTGTGTTCTTATCTAGAAGACAAATGGTCCCTGGTACCACAAAAACACGGGTCATATCATTTGACACGACCCACACAGTGTTAGGCTCTGGAAAGGATAGGGGCTACTGTCATGAGAACACGGGCCATGTCACTTGAGGGAATGGTGAGAACTAGTGGAGAGGAACTTGACGATTTCTGTAAGCTGAGGGGACTGAAATTACCTGGGAGATATTCTGCAAAGTATTTCTGGAGAAGTACTTCCCTGCTAGTGCCCGACATGCCAAGGAAATGGAATTTCTTAGTCTACGACAAGGCAATATGACCGTTGGTGAGTATGCTGCCAAATTTGAGAGCTTGTCACAGTTCTCAAGGTATTTTCAAATCCAACCTGATGAGGCATGGAAATGCTGCAAGTTTGAGGAAGGTTTGAGGGTAGAATTGAAACGAGGAGTGCTACCTATGAGCATGAACCAATTTCCTGCTTTGGTGGATTCGTGTCGATGACTAGAGGAGTTGGAGTCGTCACAAGATCCAAGAAACCATAATTTTGGACCAACTAAGTTCCAAAGAGGAGGCATCAACAATAATAACCAGTTTCAGCGTAAACCATATTCGAGACCACTGGGAAGTCAACCTTAATGTCCACCTATTGGGGGAAGTTCTAGTGGCAACAGAGCTGGCCCAAATGTGGCATTTATGCCAAGATGCTTTAAATGTGGAAAGAGTGGCCACATATCTAGAGATTGTTCGATCAAGGGAACGATCTATTTTAACTGCAGAAAACCTGGACATGTTTCTAGGGATTGTAACTAACCAAAAATGAAGCCAGTTGTGAGTAATGTTCGTGCTACTCAACCGCAATCTGGAGGGCAAGTATACACGATGACCGAAGCTGAAGCTTCTCAGTCTGAAGATCTTATTCAGGGAGAAGGTGTCATAGAAGGTAATCTTTTGACTGTGTTATATGATTCAGGTGCAATGTATTTATTTATTGCATATGATTGTGTGGATCGGTTAAAATTACCTGTGTCTTCTCTGAGTTTTCAATTGATTGTTTCTACATCAACTGCCAAACCGATTGTTACATATGTTTGAACTGTCCTATTACCATAAGTGATCAAGTCTTTTTTGTCAATTTAATTTGCTTACCTCTTGTTGAAATAGATATAATCTTAAGAATAGATTAGTTATCTTCTAACCATATCCTATTAGACTGTGCCAATAAAACCATAGTTTTTCCTAAGGATGAGAATTCTAGATTTTTAACTGCCGTCAAAGTCAAATCATTGTTTAGAGATGAAGCTTAAGGAAACATGTTGTTGTCTTCTTTAGAAGTCAAGAATGAGAAAGATGTGAACGCTATTTCTGTTGTTAATGAGTTTCCGGAGGTTTTTCCCGAGGAGGTACCTGGTTTACCACTGGAAAGAGAAATCGAGTTTTCTATTGATTTGGTACCAGGAGTAGGTCCTATTTCAACTATATCGGATGTCGCCATCAGAATTGGTAGAGTTGAAGAAGCAATTAGAGGAACTATTAGAGAAATAGTTAGTGCGACCGAGTGTTTCGCCGTGAGGAGCACCAGTGCTGTGAGTCAAGAAAAAGGATGGAACTTCTCGTCTTTGTGTGGACTATCGCCAGTTGAACAAGGTCACAATAAAGAATAAGTATCCACTTTCAAGGATTGACGATTTGATGGACTAATAGAAAGGAGCAGCTATTTTCTCTAAGTAGATCTGCGATCAGGTTATCATCAGATTCGTGTCAAGGTAGAGGACATACCTAAGATAGCTTTCTGAACTTGTTATGGGCATTATGAGTATCAAGTGATGTCGTTCGGAGTGACGAATGCTCCTGCTATATTTATGGATTACATGAATAGGATCTTTCATCCATACCTAGACAGATTTGTTGTTGTTTTTATCGATGACATTCTGATCTACTCTCAAAATCAGGAAGAGCATGCTGAACATCTCAGCATAGTTCTCCAAATTTTGAAAGAAAAGAAGTTGTATGCAAAGTTGGCGAAGTGTAAATTTTGGTTGGAAGAAGTTCAATTTCTAGGTCACGTGATTTCCAAGGAAGGTATTGCAGTGGACCCATCGAAAGTTGAAACCATTCTGCAATGGGAAAGACCTAAGATAGTAACAGAGATCCAAAGTTTTGTTAGATTGGCCGGATATTACCGAAGATTTATTGAAGGTTTTTCCAAGATAGTTGGACCTCTTACACAACTCACAAGGAAGAGTCAGGCTTTCGTTTGGATAGAAGAATGTGAGACAAGTTTCCAAGAGTTGAAGAAGAGATTGATGATTGCACCAGTGCTGATTTTGCTAGATCCTAGCGAGGCTTTCGAGGTATATTGTGATGCTTCTTACCAAGGGTTAGGATGTGTGTTGATGCAGAACAGGAATATGGTAGCCTATGCTTTAAAACAATTGAAGGTACATGAGAGGAACTACCCAATGCACGATTTGAAGCTAGCCGTAGTGGTTTTCGCGTTGAAAGCATGGAGACATTTTCTATATGGAGCCACGTTCAATGTCTTCAGTGATCACAAGAGTTTGAAATACTTGTTTGATCAGAAGGAATTGAATATGAGGTAGAGGCGGTGGCTAGAGTTTTTAAAGACTACGATTTTCAGTTTCATTATCATCCAGGAAAGGCGAATGTGGTGGCGGGTGCCTCAAGTAGAAAGGTGATAAGTGTTTCTACCATTATGATAAAGGAGGACGAATTGATAAATCAGTTTAGAGATTTGTGGTTATCTGTGGAATTGGCACCAGGAAGGATTCGTTTAAACAAAATTACTGTTTTGAATGACTTGTTGGAGGAAATTAAATAAAAACAGGATGAAGATCCATTTTTACAAAATAAGAAGGAGTTTTTGAAGTAAGGTCATAAGGCAATGGTTGAGGAAGGATTAGATGGGGTCTTAAGATTCGAAGAAAGGATTTGTATGCCTAATGATCCTAATCTTAAGCAAGCAATTTTGGACGAAGCTCATACTAGTTGGTTAAGTATGCATTCGAGGATGACTAAGATGTACCAAGACTTAAAGCGTATGTTTTGGTGGCCAAGGATGAAGAGAGATGTTGCGGAACATGTGGCGTCTTATCTTGTTTGTCAAAAGGCAAAAGTGAAACATCAAAGACCTACCGGTATATTACAACCTTTGACTATTCCAGAATGGAAATGGGATAGTATCTCAATGGATTTTGTTACCGAATTGCCAAGAACGAGGAAGGGTCATGATTCTATATGGGTTATAGTTGATAGGCTTACAAAGTCAGCGCACTTCTTGTCGATCAATATCAAGTATTCATTGGAACGATTAACCCGGGTGTACATTAGTGAAATTGTTAGACTTCATGGTGTGCCCGCAAGCATAGTTTCTGATAAAGATCTGAGGTTTACGTCGAGGTTCTGGCGAAGTTTACAAGAAGCCATGGGGACTAAGTTACGTCTGAGTTCTGCTTATCATCCGTAGACTGATGGTCAAACGGAGAGAACAATCCATGTTGGGAATTGCGGATCAAAAGTCTCGCAGCGGAATAATAAAATTCCCTCACAGGATCCATGCGAAAAAGTCCATAATCCGAGTTTTTAAAAATTTACCTCTTGAAGCGTGATAATCACAAGCGAGGTGAATCACCAACACCGTAATAGTGACGATGTCTCTGCGGTATCCACACGAACAGACTTGCAAAAAGGAGTCACGTCTCTGTTTCGTAGTGCTAGCTGCGAAGAGAGGAGAAGAAAACCTCACTATCTCTCACTCACTTTCTGTAGGTGCGGCTAGGGTTATGATGTAACCTAGTAGCAGCCCCCTTAGCAGTATTATTTATAACTGTGGCTTCCTTAAGTGAGTGTGAGCAGTAGCAAGGTAAGTGGTGCAACCCTAAACCCATCTGTCATGAGTTAGGCCCACAATTGAATTCGAGTCCAACTTGGATTCTGATTACTCCAATTTAATCTGTTCTAAGTGTGCGACCCTGCAGGTTCTCATGACATTGGTAGTAATATTAAAATCTCATTTTAATATTACAAATAATGAGCGGTATCTAGCAACACATCACTGCTACCCAAGTAATGAGAATGTCAGTGATTTGACATAACCTATTCGTGACCAATGTTTCCGTGTAGTTTAGCCCCTTTGTCCAGATATCCAGATTGAACACAAGGCATGGAATGTGTCACCCTTGTTTAGTTCAATCTTTAGTTTCCTGATTCCCGAGTAGACATAGTAATAACGAATGAGATCAATATCTCATATTGACTCATTTGAGCATGGCCATGCATTTCGTAGTCTCACTTAATCAGGGGGCCCGAAGATATCACTCCTGTTATGTAGGAGGGACAAATCCCATCTAGGTCACTCACATCCCTCCACATGTATCACGGTATGTCTAATAACCAACTTTATAATCGTCTTGTTACAGATGACGTTTGATGGCATTAAAACACATAACTCCTCATGTAGGAATCGTAGTGATTTCAGGTCAAAGGACCACATACACCATTATCACTATGAGAATCGCTTATGACACTCACGTAACGATCCACGTAGCGTTCTCATGGCGGGTCTGTCCAATACATCATTACTCTAATATGTATCCATGTGCAGACTTGATATCTCATATCCATGACCCGTGAGATGTGGTCATCAATCTACGCACATACTAGTCTCAATGCATTATTGTTGTCCTAATTAACAATAATACTTGACTAGGGACATTTAAGAATAGTGTTTTATCCAATAGGATCTCACGATCAAGTCATCCACTTGATGTCCTATGGTATCAAACTTACTATTCTAAGGACTTTATTATGTCTACTAAAAAGAACACAATAAATGAAATGCCTCATATAAAATAACATAATATAATGTATGTAAATACAAACAAAATGTATTGGCCACTAAGGCATACATCAACAATCCAGTCATTGGAAGATTTGTTGCGTGCTTGTGTGTTGGAACAACGAGGGAGTTAGGATGAATTCTTATCTCTGATAGAATTTACCTACAACAATAGTTTTCACTTAAGTATAGGGATAGCACCCTATGAAGCACTATATGGGTGACAATGCCGAACACCTTTATGTTGGTATCAGGATGGGAAAAGTATGGCCATTGGGCCTGATCTTGTGCAACAAACTAAGGAAAAGGTGAAAATGAGGATGACTCAGAGCCGACAGAAGAGCTATGCTGATAAGCGAAGGCGACCTCTTGAATTTGAGGAAGGTGAACATGTATTTTTACGAGTAACACCTACGACTGGTGTCGGAAGGGTTATCAAGTCCAGAAAACTCACTCCTAAGTTCATCGGACCTTATCAAATCATTTGTCGGATAGGTCTCATAGCCTACCAAATAGCTTTACCACCTTTTTTATCCAATCTACATAATGTATTCCATGTGTCTCAACTAAGAAAATATATCCCTGATCCAACGCATGTCATATAGCCTAATGAAGTATAACTGAAAGATAATTTGACATATGAGACACTTCCTGTTAAGATTGAGGATAGGAGAGTGAAGCAATTTCGGGGAAAAATGATTGAATTGGTAAAGGTAATATAGAATGATGTAACGAGAGATGCTACCTGGGAGCTGGAAGATAAAATGAGAGAACAATACCCTCAACTTTTCTGAGGTACGATAAATTTCGAGGATGAAATTTCTATTAGTGGGAGAGAGTTGTAACACCCCAACTTTTGGTTAAATTATGATATTGTCCTAAATTTACTGTTTTATGTTTTTCTTGAGTTATAAAATTAATTTGACTGTTTCGTGACTGTATTTGATCATTGTATGTGATTTACTCTGAGTTAAGAAAATAATAATTTTTAGGCCGGGAAAATCTTACTTTGATTATTTAGAGCTAGGGGATCTTACTAAACCTAATTCCGAGTGATACGCATATCAAT